>WOVY01010234.1:600000-1145000 GCA_013436015.1 Rhipicephalus annulatus | reverse complement strand
CCCTCAAACCTTCACTAACTGGCCTTTCTCAAATAAACGCTTTTCTCACTCCCTCTTTTTTTTACAGACACAATAATATTCTAGCCTAGGTCAGTGACAGGACACTTCAAACGTCAACGGAAATTTTATATCCATACCTTCTTCTCTTTTGTTATCTTCATTTCTTTCTTACTATTCAAAATAAGGTGTGTGAGTTAGAGTGATTACACCTTACACATTACCCACAAAATAGAATGCAATCGCCATGAGACTCTAGTCCGTGGCGTCCTTATGGGCTACAAAAAATGCCAGGCCAGCGTTGAACCATTGCCGCCTAGATATTTTCAGGCCTGCTCACTGTTTTTACCACGTGCTCCAACGTCACCCCGTTTTACCGTCCTGTTTCGCTCCACATGCGCGCTTGCGTTAACTTACGCCACTTGATAGCGATGGATTGCCAAGCCTGACGAACACTTTCGTGGCGCGCTGGTGTGCTTGTTGGCTACTGGAGAAGACCGTGTTTCTCAGTGCCTGTGAACTGCGGTGTGGATATGTGATGCACATTGTGCACTGGATCTTCGCATAGCGTATGCGAATGCCCCCATTGGGGCAATGAAGAGTTGCAAATTGTCGCGGCAATCACGGCTTTAGACTGAGCATGTGAATGTTCTCGTTGCTTAGGGATGACTGAAGAAAGAAATGGAAGTGTGCCGTTCGTCGAGATGACGCCGACATCTGTTTCCTTCGTGACCCTAAAATACAGTCACCAGCAAGCTTAACACGAACGCTCCGACACGTTACCTGGACTACTTTGACTGATCCCAGTCAAAAAGCACTGGGCGCTGTTGCCGAGATAATAACTCGGTATATTTGGATAGTATGTGGGCATGCATGGGTTCAGGAGCTTCACGACCCCTCACTTCTCTCCGTGAGGCAAACTACGCGTGAGAGATCAGGGCACGCACCACCGCGTGCTTAATGCAGCATTTTGCTGTTAAAGCTGAAAACACGACACTACCCCTCCGAGATGCCCATCACCAGCGGTAAGTGGTAGATATAAATAGCTTCCCATTTGTACTTTCAAAGACGTGCTCCTCGGTGACTCAGTGGTCAGCGCCTTGCACTTACGATGAAGCGAAGCGGTTCCAAGTTCGGTTCCGCGCGCTGCAGTCTTTTTGTCTTTTTCTAGATTTTTTTTCTTGCGTTTTCGTTATATATATATATATATATATATATATATATATATATATATATATATATATATATATATATATATATATATATATATATATATATATATATACGTCTACGTGCAGGGGGAGTATTGGCGACGCCGTGTCCATATTGTTGCTATCGCAATAGAATGAACATGAATGCAGTGCACTCTCACCCGCGAAAGACAAGCCGTGTGTTTCCAAAAAGAAGAAAACGCATTTGTACTTCCAAAACACAGTCTCTGGAGATGCGTAGCCATTAACGCGACGCCCTCAAAGTTGGGATGGATGCCATCAGCAGCGAGAACGCGAGCGGAAGGTAACCATTCAAATCCATGGTCGATGAAGTACACGAAACTGGAACGCCGGCAGAAGTTTTGCAGTAGGCTATTGAAAGTGCAGACCTCGCGATTGCAGTGACGAACAAGTCCATCATTTCGCTGGCCATAATGACGATTCGTAGCTCTCGGCAAGACCAGGCTGGCGTACACACGAGTGATACCTGGTCGTTCCTTGGCTATGATGTGAAGCAGGTCACGGTAGTTTTCGAAGGTTACACGTCCGGTAGAAGAGGTCAAGTCGTTGGTACCCACATTGAGGATGAGGGTCGTAGTTGACGATGGGACAAAGTCTAAGAGCACACGCGCGTCAGTTATGCAGGCTCCGGACTGCCACACAAAAGCTGGAGTAGCGGTGCGGTTAGGGTCGAAGTGATGGAAAAGGTACTTGACTTGGGAGTCGCCCAATACCGTCGTATAAATTGGGGTTGACGGATACCTCCAGTTGATATTTTTCCTCGTGCTGTTACCGGGATCCATAGTGAATGAAAACAATGAAGTGCTAACATAGGACCCGGAAGTAAAAGTTCAAAAAAATCAAGCACGTAGGAAAAATTGTTTAGTAAAGGACTGACGTTTCGGCCGCAGGACCGGCCTTCGTCGGAGTGATGTGAACATGCGACGGTAACGCGACCGTGTCTTTGGAAAGACACGGCTTCTTGCCTGCCGATAGAGCCAATGCGCTCTCGGCAGTCAGCAAGCCAGCCGCTCAATGGCTCAAACTGTCCTAGTCCCAGTGAATTCCCTGCCCTAACTGCAACCGCATCACAACTTTCGCCACCAGCGCCGCTTGCGCCAGGAACTCGACTGTCATCGAACCAACCGACCCACCACCTAAGCCTCCCTGCTCCCGTGCAAGGTACAACGGACTTGAACCCTTCAGTGCAACAGCTGGCTTCCGCTACCGTGTCCCCAACCAGCCCGCCAACCAATCAACCAGGCCCTCTACCCGATCAGCGTCCATTAGGAACCAGACTACGACCTAGACCGCCCCAACCAGCAACGCAAAGCACTACGCGGACCAGTCCCCGAAAGACTCGGAGACCGAAAAACAAAGCGACAAACTGACTAGGTGAGCCTTGTGCCAGAAAGGCGAATACCTCCCATGCATTCTTAAAGTTGAGAAAAACCGTGGAAAAGCGCATCCGAAACGAACTGCATGTTTCAACCCTCAGTGCATATTTAGCGGCTCGTATTGCACCTAGAGGACTTTGTATTTCTATAAAAGCAGCCACAAATCATATGTCCGCTAAAAATATCGCTCAATGGCATGAAATCCTTATAAAAGCCTCTTTGGATCTTACCCGCACTGTTCAAAACCATTACCAGCATGCTGTAAAAGACTCTCTAAACACGGAACGACAACTGTACGCGAGTGCTGACCTCAGTATGCATGAAATTGCCGAATTGGAAAGGTATAAAGTGAAGAAGCTAAGTGAGATTTACGACAAGAAATGTAAAAAGTTGCTCCGTGACGGCGTGGACCGCTCGTTGTTCCCAAAACAGGTAATAACGGCGGTCCCGACAAACTCGTTTCCTGAGCTGGATAATAGCACGCCGCCGTCCACCAACGTAGTGAACCTTTCGCATGTAAGTCTAAATAGGGACGAACTCCGCATTTTGTCACGGGGCCTCACCTTTTGTCCTGCAACTGGTGGATATGACGATTTTCAATTGGCTAAGGATTTAGAGAATTTTTCACGTAACATGCGCCTACGAGAATATTTCCATGACCATCCGTCCACTAGCGACAGGCAGCCAGTTGTGTTTAACAATAACCGTTGGACCCCTCTGGCCCAACGTGACAAATATCTAGATATGTATATTGAAGCCGTCCAACGCGACGTGCTTAAAGCCTACGAAAAGCAAAAGCCGTTTAAATCAAACATTTCATTTGAGGAAAGGAAAGCTATTTCATCACTGGCTAAACGCAGGGATATCGTGATAAAGCCAGCCGACAAAGGTGGTGCCGTTGTTATAATGAATAAAACGGATTATATAAGCGAAGCCCATAGACAGCTTAACAATCCGGTTTTTTATAAGCACCTAGAATATGATCCCACTGAAGAGTTTAAAGCAGTTGTCCAAGATACCGTCAACGATCTCGTAAAAGCTAATCAATTGGGCGACAAGGCAGTACGCTCCCTCGTCCCGCTCAGTCCCGTCCCTGGCAGGTTCTACTTGCTGCCCAAAATACATAAAGAAAACTGTCCTGGACGCCCCATTGTTTCGAGCATTGGCACTGTTACGGAGCAACTTTCCCGCTACGTTGACGTAATAATCAGTAGCCTTCCATGTAAATTCTCGTCCTATCCCAAAGACACAAATCATTTTTTGTTGGACATTGATGAACTCGTGATACCAGATAATTCCGTGCTCGTGACATTAGATGTGGTTTCACTGTATACCAATATACCCCATAGCGATGGCATCCAGGCAGCAATTCAAGCGTACGAAGAATTATCTGATGAAAAGCCCATTGGAAGTGATACATTAGCTAACTTACTGAAATTAATCTTACAGCTTAACAATTTTGAATTTGATGGCTCCCACTACCTTCAAGTAAGTGGAACATCAATGGGCACTCGCATTGGACCTAATTACGCTAGCCTTTTCATATCTGTTCTGGAAAATGATTTTATGAGAAACCGCGCGTTAAAGCCTCTTTATTATAAGCGATTTATAGATGACACTTTTTTTTTATTTGGCCCCATAGTGAAAATGAACTTTTATCTTTTATAGCTGATTTCAACACTGTTCACCAATCTATTTCGTTTTCGCATGAATACTCTCGTTCTACCGTTAACTTTCTGGACGTCACAGTGTGCATCTCTGACAACAAACTAACCACTAGGCTTTACAGGAAACCTACAGACAGGCACCGTTATCTTCACTTCAAAAGTTCACATGTAAAAGATTGGAAAACCAGTATACCGTACAGTCAGGCGCTCCGCTTTAAGAGAATTTGCTCTGAGCAGTCAGACTTTTATGCAAACTGCGTAGAACTCCGCGATTCTTTGATCCAGCAGGAATACCCCGCATTGTTGAGGATGCCGTCAAAAGAGCCGATGCGCTAAATCGCAAGGATTCGTTCAGCGCTAAAAAGCAACCATCAGCTCAGGCACAAAGTAATCTAGTTCTAACACACTCAGCATCGGTGCCAAACGTTTCCTCAATTCTCAAAAAACATTTCAACATACTAGCGCAGAGTGCTCATCTTAAAGTAATCTTTCCATTGCCACCTCGGGTAGTCTTCAGACGGTCTCGCAATCTGCATGACATCCTAACTTCATCTAAAACAAGGGTTCCCGATAATGTTGGTTGTCGACCTTGCAAAAAACCACGATGCAAGGTTTGCGCGCATATGACGACGTCACACATTGCTAAAAGCACTGCTTCTGATTTTTTCTATAAAGTTAAAGAAAATTTTACGTGTGACACTTACAATTGCAACTATTTGCTCGAATGTTCCGTCTGCAAATTACAGTACATTGGACAAACCAAAACGCCCTTCAGATATCGCTTTAACAACCACAAGTGTCATGCTGCCACCATTCCTAACCTTCCGCTATCAAAACACGTGCACATTCCGGGCCACTCATTTGATAGTATTACAGCTACAATCCTTCAATCGGGTTTCCGTTCCCACCACGAAAGAGAGCTTCGAGAATCGTATTTAATCTATAAGTTTAAAGCCGTCACTTGTGGTATGAATGAAAGCGCTGGCAAACATTCATTTTTACCCATTTAGCTTTCTAAACACCCTTGACTACCACCGCTATTATTGCCGCTATGCTTTCACGCAGATATATTAGTTCCCTGTTTCAGCTTTGTTGTCGGATCATGACAAGATGTTATACCCGCGTTTATGTTTAACGATAACTTGCTCGCAGTTGTACCTATGACGTGTATTGATGTTTGTGCCAGTGATACACACGTTATGTGGCTTCATAATTTTTTACTCATTGTTAATGATTGTTTATTCGTTTCGTCTTCGCACGCTTGTAATCTCATTTTTTTTCTTGTCTTATCACGCGCACTGTTTCCCACGTGCTTTTAACAACCGCTTGTCTGCCATTAACAGCGCTATGATACGTTACTGGCCTTTTTATATTGCGTTACCGTCGCATGTTCACATCACTCCGACGAAGGCCGGTCCCGCGGTCGAAACGTCAGTCCTTTACTAAACAATTTTTCCTACGTGCTTGATTTTTTCGAACTTTTACTTCCGGGTCGTATGTTAGCACTTCATTGTTTTATATATATATATATATATATATATATATATATATATATATATATATATATATATATATATATATATATATATATATATATATCCCTTGGTTCGCTCCACATACAGGGCGAAAGACTAGGACAGGTGAGACGAAAACACTTCGCTTTACTTCATGATGCATGGTCATATTCGAGACTTGCACTTAGTTCTCTTCCCTCTTTCTGTTTTTTTTTGTTTTTTTCGCACATTTCATGATTCACTGCTGTTGTGAATCGTTTGAATAAAAAATACTCGACTAAAACATCGATGAACACTCAAGACCAATGTAAGAGTAGCACGAAAACATTAGTAGGTGCTGTCGGGCGTGTTATGCGTACGGGTGTGCGAATAGTGAACTTTACAGCTGAATTGATTACGAATTCAATTCTGATGACACTGAACCAAATACCAATAGCAATCGAATACATTCGAATAGTTTTTGAGAAGTAAGGCAGCAATTTTTCAAGTAGCCCAAGAGTTACACACATATTTTATTTAAAAATGTTCAATAACTTGAACTAAGGAACATTACGAACAGCTTCAACTGACAAAAAATTAGCACCATTTTGTAATACAGGAAAAAAGACTTTTAGACTATATTTGATTAATTACGTTCAATAAAAGCATTATGCTTAAAAGACGGGGACCAAGGAAAGAGTAGGATGGAGTATATGTCCTGTACTCATTCTTGGTACCTTTCTTTCAAGCTATATGGCTTCATTAAACTATATTTTGTCAACATAGGCAAGCTCCTATATAGTCGAACGGAAGCCTCCAAAATGGTTGTGGGTTCAGGTTGAAATAAAGGAGTGAATATAGTGTTCAAGGGTGGACCTTATCATCAGCATTTAATTAAAACTGATATATACAAAAATGTATTACACAATATTGACATGTGATCATCATAACGAATGTTAACTGAAGATTGTGGATTGGTGACTCTGTCGATTCGGCGTCACTGGAGTTTTGAGCGAAATGCGTTTTCATGCTCCAAATAGTATTGCACTGACAGTGCCGTAAAATATTCAGCTGCATGGATAATGGTATTTAAATTGTTCAAGCAACAAACATTGCTCCTCTATGTTACAACCTTTCGTTCTTTTAAGGTTTTGTCACCTGTGGTTATTATTTGAAATATATTCGATATTTACACTATACACTAATTCATTCCAGTACATATAATGAATAGAACGCTATTCCATTTGATATAAAAAATTTTCGAATATTCATGCGTTCTTCGTTTGGCGAGACGTTGGGGCAATTCTATTGTTGTTTTGTGCAATGGCAAGATGCCCAAATCAGGTTACTCTCGCTACGGGAATTGAAGAGAATACCCTAGCAGTGAACCATTTCAGACGTATCGGATTCGTTATGAAACATGCCATGGCCAATGTGTTTGGTGTCAACAAACTGAAATAATATATTTGCTGTAGGTACCTTGGGGAAGCGTTTGGGAATTATTTCCGGTATTTGCCGGGGTGAAATATGGCTGCAGTCCGCGTACTGTAAACTGCGTCAAGATGAAACTGCACAGAAATAATGCGTACGTGGGATGTTGTACTCTGTAGAAATTACACCACTGTGAGCGCACTGGGAGTGCGTTAGAATACTTCCAAATGACTGGGGGTGATTTTAGAGTGCACGTTGTACCGAGGAAAAAGAACACCATGTTTTATATGAACTGTAAAAAACTTTGCTTCAGTTTTTACATGCATAAACACATCTGAACCCCTCTACGCCTATAAACAACCGCTGGATGTATCGGTCTAATTTTATACCTGTCAATAACTTTAACGTGCCAATTCTAAGCTGGTGTGCGTTGAACACTGCTGATTTATATGTAGGGTTCAACGTCTCAAAACCACCCTAGAGTCATGCCGCAATAGTAGAGGCCTCCAAAAATTTCGATCACCTGGGGTTGTTTAACGTGCACCCAAATATGAGCACACGAGCCTACAGCATTTTCGCTTCCATAAAAAATGCAGCCGCTGCAGCCAGGATTCAATCCCGCCATCTACAAGTGAGCAGCGGTGTACCTTACCCACAAGACTAACGTGGCGGGGAGCGCTGAACGCTGCTGGCGGCAGTACAAAACCTGTACTTGGGCATGGAGACTGTATGAGGTCTGTGTCAATTTTTCATAGGGATACCAAAGGGGTACTTCAGGTACACTTGAAGTACGCTTCTGGCAAGAAAAATACTGACATACTACTGTCATCGCAATATATACTGCCACTTCTTCTTTTAGCTAACTTTTTGTATTAGAGAACGGCAGATTCAGGTTAAAAAAATTTGCACAACCGAATTGCTTGACTACGCGATTATTCATTGCAATTTCTGGTGTAGAATAATACCTGCACAGTCCATCTAAAAAAAGCAGTTTTACTCGCTAAAGGCCAATAGCAAATTTTTGGTAAGCCTAAGGAAAAGGGGAAGGGGAACTAACCTTTCTTTATTTGTTAGAACGGTATTTCTCTTGCAACGCTACGAATAATATCAGTATTATTATTAATGTGGAAGGAATACTTTTGCAAGTAATAGATTGGTATGAAATATATTCCCGACAAAATGCTGTGGTTATTCTGCAGAAATGCAAATTTCTGATCGTATTTATGAAGGTTGATTATTATGTGGGGTTTGACGTCCTAAAACCACCATAATATAGGAGGGACGCCTTAGTAGAGGGCTCTGAAAATTTCGACCACCTGATGTTCTTTATCGTGCACCCAAATGTGAGCACACGAGCCTACAGCATTTTCGCCTTCATCGACAATGCAGCCGGTGCAGCCGAGATTTGATCTCGCGACCAGCGGGTCAGCAGCCGAGTACCTTAGCCACTGGGCCACTGTGGCGGGGTAATTTTGAAGGTGATAAATTGCGCACACATATTTTTTATCGTTCTAGAAGAATGTATTGGTCTTTTTTTTAGGCCAGTACTGTAATAACTGCAAGACAAACAAACGCGCGCACATTATGCACAAGGAAATAAACTGTATTCGCTGCAACTTTAGATAATATATTGACGCGTGTCTACATGTGGACGAAAACGATGATGGGTGATTTAGTGGACACGAGGTAGTGGGCCTCTAGCTTCACTCGAGACCGAAGAAGACGATCTTGTGGCTCAGCTGTTGAGAACACGCTGCTTTCGTTGCCTCAAGGTGTACCTCTGTTTTATTCGCGTTGTACCGCGACACTGGTGGAGGTGCTGGGCCGCAACCCCTGTCTGATGCTCCACACGCCCGCTGGGAGCCATTCATCCAGTCCAGAATCATTGTCACCGGTAGAAACTCCGATGCATCGCTCCAGTCAACGGTTGCGACGCCTTGCGTCAGAGCTGACTCACTCGCCGAAACCTGCTAGGCACCGTACACCTCAACCAATGGCCAACGCAAGCCCGCAACAGGTGCCCCAAGGCAGCTTTCCGATGCACCCATCTCAGGTGACCATCTTTCTACCCCTCGTTCCCGATCGCTTTAGTGGCGGTGCCCATGAAGACGTTCATGACTGGCTTGACAACTACGATCATGTTGCCAAGGTCAATCAGTGGTCGGAACAGGAAAAGCTTTCTCGCGCCTTTTTCTACCTTGGCGACGGGGCTCGTACTTGGTGTGAGAATAGAGAAGTCAATTTGTCAGCTTGGCCCGACTTTCGACAGAAGTTCGTTGGTACCTTCGCCAATGTCGATCGAAGAAACCGTGCGCAGCAGTTATTGGAGCTATCTCCAATAACTGCTGCGCACACAATATATCTGAAGGAACTCAAGATGTGATACAAAGATGACTTCATGTCGCATAGTGTAATGATTATTTCCGTCTCTTGAGGAAAGTTATAAACTAAAAAGAATATGCGTGCATGTTTCATACCTTTATTTTTCCCACGTCATTGTTGTGATGTGTCATCAATGAGCTTTTCCTTATCTTCGAAAATGATTATTATGCATTTAGGTAGGCAAAAAGGCGATCTCAGCGGCCCATATGTGGTGCGCTTTTTTATGACAATTAGAGCAACCTAGCAATTTTTCAAGCTCCGAAGCAGGCATCATCTAGAAGCATGCGTGGATCAATGTTTTTTTAAGGGGAGAGAAGGATTATGGGATGAGTGTGACATTGATATTCCTGAAGGTGATGATGATGGCAGGGACGCCTATGATTAGGAATAGACATAAGAAGTTTATTCGCTTGACAAGGCAGCTCCGACGTTGTAACGCCACAGTAACATGGAAAGAAGGTTTCATGAATCTGTCATGTTTTGTACACTTACACGGCAGTTCACATGCAGTTCTCAAGAAGAAAGGTTATAGGTGTGTCAGGCCGTCTGGATATCCTGAGCCTTCCGGACTCACAGACAGAGTGATTCATTTGAATGTACACAGCCACCGCACTTTAACGAAGCATCAAGACATAAATGTGGGGTGTAAAGCAGTGTAGCGAAAGCTAGCCATTCGACGCAAAGACTGTCGTACGTGGAAAAAAAAATCAACACTATGGAGGCCCTCAACTAGAAGACACTTGTAAGGGTGCAAGTTTGATTCACTAACATAATTTTGTAATATTATGTACAGAGATGGAATTCTCAGACGATCACGTTTTCGATGTCTTACTTTTCATAAGTATTAGTTTCATGGCCTACAGGGCTCTTGCCACTGCTTCTTGGGACCATTATTAGCAGTTGGCCAATAATGATGCCGGTTATAGGCGCCGATGTCTTTGGGGCTCGTTACATGAACTCTCGAAAAAGTAAAGCCCATAGTGATTACTAAAAAAAGTATATTGCTCAACAACGTAACTTGTTTATTATGACATATACATATTCGCTACATTCAATATCTTGCCAATATTATGCCTCATTTCTCGCCACACCGGTTAATGTATATGTTCTAATGAATGGCAGCTCCACATTACAGTCTTCAGTACAAGATTTATCACATTTAAGGCCCTCAAGAAATCCTTTACAATCTAAGGAACTCTAAAACTGGCGTGAATTTTTGACAAAAATATCATTATAATATGCTTTCTAGTGCCGCAGCAACACTCAGAGAACAAAAAAGATTTCTGCGCACCTTGAATACCCTTCAAAGCGAAAGTTTTGTATGAAAGTTCTGCTTTTCTGTTAAATGCGTAGTGATCGTTACTAAACCTGCGGGTCTCACTAATGACCTCCTCTTAGTGGCTCAGCGGTTTCGTTCCAACCAAAGCCGAACAACGATTTTTAGACGTTCAAGCCTCTCCCCACATAATTATTTTAGTTGAGCTTAATTAAGCTTCCTCGTTCGAGTTCATTACATAACTTAGTAAAAAAGGTGAACAGCAGCTAGAGAAGCTTAGAGAGGATTGATGTAAAATGA
The DNA here is from genome assembly GCA_013436015.1 of Rhipicephalus annulatus. NCBI lineage: Eukaryota > Metazoa > Arthropoda > Arachnida > Ixodida > Ixodidae > Rhipicephalus > Rhipicephalus annulatus. The sequence goes on along the minus strand of WOVY01010234.1, from coordinate 1,133,846 downwards.
GGTGGCTTTTTTATTTGGTCAAAGAGAGAAAATGGGTGTAAAGATAGCGATCAGGCAAAATTACCAGGGCATGGTGCGACGAGAAAAGAGCTGTCGAGTGCTGTACACAAGCAAACACGCTCATAAAGAGACCATCATGCATATTTCAGGCTTCATCTAAAGCTTGAGCAGTTGCACATGCAGCATTAAGAATACGTAAACTGCTGTACAGACTGATTACTAATGAGAAAACTGATGGTAATGGCTCCGGCTAAAACAGGCCTACAAAAAAGAGCACCGCAATCAACCATGTCGCATGACAGACTAGCTTAAGAAGTACTTTGAACATTAGAAATTCGCGGAAACTAGAACGACTTTTCAAATTAATTTTGTATGTGGGAGACATTAGCTCATATATGATGACAGCCACTGCCTCTCAACTTCTGATTAAATGATCAGTATAGAGCAAGGACACTTTGGTTTCAAACAAATGAATCAGATAAAAGCAGCAATTATAGGTAAAACAAATATAGCATCATTAAAATACAGTCACAAATTTTTGACGTCATATCGATTGCACATTACCCTTCTGCATAAAGAAATTTTATCACGAATACAACGATAGGTGGTCTAAATTTCCGGAGCCCTCCACTACGGCGTCTCTCATAATCACATAGTGGTTTTGGGACGTTAAACCCCACATATCAATCAATCAATCAATCAACGAATACAACGATATCACTGAGCAGAAGTTCACCATAGAGATTGCTTCTCACACTGCATGGTTCGCAGAGAACTCAATAAGCAAACATTTGTCCCTGTATATATTAAGCAATATATACAGTTACTACGAATTCTAATCTCTACATTACTAAAGATATCAGTATCTTATAACGCATGAACGAAGCGGGTACTGTAAATTTTAAGGAATAGAGATAAAGACGGAGAAATCAGATTACCGCATTATGACGCTTTCTGTCATAAGTACGCTTATTCGTTTAGTTCTCCATTTTAACGTGCCGGTTAGAACTTTCTCATGACACCACAGCAATGCAAAATCTAGCATGACCGTGCATTGCGATGACTTTTAACCGCGTACTTACCGTTTTAACGTGACAGCGTTAGAGAGGTCGTGTCGTGAGGTCGTTAGAGAGGTCGTGGCACCGTTGGTTGTAGCGAAAAATTCAGAAAAAAGCAAATAAAATGAATAAAAACATTTTCGGTGCGGCTCGCATGGCAAGTAGATGTCGTACCACAAAGCCACGATACTACTTGCAGATGCTTCGGGGAAAACACTACATAAAATCATGTAGTGGAAGGAGTCTCCATGCATTTCGTTCGACAGTTGTGATGACGTAAACAAGCCCATTAGGCGATTTGTAGGCGCATTTAGGAGGCCATCAAACTACGTCGAAAAAGGCTAGAATAGCGCAGCCATCGCCGCTAAAAAACTAGAGGAACTTTTAAACCACTCTAAAAAAGGACAACTATGTCCATTTAGCGAAAAACATATCATGACTTTCCAGAAACATAGAAGAGGCGTTGAAGTGGTCAAGCAAACAGCAAATGCTAGATAATGTGCTGCCTTCTGTGAGGCATTGTGAGACTGTTTATGGCAGAGGGAAGTGGCCACACTGCACAGTCACTGCATTACTATAGATACGTCACGCTTGCACGCCCGTGTTTGTGTGTGTATGTTTGTGCGTGCGCGCGCGCGCGCGCGTGTGTGTGTGTGTGTGTGTGTTTGTAACAAAACATATCAATAAGTATGCGCTTAGCAGTTGAAGGGCGCACTAGCGGCCAGATTTCGCTATCGCGTTCAACTCTCAAAGGCGAAGTTTAAGGGTCCCTCAATTTTTTAGCTGGCTTAGCAATCTGCTCACCTTTTCACAAGACCAAAACTTTGCCAAATGCAAAGGAAGCGCAAGATTTCTGAACGTCAACTTCAGTATGCGAAAACGTTCCATGTAACTTGGTACATGCTGTACTGGTGTGTAATGGTTACAAGTGGTTTGTGTGACTGGAAGACAATAATGAATTGAAAGAATATCTTACATTTTGCCATCTTTTCGTATAATTTTCATCATAGTATCTTCAAAAATGAATGAATGAATAGAGTGGGTTAATTCAAACTACGTTATTTCGAAGTTACAGTTATAACTGACGTCCTCTTCCCGACAGCGCTCTGTGTATTTCTAAGGGAGCAAATTCTTCATAATTCAAACACATCGGTATGCATTACGGTTATATTGTATTGATAGGACCGGTTATCGTCGCTCAACACGCAAGCCATCACAGAGTGATCACAATGTGTTTGAAAACTAAACCAAACTTAATTTACTACAGTTACAAAACAGCAAAACAACATCATTTCTCACCAGATGAGATTTAGCATGCTGCACTGGAGCTCCTAGGCAAGCTGTGAACAATGCTGACTCATGAGTTCGTAACAAAAGAAACGTAAGCAAAAAAGAAAAAATACTGATGGTCATTGTTGAATGCACTGGAGTGGTTTGACGAGGGTTATCTGGAGCACCAGCTGTTTTTTTTCTTTAGTTTTTGTTTACATAAGTGGAACACGATATTTGCCATCGAGCCCAGTGGTTTGTTCCAGTTACCAAGTGGCGTATTTTTAAGGTTGTTACAGTTACAGCGGCAAAGCGACGCCGTATCTGGATCACATGTTCCAGATAGCATAAAGAACGAGTTTTATTTATTTATATATTTATTAGATACTGCAGACCTTTAGGTCCAAGCAGGTGGGCAGTTACATGGGGACATAGTCGAAACAAGAAGTGGCATAAAGATTGTTTGGGGTGAGTGTTTCATACACTCATAGTGAACACATGGAGCGACATAGCAAATTATTTCATAATAACGCATGTACCAGACAAAAGAGAAAAAAAAACACCACAAATTCATACTTCATATGTCGTGCGATTAAAGTAAAAATAAATTCATAATTATTACAAAACAATAAACACAATTATTTTCACCGTTCAAGCCAAGAAAGTAATGAATACATAAGTATACAATAAGTACAGCACACACAAGATGAAAAAAAACGAAAAAAAGAAATACGCTGTAATAAATGATCGAAAACCTGAATTTTCAGGACAATGCTATCTAGAGCGAAGGAGAAATAGATTCTCTGAGGATACAGCTTAGGCGCGTCGGGGAGGAGATCTTTCCCATGAATCTCCTCTTTGATTTCTAAATGTGCAAAGGAAAAAAGCACGCTCAACGCGGGGCTAGCTTTCGTGAAATAACGACTGCAGCACCTCCACGTCTCTCGGCAGTGGATCTTCTTGCATGCAGAAGAAAGCACGTCCGTGCACTCGCACCAACCCTCTCTTCACTGGCGAGCGTTGCGGTGGTTACGGAGTTGATAAGTGCGGCATATTGATTGATATGTGGAGTTTAACGTCTCAAAACCACCATATGATTATAAGAGACGCCGTAGTGAAGGCCTCCGGAAATTTCGACCACCTGGGGTTCTTTAACGTGCACCCAAATCTGAGCACACGGGCCTACATTTCCACCTCCATGGGAAATGCAGCCGCCGCAGCCGAGATTTGATCCCGCGACCTGCGGGTCAGCAGCCGAGTACCTTAGCCACTAGACCACCTTGGCGGGGCATACAAGTGCGGCATAAACTTACAGGCAGTGTGCACCATTTTATTCGCTCGTGAACGTGCGTGCTTTTCCGAAGCTTCGTTCGTGTTTCTAGATGGTTCTGGATGCTCCGGAATCATCGTTAACGAGTTCGCTTTTAAAGTCTCGGACTATTGGTTCTGCGGTCGCTTACCAGACGTGAGTGACGAGCATTTATACTGCCTATGCATTAGCAGTACGGTGGAGGCAGTCCTTGCGCCATTTTTATTGCTTGCTTTGAGTTCTGTCTTTGTTCTGTAGCTTGAATGCTTATGTGGCCGCAACCAAACGAAGAGAGTTTGGAAGTGCATAAACCAGCAAGATGAATACGTAAGCGTCCGTTAGCAGCGTAGTTAGTGTGCCTGGTATAGCTGTTATGTAAACTCTGCCAAGAAATCATAGACATGATTAAATGCTCGCAACAAAATGGCACTGTACCAGTTTGACGTGTTTGACTATAGACTTGGTTCACTGAAGTTTGTTTAATAAAACACTGACTTTTATGGGAATAATAACGCTCGCTTGCTCGTATGGCCCACGTGAGTGTGTTAGGACAATTAGCGATGACCTTTCAAAAGCGTTGTTTGCACGACTGGTTTGCTTCGACAGCCTTTTCAGCTTACGACGAACTAGTTTGCAGTCTGCACCATGTGAAGTCACCTTATGGTTTTGTATTTGAACGTCTGTGACAAGAGGGTAGTGTTCAAAGTGGTGTCACCTTATGTTTCTGTACTTTAACGTCTTTGATAACAGGGTGGTGTTCAATGTGGTATTTGGTGCGTTGTGGGGTATCTTTGTTGTGCGCAGTGCCGTGTCGTGCAATGTAAATTCTTCAAGAACATTCACACTAATTTATCTCTAAATCACTTTTATATTCAGCCACTTTTGACAACATTAGATTATATATGTGAAGTACTGAGCATTCTTACGCGAATATGTGCTGCTTCTGTGCTGTTAACGTAATAATGAACAAGCAGTGATGGTACCGACTAGAGTTATCATTTTTTTCTAGTGACTGGCTTCAAAATTGGTGACTCGCTTGTTAATGAACCCCTCGATAATGACCCGAAGCGTGATCTTACCATTGAAAAAAGAAACATTACCGTCCGTTTCTCCACGCACGTCGAAAAAGTCCCACATTGATTTTTCTAAAGTAAGGGGAATGGCGTGGTTCCCATTTTATTTTTTACTTAGAAAATATTGTATAGATTTACGTCAATTTCAGTGCGTGTGTCTGCGTGTACATGCATGTGTGTGCGCGTGTGTGTCTGCGCTCGTGTGTGTGCGCGTGGGTGGGGGTGGGGCTGGTTTGGGTGGTGTGTGTGTGTGTGTGTGTTTGTGTGTGTGTGTGTGTGTGTGTACGCGTGTGTAGGTGGGGATACAGAATGTTTTAATCTGCATGTGAATTTAAACATATATTATGTGTTATATTACGTTTCAGCTAATTGGAGCTGCAAAGGCACCAAAACTGCCACAAAGGCAATTCAAATGTTTTAAACACTCCCTCACAAGCTTGAATGAGTTACCGCATTTTAGAATGAAATAAATTATACAAAGTTAAAGTTATTCTTGCTTTGCTGTTTTAACACATAATTGTTGTAACGTTTTTTTTTCATTTTGAAGATATAGAATGCTGTCCAGAAATTGCCAGATCTTGATGTAACCCATGCAAAAAAAGTCTTCCGGCGTCAAAAGCCTGTAGCGAAGGCTCATTGAACGGCCAAGCGAACCCCATAGGAACACAGTTCTCGACCTAAGTTCCGTACATAGAACCAACTACTACTACAATGAGCTCCACATGTCAGGTAGCTACGTAAGCCCTGACGTTTCGCGACACTAATACCGTAGTCTTGCTAAGTATGTCAAATGATAACATCCAGGTGGAACACTAATATAACAACTGTACCATTAGTATCATCCTGACGAATAGCTTACGTCAAGCGACAATTTCTTTTTCTTGCACACGTTTTCCCGAGTTAGAAATTGACACTTTGCCTGCGTGCGAGATTATTAACTGATCAAACCTAATACTGCGTGTTAATACCCGTTTTACTTGTTACTTATTGAGGATGTTCAGTTTATTCTTTATGCATTGATGTTGTTGGTACACAAATTTCATATCGTATTGCTATGCACTGTAGCTTATGCTGTGTGTTGTTTGGGATGTCCCTGTATTATCTATATACAATGTACTTGTTTTCACGTAACCATGTGCGAGAAAGTCTTCTGTGAAATAAATTGTTGAAAATATTTTTTTTCTTTGTTTTACTGCCAGCCAAAATGGCAGGCGGCTTTCTGAGCATTATTGTTTTTATTTCAGTAGCAATTTGTCTTCAGATCAGGCACACACAGAGCAATAGCAACAGATGTAGCAGTTGTATTTTCACACTTGCATTGTGAAGTTGAGGTTTTGTATGATGTGGGATAATGTGGGTATGCATCTGAACCAAATTATAAGCACAAACAGGTACATGCAACTGCTGTAGCTTTACTACGGTCATATTCACAATTTTGCAGGTTATTGATTGGTGCTATTTGGCCCTGTCTGACAGTACGGCTGTTTCCAGGTTTCCCTAAATAATCGAAGTTACCATTTCAAATTCAATGAATATATGAATGGCTTACTTTTTGGTTAATTCGGTGCATGCTTGTATACCTCCTATGGTTACCATAACCGATATTTGCCATAACTAAGCTAATATGATAAATTAAGTAGGACAACTCAACAATAAATTTCTTATATATTTTGTTGTATACCTGAACTGACTACTGAGTTGTTAATATTCAGTAAAATATGTTGAAATGAAGGACAGGCATGTTTTGATGGAGCATAATTACCGGCGTGATCCACGATGACATACCTGCACAGCAAGTCAGTAAAACAGTTTTTTTTTTCATGTTGTCATATTATGCTGAGAAAATACCGGCAATTCGTCCGTTCAAATATGCAGCAAATATATGAGAAAATTGAATGCTTACTTGCTTCATTTAAGTATCATACCTGTTTACTTTTGCCAGAAATACGGGTGACGCTAATCATGGTGTGCATAAATTACATATGATGCATGAATTCCCTTGGTACTGAATAAGTGAAACGCTGCAACGTACACAACCTAGTGACCAATGAGTGGAACACTGTTCCTCATACTCAAAGCGTTATCTGGGACGCGTCTCCACCTAACTAAATGAAACTTTTTTTGCAGAAATGTTCCGCTTACGAGCTGGAACCTATGTGGAACCAGATTAAGAGTGTGGATGTCAGCAGGAAGCTCACTGCTTCCATAAATGCATCACGGTGTTTGTTTCTGGCGTATCATTCACAAATGAATTAATTCTATTTACTGTTAAAAGCTCCATGAACTCAAACAACAAAATTAAGTGCCATAAATATCTATTAGCAATTCGTTCGCGATAACGATTGCAGGCATGGCTCTTTTACTTCTGCCCGTACACTACATGTGGCACAATGTACACTTCAGGGTCTGCCCACTATCTTGAACTCAGCTTAATTCAAAAATTTTCACGGTCCTCCTCCAGTTCGAAATAAAGAGTTTTTACTCTTAATAGATACATATAAAAAAGTAAATAAAAAAACGCCAGACCTGCCCGTAAGGCGCAGCACAGTCACATCGACAGCTTGACGAGCGGCCTTTCAGAACCTTTTCTGAACACTCATCGGGTAAATGCTGCAACCACACTTGCTTGATGCCCACTATACGGCAATAATGATGAAAGTTTTTGTGTAGTAGGCCGGTATTCGGTGTGCGATTTTTCGTCATTCTTGTGAGGAGCGTGGCATGCGCTATACTACTGCGAAGAATTTTGGGCCAATTGTTCATGCAGTGGCTGACGACGATGGGGAGTTATGCCTGAAGTGGGCATGCGCCAAAATAAGAGGTGAACAAGAACAAGCTTTTTTGATGGGTTGGGGCATTGGACGACCCACTCGTTACGCTAATCGCATTGTGCGACGACTGCTTGTTCTTTCGCTGTTTTAAAACGCTTTATAAATCGTAATAACGCAATTGCTTTGCTGACATCACGCATGCCTAATGCAAGTTTGCGAACAGTTCCGAAGCACCAGCGTGACTCAGTGGGAGAATACAGGGCTGACACCCGGCGGACCAGTGTTCGAGCCCCACTGTGCCATTGGTACTAAAATATTTTTCTAAGTTTACGGGATGTGGTTACGGACGCCAGCGGTGGCGACAGCGGACAACTACGGCGTTGCTCGAGACCCGAGATGTGATTTCATAAGAGCTTTCGCTGTAATAATAGCGAATCTCACACTGTGGGTGCACTGTTAAAAAGACAGCACAACTTATGGGTAACTACGCTGTACTGACTCCTTTCTTTTTTCTAAATTTCGACGATATTTTATTTTTTTCTTCTTCTATTCGTAGCCTTTTCTCTGTTTCTTTTTTTATGTCTGACTTTTTTTCTATTTTCATTTTTTCTCCTTTTTTCTCTCTGTCTCTGTATTTTCTGTCTTCTATTTTAATTTTTCCCCCTTACCTCATTTTATTTATTTTTCTCTGTCTTCCTTCTATTCACTATTTTTCTCTACTTTTTTTCTTGTCTTTTCTTCTCTCTATCGTTCTCCATCTCCTCCTTTCTCTGCTCTGCTTAGCCTTGCTCTCTTTCTTCTTATCCCTCCCCCCTCACACTAACATCAGTCGTACTCGCTTTTATTTCCCACGACATTAATGCTATAATTTTCAAGGCTACGCCGTGTTTCTCTCACGTGCCTGGATAGCGAAGTTATTAAGATGCTGGCCTTCAAATCACAAATATGTGTGTTTGAATCTCGCCCGGCTGAGAAATTATCTTTATTGATCTTCTTTTCTCTTTCTTCCTTTCGCTTTCTCGCTCTCCATCTGTATTTTTCGCTAATCCCACCAAAACAGATAAATGGTCGACAATCGAAGCCCCTAAATGCTTAGCACTTACAAAATTTTGCAGCTTGCATCCAGTTGCGGAAGGTTGCGACTGGGCAGATCTGGTCGGCACTCGGTTGGTCCTTGCTTGACTATGCACACGTGCATTCACAAGCCGATGGAAAAAGTGGTCACGGGATCTTATTATAAATCACGATCACTTGCTAGGTATTGATCGGGTTTGATTGGGAAACGCTTGGCGATCATAGCTTGAAGCGGCTTAACTAGCTTTCTATCTGTTTTCCGTTTTCATCTTTCTTTCTCTCTTTTTACCCCTTCATTTTTAGGGGCGAAGCTCTTTGAGGCGTGGGTCGATCGTCACATTTATGTATCCATGTATGTAGTAACCACCTCACAGCATATCTGTGGAGTGAATGATTATGAGTGGGGCGAATCTTCGGAGGGTTTTATCGGGAAACCCTGAATAATCCGCTGGCCACATACGTCCGTCGTCTGGCTGTCTGTTTGACGCATGAACGGACGGACGCATGGATGAACGCAGGGACGAATGCACGCATAGTTGCACGGACGCAGAGACGGACGCACGGATGGACGCGTGGACGGACGCATAGACGAACGGACGCACAGACTGACGGAAGCAAGAATGAACGAATAAGTGGGAGCGCGGATGGACTGACAGACGCTTCGCACCACTCCTCAACATTCAATGAGTGGATATGCTGTCATTTTTTCTCTTTGTGTCTTAATCTCTCTTAATTTTTTCATGCACTCTTTGAGTCTGTTTCATTCTGCTTCTTTCACCATGATCGCTTTTTCGCCCTTTTCACTTTCTTTCTTTCCATGTCTATTTCTCTTTACGTAATTTGTCTCTCATTCTGTGGGCTCGTTCTCTCACGTATACAAGTTTTAACGTGGTAGCTTTCCAGAGCTCGTTTCTCTTGAATAACCATGTCGGCGTCGTTATTTGTGGGCGAAAATAAAGGTACAGTTGCAAGTAACTGAATAATAAATAATTTGGAAAACCTTATACGTACAATGAAAATTCATGTTACGCGACGCGTGTGGAGAAAAAAATGACGTGGCGTAATTTTTTTTTGCTCAAAAGTTTGCGAAATGAGGCTAAAGATATGTACAAGTGTTGTACGCGCAAACATTTGTTGAAGAGTCGCATATGTTATGTATAGCCGGTTTGTTCTTTCCATACCCATTTTTTATAACAAAAAGGATATAAATATCATTATTGTGAGAGTTTTACATCTCGTATCACTGATAAGACAGAGAGAGACGCCGTGATGGAGGGCAGGGGAAGTTTCAACCTCCTAGGGCTCTTCGACGTGCCTCTAATCGAAGCACACGGGCCCCAATATCATTTTGCCTTCATAAGATGCGGCCCCAGCGGCCGAGATTCTCTCTCACCACCTTCGGGTGGTGAGAACACCACCCGAAGGTAATCGAACGCCAGAACTATTAGACCACTATGGCGGTTGAAATGGATCTCTGGTGTGATGCATAGCAAAGATCACAGTCTTCAAAAGATGAACAGGCAGCGTGCGTTTGAATTTTTGGCCCAGCTCTAGGCTAGCCGACTTAACTTTCTAGTTGTCCTTTGATATAAGTACCGTGAAATTTCACCTGAACAAACTTCAAGAGACCTCTGAAAAAGGTTCACCCAAGTGAACGTTCGCTGAACTGAAGGAGCTATATGTTGCAACTTGTTACTGGAAGCTAGAAAGGACCTCTTTTGTTGAAATAGAGTCTAAACGTTTTTTGTTTTCTATGATGCTTACTTATTTGAATTCAGCTTATTTTACGCATTTTGAAAGCAGTAGTAATCTTTCGCCGAAGTGGCGCACTCGGAACTGCAATGGTTATGAATCGATTCACTGTGTCCAATAAAATTCTGGTAAATCTTCTCCAGCACAACGCTTCACTTGGCAGTGACGGACTTTACTTTTCGGCATGTATACCAGTATTTCTCTAGCTGAAATTATTGGTTCTTCTTCAACAAGCGTTACTCTTTCATCTTCCTCTTCTTCTTCTTCCTGATGTAGAACACTTGCTACAATTCCTTCTGCAAAGAGAGGGGCACATGTCTTAACATGTGAGTCACGGGTGACATAGTCCTCAAAAGGCAAAACGGAACCTACTCAGTATGTCATGCCATTTCTCATGAATATGATACAAGAAACAGTGAATGGTATCACAAATTGAACTAGTAGAGCTGAGTTGCGATTCGCACTTATTTCAATAAACTAAAGTGCGTTAGCATTGGTTCCAATGACGCTCTGGCGGGGTTTTTAAAAGTAGTTCGTAGAATAGAAAAATTGGCGGATCCCACGTAAACTGAAAATAGATGATATGCGAAGCCCGAATAAGGAAGCTTGATATGTCCCTTTAAAATCAGCAAAACGTTACGACGCTGACATAAATTATGCCGTACATGACTTCCATATGATGTTAGGACGTGTGATTTACCTTCGTCCATTCACATCACGTGATACCAAACTTGGTATATATGGAGTTAGCGAAACGGCCCGCGAGCATGCTATGAGCGTAGAATGTGGTCATGTTTTACAAGACACACTTGTCATGATTATTCTGTTTGGACGTGTTATTTGCTTTCGTTGTACTTGCATGCCAGTTAAACTAAATTTGATGTATGTGACTCTTACGAAGTAGCCGCGAGCGCATCTTCAGCGTGGTATGTTTTAATGTTCTTACATGACACTTATGTCATGACTATCATGGTTGGATCCATCATATACCTTCGTCGTTCCTTAACGTCACGTAATACCAAATTTGGTATTTGTGAAGCTAGCAAAATGGCCATGAGCACATCATGAGCGTGGTATGTTTTCATGTTTTTACATGACATCAATGTCACGATTATTATGTTGGCACTAGTCATGTACCTTCGTCATTTATTAAAGTCACGTAACATCAAATTTGGCATAGCGTCTCTCATATTCATATGGTGGTTTTGGGACGTTAAACCCCACATATCAATCAAATACGGCATATGTGAAGCTAGCAAAAGGACCTCGAGTGCACTATGAGCGTAGCATGTACTCATACTTTACATGACATGCATGTCATGATTATCATGTTTGTACTTGTCAATTACCTTCATCGTCCGTTCGCGTCATGCAATACCAAAAGCGGAACGGCCACGAGTGAATCATGAGCGTGGCATGTAGTCATGTTTTTACATCACACGCACCTCATGATTATCCTGTTTGCACCAGTCATGTACCTTCGTCATCCATTCACGCTGGCATATCCAGATTCGGTATATGTAAAGCTAGCACAATAACTGCGAGTGAACCATGAGCGTGGCGTGTAGTCATGACATACATCACACGCATCACATGTCATATCATACCAGTTTCGCAATATATCATTGAAGAAAACCACCGCAAGAGGAGCAATACCTTGAAATGTAAATCATGATATTCATGACATACGTGTCATGATTTTCATGTTATGACTAGTCACTTATGCTCATCATACAGTGATGTTATGCCATACCAAGTATGCCATACCAAGAGCTAAAAGTCGTAGGCGGCTAGATAGATAGATAGATAGATAGATAGATAGATAGATAGATAGATAGCTAGATAGATAGATAGATAGATAGATAGATAGATAGATAGATAGATAGATAGATAGATAGATAGATAGATAGATAGGCAGACACGTCCAGAGTCACCGAAGTTCACTAAGAAATGCTTTGCATTTATTAGTTCGTATAAGTGACTTTCATTTTACGTGGTTTTTCTGCCCGTGGGGAGCATGGCTGGTGATACGGAAATGCCACTAACAGTAGTCATCTCTAATAAACATGTTTTGCCCCCTTTGATTTGTGTTTTTTCAACTTTCGCTAACTAACTCCCCTAAATTGCGTAGAAAGGACTCAGCTTGAAGAGGAACATTCACACAAGTTGTGAGGCACTATAGATCTTCGATTAGCTGCATGTCTCACGAAGCAACACGACGACGCCCATGGCAAATTCCCAATAGGAGTGTCCATACCAGATCATTTCGATGAATGTAAAAGTTACAGCGATGCACGCTGTGTATCAAGTACAGGAGGTGGTAATGGTGACAGTTGTTTTCAATGAATACATGGTGCATACTTTCAATGGGTTAAAGGAAATCGATTTGACGTACGGCTAAGCAAAGCTCGTGAAAAATACGTACTCAATATGAATATAACTCATATTACAATTTTCCAAAAAACATGTATTGTTGTGAACAGGAACCACAGGGAAGGATAGGTTTCTGAAGGGACGCTGCAGCAGAAAACGACGTGTTGTGATAGCATTGTGACGCATCCTCACTAATTGCGGGGGTCTTGTATGGGTGGAAAGCAGCAAAGTTCAGGAGTCCTTCGATTGGTTGGTTGCCTACGGGTCGGAGCTTTTTCATATCTTCCCATGGTGCAGCGACACACACTCGGAGCAGCTGCTCGAGTGGCCAGTAGGCACTTTTCTAGAAGCAACTGGTCAAGGCATCTCGTCTCGTAATGAAACTCAGCAGCGTAACGGTGACGAAAGGAAGCAGGGGAACGGCTACAAAACGACATCTGGAATACAGGTTGTCAGGAGCGTGATTCTGTGCGGGCTGCTTCATTTTTGTTTTGCAACATCATTATTGTCATTTTATTTGGGGGGCTTGCGTGGATATTTGAAAATTTTGAATCAGAAATAATCCCTGGGCACCAGTCACAAAGCTTCTACATTGGAGTTATGGCTTGCTTTTACTGAAACGTCATTACTAAAACTGCGTGATCACAAGTTTGGCTGACATATTTGGCTTAAAAATAGCGTTTAACGTTTCTAGCGCTGATGCTTTTTGTGAATAGTGGTCCTGTATCATTCGGTTAACAAATAAAAAATTCTCTAATAGAAGTCTAAATACTTTTCGTGAACATTGTGGTCTCTTTCTGTCCTCCACTTCACTTGATTAAAGATGATATTGACGCAAAAACGAGATGTGTATCTTCTTGTTCACGATGTGCATAACAGCGGGTAACTAGACCTCTCGGGCAAAACATGGTCATTCGAAGCAAATTGTTAGAGGCGCGATTTGACAATGGGCATCGTTTGATACATTTAGTGTATGTGTTCTCCAGTGAGATTACTTATAATAATATTCTAAGCAAATGTAATTTCAAAAATGACGATATAACGAGTCATACTATTAACACTGTATAAGTAATTTATTATTTTTTCCTGCTCCTGCTGCGCACAGACGACCCACAGATGGCAAACAGTTCTTGTTTGGTCATGAAGGCATACTGATATGTAATTCCTAATTCATATATCTTTCTGAAATTTATATCAAAAAGAGTCGCTCTGCGTGCTATCAGCTGTTTTAATTCAAGAGAGAAGTCCTTATTTTCGTGTTCCTAATACTTCAGCAGGTCTAATAAAATATTGTTTGTACTAAAACGTTTATTCAAAGATAGTGTTTGATGTATTGAGCTCTAGATTGCGATAATAGAAATTGTCTTGAAATTTTTGCGCAAGAACAGGGGGACACAAAAGGGAATACAAAGGAAGCTGCGCCCGTTTGTCTTCCTTTCTGTGTCCCTGTGTGCTTGCGCGAAAATTTCAAGATGAAGCGCTGATGCTCGAGAAGATGCTGGCCTTGGACACTTCTACATAGGTCAACGTCAGCGCAAGGCAACTAACGACAATTGACGTTAACCCGACTTGACGGGCTGCTGACCCGCAGGGCGCGGGTTCGAATCCCGGCTGCGGCGGCTGCATTTCCGATGGAGGCGGAAGTGTTGTAGGCCCGTGTGCTCAGATTTGGGTGCACGTTAAAGAACCCCAGGTGGTCTAAATTTCCGGAGCCCTCCACTACGGCGTCTCTCATAATCATATAGTGGTTTTGGGACGTTAAACCCCACATATCAATCAACCCGACTTGACGGCTCTATCAAAGGAGTACATATGTAATGTTTATAAAATTGGGTAGGGTATGAATAGGGCAGGAAGCACAGGACCGAGTTAACTGGCGCAACATCAGAGAGGCCTTCGTCGTGCAGTCTACGTAATCAGGCTGATGATGATGAAGATGAGGCAGCACTGCAACCACTATTGACGTTTCACGAAGATTAGCATCTATTTAAAAAGTAGTTCCGAGATCTGGCGTAGCTCCGTGGTAAAATGCTTCATTTCCATGCAGAATGCTTTGGTTTGATTCCAGCTGGGACCCTGACATTTATTATTTCCATTCGTCGGGTCAACGCTACCAATGTCAGTTATTTCTTAACGATCGTGCGTTCAAATTGCCGATGTGTGTTCTCGTCATTTCTGGGCAGATACTAATTAGGTGTAAACTACCTGTGGCACATACCCGCATACCAGCGGCACATACCCGCCCGTGGGTATGTGCAACTGTCTAGCGGGAAGTGTTTGATGACGTACACGACGGGATTGTGACATTATTCGTGTATTGACCAGCGTGTCATATCCATCAAACCATGTTATCCTCCCATGCTAATTTTGGTTCACGCCAAGTTAAGGGGGTGACCACGAGAGCACCCAAATGTAAGCGGCTAGATAGATAGATAGATAGATAGATAGATAGATAGATAGATAGATAGATAGATAGATAGATAGATAGATACGCTCAAAGTCGCTGAAGTTTGCTAAGAAATGCTTAGCATATAATAGGTGCTGGTTACAAATTATTTATTTAAATTTTAACATCGTTAGCTACCGCAGGGGTGCCTGCGCAAGTAGGCGTTTGGTGTGTAGCGACACCACGAACCCGAGCTAACGGGGGAGTTTCGACTCCCTCCCACGCCTAGCGGTGCGTGGCTTTGCCGTGTCCGAGGAAAAGGGGATCCTGGGGGTTGAGCCGACGCTGGGTGATTGGACCGTTAAGGCCCCCCGGCAGAGGCAACACACCCCTTTGGCCCCGGCTTCACGTAGACGGCACCCCTGAGCTGACCCACCCAGGGGAATCGGCAGTCGCCTTTTCCTATCTCTCTCTTCCTACATCTTCGTCTTTATCTCTTACTATTTATCTGTCCTGTCTTCTACTCTCTTCCGTTTACTTCCAAACTTCCTGGCGGCTAGGGTTAACCCTGTGCAAATAGCCTACCTTGGTCTAGGCGCATTGGGTTATAGTGGCGTTGTACGGCTGGCGTCTGCAGGTTTCAGCATTTGTAAACTTGTAGCGTCCCCTCGTTGGGCTCCGTGGTGGGTGGCCGCCAACGCTGCTGAACAACAATAAGGAAGACATGCATGGAGCATTCCCACTACTGTCTGATCGTACCGGCTTAAAGCCGGTACGCACCGATGATCTCACCAGAGAAGGATTGGCCACCCTGGTGCAGTATCTGGCCACCCCCTCCCGTAGGCATTCGTCAATTAACTCACGGCCCTCAGTCCCCACCAGCTGCGGAGCAACTGAACACGGCGGCGATCAGATCTGCAAAGCAGCAGAGGGTGCTAGGAATCTCTGGATACGGACAGGCCACCATTGGAACTTGAACTTAGCAACGTTTAACGTTAGAACGTTATCTAGTGAGGGAAGTCTAGCTGTATTATTCGAGGAGCTAGAAGGCATTAAATGGGATATATTAGGGCTGAGTGAGGTTAGGAGGACAGATGAGGCCTATACTGTGCTACAGAATAGGCACGTCATTTGCTATGGGGGCTTGGCAGACAGAAGACAACTGGGAGTAGGGTTCCTAATTCACAGAAACATAGCTGGCAACATAGAGGATTACTATAGCATTAATGAAAGGGTGGTAGGCGTTGTAATTAAACTGAATAAAAGATACAAAATGAAGGTAGTACAGGCTTACGCGCCTACATCCAGCCATGATGACGCTTCAGTTGAAAGCTTCTATGAAGACGTGGAATCGGCAATGAGTAAGGTGAAAACACAGTATACTATAGTAATGGGCGACTTTAATGCAAAGGTAGAGAAGAAGCAGGCTGGAGACCAGGCAGTAGGAGATTATGGCATCGGCACTAGAAACGCCAGAGGAGAGCTACTAGTAGAATTCGCGGAACGCAATAATCTGCGTATTTTGAATACCTTCTACCGAAAACGAGAAAACCGCAAGTGGACATAAAGGAGCCCTAATGGCGTAAATAAGAACGAAATAGACTTTATAATGACTGCACACTCAGGAGTCGTGCAGGATGTGGAAGTGTTTGGCAAGGTAAGATGCAGTGACCATAGAATGGAACGGGCTCGAATCCGCCTAGACTTGAAGAAGGAACGACAGAAACTGATACGCAAGAAGCCAATCAATGAGCTAGCACTGAGAGGGAAAGTACAGGAATTCAGAGTGTCACTGCAGAACAGGTACTCTGCTCTTAGCGAGGAAACCAACCTTAGCGTAGATACAATGAATGATAATCTGACGAGTATCATCACGGAGTGTGCAGTGGAAGTTGGAGGCAGGGTAGCTAGAAAGGACACCGGCAAGCTTTCCCAGGAAACGAAGAACCTAATTAAGAAGCGTAAAATCATGAAAGTGTCAAGTACAACAGACAAAATAGAACTGGCAGAGCTTTTGAAGTTGATTAATAGACGTAAAGTATGCGATGTAAGAAGGTATAACATGGAGAGAATTGAGCACGCTCTGAAAAACGGAGGAAGCGTCAAAGCAGTGAAGAGGAAACTTGGGATAGGCAAAAGGCGGATGTATGCACTAAGGGACAAAGAAGGCAAAATAACTACCAATATGGATAGGATAGTTAAAATAGCGGAGGAGTTTTACAGAGATCTGTACAGTAGCCGAGACAACCACGACCTTAATACTATAAGAACTAGCAGTAACCCAGACGACACCCCACCGGTAATGATAGAAGAAGTCAGGAAAGCTTTGGAGAGCATGAACAGAGGCAAAGCTGCTGGTGAGGATCGGGTAACATAAGATCTGCTGAAAGATGGAGGACAGATTGTGTTAGAAAAACTAGCCACTCTATTTACGAGGTGTCTCCTGACGGGAAAGTACCAGAGCCTTGGAAGAACGCTAACATCATCTTAATACATAAGAAAGGAGATGACAAGGACTTGAAGAATTACAGGCCGATCAGCTTGCTCTCTGTAGTATACAAGCTATTTACAAAGGTAATTGCTAGCAGAGTAAAGAAAACATTAGAATTCAATCAACCAAAGGAACAAGCAGGATTTAGAACAGGCTACTCAACAATTGACCCTATTCATACTATCAATCAGGTAATAGAGAAATGCTCAGAGTATAACCAACCACTATACATAGCCTTCATAGATTACGAGAAGGCGTTTGATTCAGTAGAAATATCAGCCGTTATGCAGACACTGCGGAATCAGGGCGTAGATGAAATATATATAAACATTCTGGAAGAAATCTACAGGGGATCAACTGCTACCATAGTGCTTCATAAAGAAAGCAACAGAATACCAATAATGAAGGGTGTAAGGCAGGGGGGCACAATCTCCCCAATGCTATTCACTGCGTGCTTACAGGAAGTTTTCAGAAGCCTAGAATGGGAACAGTTAGGAATAAGAGTTAATGGAGAGTACCTCAGTAACCTGCGCTTTGCCGATGACATTGCATTGCTGAGTAACTCAGGGGACGAATTGCAACTCATGATTACGGAGTTATACAAGGAGAGCAGAAAGGTGGGTCTTAAAATTAATCTGCAGAAAACGAAAGTAATGTACAACAACCTCAGAAAGGAGCAGCGCTTTGCGATAGGTAATAGTGCACTTGAAGTTGTAAAAGACTATGTCTACTTAGGGCAGGTAATAACCGCAGAGCCTAACCACGAGATTAAAGTAACTAGAAGAATAAGAATGGGGTGGAGCACATTCGGCAGGCACTCTCAAATTAAGACAAGTAGATTGCCACTGTCCCTCAAGAGGAAGGTATATAACAGCTGTATCTTGCCGGTACTTAGCTACGGAGCAGAAACCTGGAGGCTCACAAAGAGGGTTCAACTTAAATTGAGGACGACGCAGCGAGCAATGGAAAGAAAAATGGTAGGTGTAACTTTAAGAGACAAGAAGAGAGCAGAGTGGATTAGGGAACAAACGGGAGTTAAGGATATCATAGCTGCAATAAAGAAGAGGAAATGGACATGGGTCGGGCATGTAGCACGTAGACAGGATAACTGCTGGTCATTAAGGGTCACCAACTGGATTTCCAGAGAAGGGAAGTGGGGTAGGGGGAGACAGAAGGTTAGGTGGGCAGATGAGATTAAGAAGTTTGCGGGTATAAATTGGCAACAGCAAGCACAGGACCGGGTTAACTGGCGGAACATGGGAGAGGCCTTTGTCCTGCAGAGGACGTAGACAGGCTGATGATGATGATGATGATCTAGTTAGCCTAAATTTCAGACATATATCCTGCACCAAAACAGCTGTACGCCCTTACTAAAAGCAGCTTTTATCATTGATTCCCACAGCTATATCTTTGATCAGCTAGGTGCGGGCATTTGAGTGAAAGAGGAGACACTTTACCTTAAAAAATATAATAAAAATACTAGTGCTCGCTGAATGACCTTGGCAGTGCGTTGAAAATCGCCAGAACACAGGATGGGGTCGAAATAAAAAAAAACTGTCTTGGTGCCGTGCGCAGTGTGTACTTTAAAAACCTCCAAGTGCTGAAAGTATATCTGGAGGGCGCTCTAGAAGAAAGGACTCAATCCAAAAACGTCTTCGATCAGAAATGCTGCTCAGTTGCTTGGCTGCCGTCTTTATTCGATGTACAAGCACAACCAGTTACAGTCGTTCGAAAAGAAAAGCAACTCTTTTCTTTGGTTTGAGAAGTTGAGCCTAAATCAGGGTGTCGGTCATACAAAGGCGCTGGATTTATCGAACAAGGCTTGTGTCCGCAGCAATGCTTTTGGCGCAGCGATGTTTTCTTACTTACAGTTTGTGCTGCAATTCTTTTTTTCTTCTTTCTTTTCCTTGCTTACTTAGTTCTAATGCTGTTATTGTGACCTAATGAATAAATATACGCATAAATGTTGTTCGAGTCAGGATAAGATGCGGCAAGTTTTCGTTTCTTCTGTGTTCTGCCGCTCTGATTTTTTACCATTAAAACGAAAGCTTATTGGTGTTACACCACTAAAAGTAATTACGTTTGAAATCCTGCGTGCATTCGTCATGTATACATTCATATTGCTCTTGCATAGTAGCCACCTTGCATGACGAATGTGAAAGGGTGGGGCGAGTGGGAAAGAATGGGGCGCATATAGCTTAGTTTTTTCGAATTTCTATAGATAGTCGGTAATCACATATTGCCTGCGTCATTGCCACTTTTTTATGCTTTGCGAAGGTAAAGCGAAAATCTCTCACCATCGTCATTATGTATATGAGAAGATTTTTTAGTCATGTAGATTGTATAGTATGTCCTTAGAGTAGAAAACGTTTGTCCGGTTCACATCGTTGGTAGGAGAGGACTGCGATTGTGCTTGAAGCTAAACAAAAATATGTGCACAGTAGAACATCAATGGAACTTTCAGTGCCTTCGGGAGTGACTACGAGCGAGGTATAGTACCCCAAGCTACTGTATACAGCGCTCGCCATCTCGATATATACCAATAACAAATAGGGTTGGTTAGAACGTGACGCAATTGAGTGGCGCAGCCAGACGTAAACGTACTAACTACAGAGCTAAAAAGTTCCTTGTTATCATACAGTGTATGTTTACCCCGTGTAGTCACGATTACTCTAGAGCGTTAGTACAGCTACCATCGTGCATTATTCGGCCCGGTTACACGTGAGAAATCGCCTTAGGTGGCGTGATCCAAACGTGCCGGTGGCGTGTGGCTTCACAGTCTGCATTAAGTGTTTTCCTTCGTTAGTGAACCCCAGCAAATGCAAAAGGATGTACAGCGATGTTTGAACGCCTATCACCGCCTTTATGTTTCAGCAGTCGTTTGCCCCTTTCGTTGAACTGTTGATTCAGCCAAGCCCTCCTTTATGTGGTGACCCTTGTGATTCACGACAATATCAAAATTATCCAGGCGTCCTCGCAGATATTTTCCGCTGGCGCCATGTCCAGAGCACCGGAAAAATGATAGCAATAAGCTTGCACAAAGAAAAAGAGCACTTTCCACCGAACGTCTTTGAACCACGGACATGCGAAAAATAGGCATTCGTAAGAGCCAGATACAAGTGGCACAAGAGAGCCAATAAAGATGTCGTAAATACGAATAGTGAATGTTTTTACGGGTGACTCTGAGGGCCAGCGCACTTGATTTCGCCGTAAAACTGTGTTAACACTGCAATGCCACCATTTCTGCACGGCCTTATGAGTTATATCCCATGCAGCGACGCAGGACAGAACCGGCAACTTTACAGATGCATACTTCATGAAAGCAGGGCACCCCTCGTAAGCACGCGGAGAATTGTTTGCGACTCATCCTTCCATGAGAGCAACGAGCCAGATGCTCGGCGGCCGTGAACGCGTTTATCGCTCTATACTTGAACGAAGGGAATTGAATGCTTCGGAGCGTGCTAGATGCGAGTGGTAGGTTGCCATCATTTGGTGTCGAGGGCTCCATAAGGTTCCGTCGAATGATGTTTCATTCTTCTGCACTCTGACTTTCCACACTAGAGTGCCGCAAACGTTGTAATATGAAGATGCGAGATTTCTCTATTTCAATTAGACACCCTATAAGGGCACGTCGGTGATTTTGTAAAAATGTGATGAAAATTACGATACTTGAAAGAGACTCAGATTGTCAGCCTTGCAATAAAAAGTGCAACAGAAACTGCCTCCGATCATTTATAAAAAAGGCTTAAAGACTAGATCAAATTGACAGTTGCTTCCATCTCGTGAACATAAATAAATCTCACAAGTAGATATATTCACTGGAAGCTGGTAGTTCTTGCACTCCATCGAAGCTTTACATGCATGCATTTTAACACAGTTACTAGACACCTGCCTCGTTGAAACGGAGTAAGATTGGCAGGCTCATTGTAAAGTACTGTTATGTCTGCAGTACTGGTCTTCTTGTCTCGGAAGAAACGTGCGTGACCCAATACTGGACACAGTGTAATGCGCACTTGCGGCAATCCCATTAGCCTTATGGTGAGTGTTGCCTCCTTTTCCCAGGTATAATACGTGGTAGAAAACGATTTGAAGAAAGTTAGCCTGGTTATAGTACTTAATGAACTGCTTTAGAGAACCCTTCGTTCCGCAGGATATTAAGAGATGTGCACATTGTCTCCACATTGTCTCCACTCATTTGGGTAGGCCCCAATTTACTCTGTACATCAGTCTCTTGGAGATGACTTTGCTGTTTGAGACGTTTGGTGCTTTGTTATCCTCCTTGTCTTTCCTCTCTAATTTTCTCTTTCTCGCTCTTGGTACTTGTGTCAATGTGCAATTTTATTATGTACACTCTTTGCGGAAACTTGTTCGTTGATATGCTTTATCATACTACATTTTCCCCCAGATTGCATCAGCTGGATATATGCTTGCAATCAGCTTTACGACAAAGGGTGCATCAACAACTTGTGAATGAAATAAGAGAGGTGCTTCACGAAGTTTTATCGAAAGGACATGACGTGGTGTTCCAGTAGTTACCGGGACATTGTGGTATTGTCGGTAACGACCTTGCTGATAATAGAGGATTTTAGTCTGTCCGGCGCACCTCTATACTCAAAAAAGTTTGCGGATACTGGTTTATCGGGTCTGAACTGCGCATGCGCGTGCCTTACGGGCGTTTACCGGACACGCTCAAACGCCCAAACGCCCGACATGCTTCCAAGTTTGCCATTACCGGATTCCCTTTGAGCTGACTCAAGTCGAGCCAAACAAAAACGTAGAAAAAAACAAAATGGCTACTTCGAGGCCCGCTACCAGCATGGCGCCGCGGACACGCTACTGGCCTTTCAACGATAAAATTACACTCGAAGAAGTTCTTGCGCTGAACCCTTTCGAGAACGCTTCGTGGTGGCACACAATCACTGAAAGAGTGTCCATGCTACTGCGGCGGACACTCATGATGTCGATTCTAATGCCGATCACCGTAAGGCTGATGTTTTCTTCATAGTTAGGTTTAAATCATAGCGCAAGTAAAGAAAACAAACAGAAAGTTCTGTTTTGTAACAAAAAATTCATTGGCATTGTCAATTTTTTTTTTCTTTTTAGAATTAGTCAGTAATCGCGGAAGACTTTCTACTTTGCGCATACGCAGAGGCGGCGGCCACGGCCGCGAAGGCGTTGCGGGCGTTTTTCGGGCGTATTTTGGGCGGTACGGGCTCAAAGTGCCAAAAGCTCGTTTCAATGCTATCAGGCTTGACGCCCTCCGGCAACCCGGTATACGCCAAAACGTACCGGAGTGCCGGGACAGACCAAAATCCTCTAATGCTGCCCGATCCGCCCACGCGGACGCCCAGACAACCCCAATTTCATTGTCGAGAAGCGACGCTGCAAGGGGCCTTCACTCGTTCGCTAACACCATGTCGGAAACATGGCTGAGTGACCCCAGTGTCGGGAACCACCGCCTACACAAATTGGACCCATCGAGAAAGCTTCGAGTTCTATCGGACCTCTCCCGCCGGGATGCAACTTTACTGTGTCGCCTGTGATTAGCAGTAGCTTTTACGAAGGCGTACTCCTTTCGCATAGGAATGGCGGATAGCTCCCGATGTGAATCGTGCGACACTGACAAGACATAAGAACATCTACTGTGTCCAAGTGAACGTTTTGCGAGCGAACGCAACTTTCTGCGCGAAACGTTAGAGACACTAGACAATAGACCTTTTTCCGAAGAGAAGATTCTTGGTTCATGGCTCTACGCGTCACAGGCCAGCAAAGCGACGCGGGCATTGCTAAGTTTTCTAAAGACGACCGGCCTACGCGACCGCTTATAAGCATGCAGTGGACAAGGTCACATTTACACACACGTTGCGCTTCACTTCTCTCTTTCTTCTTCTTTAATCCCCTCACCCTTCCCCCAGTGCAGAGTAGCAAACCACACGTGCGTCTGGTTGACCTCCCTGCCTTTCATTTCATACCTTCCCCTCCTCCTCCTCCTCCTCCTCCTCCCCTAGATTGCCCTATATTCTCCCGTACTTTTTTGTAAGCTACCCGGGAAACTCCTACTTCTGGAAACCATGTGACGTAGTATCACGTTCACGAATGGCCCGTGTTGAAGAAGCTCAGGTTTCACAACATCATATATCATAACACAAAATACAGGGCACAGCCTAACGGACGCACAAGTGCATATAAAAGATTCGCTGATGACGCTGCTGTAATACCACTTCTGTCACTTACATTTATCCAGCAGATATACGTAGAACAAAAGAATCGGCATTCTGGGAGCCGGCGTTCGACAGCCGGAGAAGAAATCGTGCTGTAAAGCATCGCACCGCCATCACGATGTCTTGCTGCGTCACATGCTCGCGTCGAACAAACGTCTGTTCTTCTTACAGAAACGCGTAGGTCCACCTGCTAAGGCTTTGGATAATCCGAAACCACACTTCATGCCCAACAAAGAAATGATTTTCACATGAGCCACTGAACAAGGAATTCATTTGCTGTCCTTCCTTCATTAGACATAACGCAATCTCAAGATGTTCATCTTGCGTTGGAGACCACGTCTTCAGCCACACCGTCGACCACTGACACTACAGCAGCCATGGAGGAAGGAAAAGGAGAGGAGAGAGATTTACGTCACACGGTTCAAGTCAACCATATCAGCCTAATATGTAATCAAAACGTCAGAGCCTGTGGTAGGTTTTTGTAGTCTTGTTGGTGGTCTGTTTTTGAACCTCCTCCGTGAGCCACCTGGCCTGCGGCGTACAAGATCGCTTCAAATAAAGGCTTTCCGGATGCCATACCATGAATATCCGCAAATTTCATTTACTGTGTGATCTTGACGCAGGAAGGTTGCGTGTCGGGTCGACACTGCTGCATTAAAATGGGTTGGCTTGCAAAGGCTGGCTGCTGACGCAACGCTCCTTTCTATTTAGAGAGCTTTAGTATATAGCGGCAAACGGCAAACTCAGAAATTTTGCGTCGTTAGCGTTACGCGCTCCAAACTGAGCATGTGCGGAACGTTAACGCAGCCCGAACTCTTTCGTACAAATGATATTTCTGAAACACACACACACACACACACACACACACACACACACACACATATATATATATATATATATATATATATATATATATATATATATATATATATATATATATATATATATAGCGTTCAACGCTAACGCACGCAAGGGACCCCGTACGTATAGGGCAAGATGGCAGGGCCTGTTGAAGCGAGAGGGGTGCATCTCGAAACGTCCTAGCCGTCGTCCTACATTGTCGAACTCCTTCATTCCCAAATACTGCTATTATTTGATGTAGGTGTAAGTAATGAGCTTCACCCGCTCTATACGCCGCTAGAGGAGCTACCAATTGGGGGGAGGGGGTGGTAAGGCTTATTAAAACTTGCCAACAAGTTTCACTCATGTTTTTGTTAGCCACACAAAAATGGCAATGGTGTACTTATTCGCCTGCTTCCAGGATGAAGAAAATGCTGCCACAAGTCAAGCTCAGCTAGGTAGTAGGGGAGTTAGTATGGGGCACCCATTAGCGGCGTGTGGTGTGTAGCGCAACTAATGCGGCTGATGGAGAGCGCGGAGCCAGTTACCGACCCGTCAACTAACGACCCTGATCGGTTCCGCGAAGACGAAAGCGGAAGACCCGCGCAGAAGAACAAGAAGTATTCGTTGTTCACACTGTTTACGGGCAGAGTCGTCCCAGTCATCCTCAGTTTGGGGCAAAAAGTGGAAAGCCTACCGGAAAGCGAATTTCGCAAGAACCAGGCCTAGCACGGTCGTCTGGTCTTGAGTCATTGTTGGAATCCACGTGTGTCGTTGAGAATGTCGCATGGATGAACGCGACCACTGGGCTGACCGAGACATAGTTGGGGCACGCAGACGAGCTTGCCTTGCCCCGCTATACGACATTATGGAGTGTACTTAGGATGGCGGGGCGCCTCGCTGTCGCATGCACTCATGGTCAGTGCACAGGGCCTGAAGGTGTACACACCGCGCATAAGGAGCCTCCTACAAGGCGACGTTTAATGAGAGTGCTGACGGAGCTCGAGCGTCAGAACGGCTACCGATGGAGGTCAGCTAATACACGGCTTGACAGGGAAGTCGGTTTGACACGCTTTGCACAGGGAACCTATCCCCTTGCGTGTTGTATTTGGTAACGTGCTTGTTTGCAATACCGCGTTCAACATGAAAGTGTTCATGCAATTGGTGTCCATCATGAAAGTGCTCATGCGATTGGTTGTGATGATGCGAGCTCCAATGTTGGATTGGCTTGTGTGCAGACCTTTTGTTTGACTGAGGGTTGAAAAGAGGGTGTTCGGATGTGAAATGGGAGAGCGGAGGTTCCGGCTTCGATCCGGACAGACGCCTGAGTGCTGCAATAAAGCGTCTCTTCACCGGACTACGGCTCTTCGCACTGCCACAGAGCACTCGAGTCATCGAGGGGCACCCATTCCGAACCTCAACACCTTCCTTTCTAAGTGGAGAAGCTAGACGAGAAGTAGGAAATTAACTAGGGATCTTGAGGAGTGCTCTATTACACGCTTAAAAACAATAAAAAGGTAGTAACAGGACCTGATACTACCTTTATGACCCCGTTACTACATATTCTAGCTATTTCACCCCGTCAGAAGTATACCAGAGGAAGTAAATGTATGTGGTAGTAAATGGTACTACCTGAGGTAGTAAACATTACTACTTGCGTACGTGCACATAGAGACGCGCACAGCATTCCCCATCAGAGGCGAGGGGGGGAGGGGACTTGCCGAAGGCCTTTAATAAAACCCATTTTTAGCATTTACTTTCGGTAAAACCCACACACAACCATCAGAAATTCGGAGAAGGGCCTGAGCCCTGCCTTCCCCCGGCTACAGGGCTGGGGCGAAGGTTGATTGGAGCACCACCTCTCCCTTGATATGTCAATGCATCGGGAACCTTACGCCCCCTACCCCTCCTAGATAACTAGAGAGAGAACCCTCCCCCTTTTCCAGTGCGCACCACTATGCGCAAACACAGACATTCACTTGTGCCGTGTAAAGGGAGAGGGTGCGACCGTATCTAGACCCGATGGGCGTTGAAGTTTCCTTGGACAACCAAATAAAGTCCGAACGTTTACGTCCTATAAGCAGCTGATATATATATATATATATATATATATATATATATATATATATATATATGTGTGTGTGTGTGTGTGTGTGTGTGTGTGTGTGTGTGTGTGTGGAAAATTAGTGCATACAAAAGGGCTTGTTTCTCTGTGTTTTGACAGAATATTATTGAGATCAAACAGACAATGATGCCAAGGAAAGTATAAGGGAAGTTAGTAGACCAATTGTAATGTAATTGCCAAGAAAAAAAAAACCGGGTGAAAAGACAACTTGCCGTGCGCAGAAACCGAACATGCGACCTTTGAATAACGCGTTCGATGCTCTCCTACCACGGCAGCTATACACCACACGACCACTTTATTATATACACACACACATATATATAAATATATACATATATATATATATATATATAGGTCTGTGTGTGTCTGTGTGTGTGTGTGTGTGAATTTAAACGTGGGAGTGTCAGCAGTCAGCGCCACCAGTAGCCATGACGGTGAGTGTGGCACACTGGCAGCTGACCAATAGTCTCTCGTATACAACCTAAAGGCACCAAGTCTGCCAGTACGAGAGCCTCGTTAATGAATAATAGAAAGAAGTACATACCTAAGGGCTCGTTTTCCCGTGTTTTGACACAATATTTATGAGATATAACAGAAACTAACGCCAAGGAAAGTGTAGAGTAAGTTTAGACCAGTTGTAATGCAAATGTGAAAAAAGAAAATTGGCTGAACAGATAACTTGCCGTGGGCAGGAACCGAAGCAGGTCGCAGGATCGGTTCGTGCCCACAGCAAAATATCTTTTCACGCACTCTCCTTTCTTTATATTTACATTACAATTCAGTCTAACATCTTCCCCTGTACTTTCCTTGGCATTATTGTCTGTTGGGCCCCATATATATATATATATATATATATATATATATATATATATATATATATATATATATATATATATATATATATATATATATATATTGTTTCCGGCATAGGCACCGTGACCGAAAACTTGTCGCGTTACGTAGATAGCCTGATAAACCAGATACCCCCTACGTTCCAGTCATTTCTGCGAGATACTAACGACTTCCTTTCTGATATTGCCTACCTTACCATACCTAACAACGCTCTTCTTGTAACTCTCGATGTTGCGTCTCTCTACACAAGCATACCGCACTTGGATGGTATAAGGTCCGTGGTTGAGGCTTACGATCACTCCGCTCTCGACAAGTCCATTGATAGCTCGACTATAGCTATACTGCTTGAAATGATTCTTCAGTACAACAACTTTGAATTCAATGGAGTGCATTATGTTCAAGTAAGTGGTACGTCTATGGGTACTAAGATCGGGCCAAGCTATGCAAATATATTCATGGGATCCCTTGAGAACAAATTCTTGTCGGGTCGTTCGCTAAAACCTTTTTATTATAAAAGATTTATTGACGACATTTTCATGATTTGGCCACATGGAGAGGAGGAACTTTTGTCTTTTATTTCGGACTTTAATAATGCACACCCTTCCATATCCTTTTCGCACACATATTCACCAGAGACCATTAACTTTCTCGATGTAACCATTTGTCTCGATAATGCAAAATTGAGCACTAAA
The DNA here is from genome assembly GCA_013436015.1 of Rhipicephalus annulatus. Taxonomy (NCBI): domain Eukaryota; kingdom Metazoa; phylum Arthropoda; class Arachnida; order Ixodida; family Ixodidae; genus Rhipicephalus; species Rhipicephalus annulatus. Next base: position 1,105,560 of record WOVY01010234.1, on the reverse strand, counting down.
CTGTACCGCAAGCCGACTGATAGACAGAGGTATTTACACTTTCGAAGCAGCCACAAAAGGCACTGCAAATCCAGCATACCTTACAGCCAGGCTTTACGCTTTAAGCGAATTTGCTCTGAGCAATCTGACTTTGATAATAACTGTAACCAGCTACGCACTACACTTCTTAAACAGAAATATCCGCCCAAGTTAGTCGATGACGCAGTAAGGCGTGCCGACGCACAAGACCGTACAGCACTCTGCATCCCCAAGAAAAATCCTAAAAGTCATTCACAGGTTAACCTGATTTTAACCCATAACGCATCAGCACCCAACGTCGCATCAATTTTCCGTAAACACCACAACATACTTATGCAGAGCGAACGCCTTGCAAAAGCGTTTCCTGAACCAATACGTGTTGTGTACAGACGAGGCAAAAATTTGCGAGATTTATTAACTTCCTCTAAAACCAGACAGAGCAATAACGACCAGACGCTTGGTTGCTGTCCTTGTAAAAAGCCCCGCTGTGAAGTGTGTGCACACATGACGACAACAACACTGGCAGCCAGTACTGCGACGAACTTCAAGTTCAAAATTAAGGGCAGTTTTACTTGTGGTACTGCAAATGTCGTATATTTGCTAGAATGCTCAATCTGTCATGTACAATACATAGGTCATACTGAAACTGCTTTTCGATACCGTTTCAATAATCATAAAGCTCATGTGCATGCCCTTCCTAACTTACCGATTTCAAGGCATGTCACCGAGGCAGGTCATTCATTCAGTAACATGATAGCTACAATACTGGAATCGGGTTTTAAATCACACCATGAACGCGAAGTAAAAGAGTCATTTTTAATTCATAAATTCAAAACACTATCTGCCGGCATGAACGAGAGCCCGAGTACGCTTACTTGCATATTGCCTTAGTAAATCGCGTTTTTATTTTACTGACAAGTGTATATTCTTCGCACGATGTTGGCCTATTGTCAAATATTACCTAAATAATGTAGGTGGCCTTTGTCGCTTCACCATTTACTCGCATTCATTTTGCTCTGCCTGCTTTGTGATTTTGTTTATCTCTCTAAACTTCTTTTTCTTTTTTAAAGACTTACTGAATGTTTTTAGGCTGTGATTATCCCGCAGAACGTATGACCAAGTGAGCTACTGCGTGCGCAGTCTGTTATTTTGCTGACCTGTTTCATTCCACACAAGTTGTAGGGTATCTAATACGTGCCAATTCACTATTGTATAATGATACGCGTTTTCAGCTGTATATACACTATAGCCACCTACCTTTGGTGATATATAATCTTGTTTCCTATACTACTGATAACGACTTAGCCGTGTGATACACAAAGAAGCGGCTTATATATGTGCCCTGTGTGCCATGTGTAACCATTCACTCCGACGAAGGCAGGCCCACCTGCCGAAACGTTAGTAAACTAGTGTTTTTTCGCACTTTTGTCGACCTCTTTTTATACTGTATATATATATATATATATATATATTTATCACTGTTGTACACTTGTTCGTTCTAAATTGCGTTCACTGTGTACAGAGAGTTTCATACTATGACTGTGTACCTTTATTAGCCATTTCGAATTCCGTGCGCTCAAAATCAAGTTTCTGTTTATTTATGTAGAATATATATATATATATATATATATATATATATATATATATATATATATATATATATATATATAATAAAGCTTTTTGGTTAGCATTGAAAAACGAGGATGCCCAAATGTGGTGAGCGTCTGCGTGGCTGAAACAATTTTACTTGTTTGAACGTGTTTATCCGCCGCTCGACCGGGTATTGTCTGACAGTGTCTCGAGGGGTATTGGTGGAGTCGATTTCTCTCGCGTATTGATTGTGCTTGCGCACTGTGTTCGTGCTTTGTGTTCTGCCAGTGCTGCTGATTACGAAGATGCGCTATACTCAAGCGAGGACGTGTGGCTTCATATCGTGGAGCACTCTCTAGGTATGTACCGCATTGTGGTTGTCAGCGCCTTGTTATCACCGCGTTCGCCACGTTTTCTGTACCATATGCAATAAGTGGGCTTTTCTTTACGTTGCGAGCCCGTCTGTCTGTATCATTTTATCAGGGTAAAGGCAAAGTTTTGCCAAAGTAAGCGCGGGCGAGTTTTTTTTCATTTGTGTGGAATGGGAATCAGGGAGCGCATGCTTGCAAAGTGGGTATTTGGCAGCAGATTTTAGCAGGGTTGTGGCGTCGCCCTCCTCTGTCGGTAGTGGTATTGGAGGGGGGCCCTTCTCGTGAGTGACCACTATTTTAAAGACGATAGTCTTTCTTGGGGACCGTCGACACAAAAATTTTGGTCTGTCTGTCTGTCTGTTTTCTGTCTGTTTGTACATTTGTCTGTCTGTACATTTGTCTGTTTGTCCACTCTTACCGGCATCGGGTACTTGAAACAGCCGACCCCATCCGCAGCGAACACCAATGTTGCTCAAGATTCAGCGTTCATACTTGTGCAATTGTCAATTAAAGAGCAATTATTGCACAAGTCTGGGGCACCATAACAACACGCATATATTTTGCATATGCATCTCTTACTAGAAAACGCATACATAAGTAATTTTAATGACCGTAGCGCTTATCACGCTGCGCTCACATTGCAACGCTTGCACAGAACGGGAAGTGTTCACAACGCTTTGCTAAGACGAGATGGTGGTGGCACCTACCCGTCGCCTCACGTTCTGCACCTTATCACCTCTGAGACGGGCACGCATGGCCACGCGCTTTGTTTTTCAAGAGAAACTGCCAGGGGACGCTCATGTCTCACGTGTTACTTGATGCGCTCGTTCGCATCCGCTGCATGCTCGAAGCATTCTAACGCAGTGCCTCCGGAATACCATTCACTGATTTTCTTGCGCAGAACATCAAATAAATGCTTTGTTCACTCTCTCCACACGCAAAAATATCGTCTTCAGACGACATTTGCATATTACATGCAGATACGGGGCCAACTTTTGTGTTTAATAATTCTGTGGCCTTTGTTAACTCTAAGCGTTGATCATTCCTAGAGCGTATAATCCTGTTCATATTGTGTGGTATTGTAGTGAACGTGTCTAAGGCAGTTTCATATGGTGTACGTTCTATTTTAAACAGCTACAGTATCATTATATGTAATGACTACTATCAGAGTTTGAAGTTTATTAACAAAATGTTATCAAATCTGCCCAAAATGACTAGTACTGCACCTAACATTTCATTTCTTTCTCTGTAATTTATTTGTGCATAGTAAAATTGTGAGCTACACAGCTGTCTACAGATGTCCTGTACAAACACAAGTTGAGGAAATTTTGCATCATCTCATTCATGCATTACGACGATGCCAATGTAGTGTTTCTTTTTGGAATTGTATTTGTGGAATACCAAGGAAACCCACATAACCATGATTCCACGCCAAATTGTCTACACAGTATGTATGACAGCATTGTTTCCGTTAGTCTTGTTTCCGTCAGTCATCAGTCATTGTTTTCGTCAGGCATTCTTGTCAGGTTTCCGTAGGCAAATCTTGTGAGCACGAAATCGCCTAAAGTTTTCATAATCAGTCAGACTGATTGTCGAAAGCAGGTTATTCTCTGCACGTTCAAACTTTCGTTGCGAAAGGCTTGCTTCGTACGCTTCGCAACCCAGAATATACAGTGCCTCATGATGCCGAGAAACCGAAGCACCTAGTCGTCATACCATACCATCACAAGATATCGCACAACCTAAAGAAATAGGCTAAGCGCTTTGAAGTTAGCGTTGTCTTTTCGGCTCACGAAAAGTTGGCCAGTTTTTGTGGCCTTCATGACCATGACGGAAAACCCAGAGGTTGTAATAAGAAGCATCGGACTGTTTTTGTTCTGTGTGTCAATTGCGTTGCCTATCGTATCCAGCTCTCTTGTGGTAAAAAATATATCGGACAGACGAGCCACCGCGTAAATGATGAATTAAGAGAACATTGTAATAACGTGAAGATGACCAAGGGAGTTGGCTGGCCATTCATTGTAAATCCTGCGGCTGCTCACCGTTATTCAATGCTTGCACAGTTATGAAGAAAATGTTTCACAAGCTTACTAGAGAGTATAATGAGGCTGAGGCTATCGCATTACTGCGGTCTAAGTGCGTCATAATCCCTCGCTTATGTTCAGTGATAAAGAATTGTATTTTTTTCAGAAATCATTTTTTGTGCTCATCATACATGCCATGAGACGTTATTTTTCTGGTGATATAGGCGAGCGTGTGGTGGTAATGAACATTATGTTGGAAGTTAGCGCCTGCGTCGTGTGTCCTCTTCTTGTGTCCCCATTTCATAGCGCTATTTTCAGACGTCAGATAAAAAAAGAAAGTATTTTTGCAAAGACGTAGCATTGAAGTAAATAGAAAATAGGTAGGGTGCAAGCGGAGGAGGCACGACAAGGCAACCACCAGGTGCATCCATTGGCACCTGGTGGCTTCGAGGACGGCGTCATGAAAAACGTTGTCGTATGCTTCTTTTACATCAAGGAACATGGCTACAGATAATTGTTTACATGCCTTTTGATGCTGGACATACGTGACAAGATCTATAATATTGTGGATGGAATATCGGTGACGGCGAAAACCAGCTATGGCCTTCAGATATACCTCGTAGTATTGAAGGTAGCATTCATGCCTGGCCAAGATCATTGGCCAGGATTTGCCTGCTCAATATTTAAAGGCTGACGGAAGGATACAAGGGCATGAAGAGGATGGTATGCGGTCAGCATTCTCTCCTTACCTTCATGATTGACGTGCTTGCGGGTGATGACGCTTTGATGAGCCTCCTTTTAGACTCGCGACTCGTCACAGACACGAAGCTGTCGTCCGATAGGTTGTCGCCGTCGACTGAGTAGATGTCTGTGTCTTCACTGGAGCTGCACCAAGAGCATCATTTCCTTGCGTAGCTTACTAATGTTTTTTGGGACGTTAAACCCCACAAATCAAATCATAGCTTACTAATGTTGAGCTGTATCCAGACGGGCCAACAGTCGACAGTCGGCTCTTCGTTTATCGGCACGAGAGCAGGAGCATCTTTTGAACCACCACTGTTATTGTCCCTTGAGCCTTGAGCCATAGAAGAGCTTGAGGGTGCCGACATTGGGCCACGTGGGCCTGTAGAAGTCGCCGTCGCCATCGCCACAAAGCGGGACGCGGAGAGCGTCCCGCGTATTGGGAAAATATAACTAAAACAGCTAGTAGTGACAGACGCGTGGGGTAGGCTTCACAGCAATATATCTTGTATAAAACGTTGTTGCAATCACTGTTCAAGTAGTAATCTTAGGAAGGACGACAACGCCTGTTAAAGGAGTTGTTCTCGCACCATTGTAAACAGCAACACAGCAGTGATGCCGGCCGGTAAAAAGTGGAGATGGTTGGTGCAAGATTACTTCTTGTAAAAATGTTAGCGGTATACTTGCACTAATGGTGCCCGTGGTACTCACACTTCTCTTTCGGCGTTTATGTTGTCTCACTCTGTGTTGCTGTGTCTGTATCTGCTCGCTCACTATCATTCGTGGTGAATACGTACTGGCTAGCTCAATTTTCTGCTGTTATTTTCTTTTGTTGCTGATAATAGTTGCGTATACCTTCACTTGGATCTTACGGAACGAAGGTAACAGTATCGTTTAGCAGGTGTAAAACGTCAGGGCCACCAAGAATTCTATTCAGCGCACTCGCGCTGGCGTATGCACAAGAAAACCACACTGTATTGATTTCTAAGCAAGAATGTGCGAAGCAAGCCTAAAGAATCATCTGATGTGCTTTCTTGAAATTTTATTTAACATCTCCGACATAAAAGGGGTGCTAATTGCACACGTAGAAATAAAAGATAGGTCAAAAAAGGCGTGGAGTGTTTGAGTTGGGGTGTTCTAAGTATACGCATGTTGACCGCGCAAGTGTTTTCTTAGGACAACAAGCTATGCTTTGGGGAAATCACCAGAAGTGCTCAGTACAGTTGCTCCATTGATTTATCTAATGAACCCTGAAGCTTACCACCGGGAAACTCGAGAAGATAAGCTATATCTGCTAGTTTTTGTTCATACAAGTCAGAACATTCGGAAAAACCACAGTCATTGATGATGCCCTGAAATCGATGTGGTCTCTTTTTTTATCATTTTACTATTATTTGAAAAAGAAGAAATTAGCTTTCGAGGTAACATAACCAATTTTTTTATAACCAATAAAGGCTGTAGGGTGGCAGGTACGTTTTATTATACATAAGCGTCAGGGATAGCTTCGCGTGGCCAGTTTAAGCTTTTGTCCCAGTTGGCATACGTGTAGCTACTACAACATAAAGGCGCCTTGGAACGCTTCTTCAACTTGGTCAGAAAACATTGCAGACCATTATTAAAGGCTCTTCAGGACATCTGAGCAAGACCTTATAGCGAGTATAGAATTTACAATTCTTTCTTCAAGTCCGCTAGTAATCGCTTGCTGTTTTCTCGACAAATTATACCATTCATTCAGATGACATTGCAGTAAAGCCAACGTTCACGGTTACTGGATGATTTGAGTATAGTGAGCTCCACTGTTACCGCGGCCTGTTCGCGCACTCGCTCTCAATCCCCCTGAAAGCAAGTTACGCGTTTGAAGGAAAGAAAAGCAAAAAAACAACAACAACGAGATTGGGCTCGGGGTTTTGATGCACGTGGACGAACGAACGTAGCTTCTTGATTTCGTCATGTTCTCCACCCACCTTCCCCCGTGTGTTCTTAAGCGGCTCGGGTAGGAAAGAATAAGGAAAGCGCTTAAGCCGTGCGACAAGTCCTTGTAACTCTGCTAGTACTTGACAAAACAAGACACATTTATGGCAGTTGATTCATCGGTAATTGACTAGGTTTTGGTAACCATTTTATGATTATTTACGAAGTTGTTGCAGGACCTTTTAAATGCGAGTGCCTGCATATGTCCTACCTGCAGATTTATGAAATCCACTCCACCAGTCGAATTGGTGCAGGATAGAAAAGATATAGAGCCCAGAAACCGCATTTCTGGAACACAGCGCGATCTGCGTGGTGTTCTTGAGTAATCAGAAAAACATTTTGCATAAAGCCTCAAACCCTCCAAAGCAGTGCATATGACTTTATGAGCAACTTCATCTTACGCCTTCTTGACGTCTAGAAATATAGGCCCCCTGGCAGTTGGTTAAAGTGTTGCGTGTTCTACACCAACTTAAGGGAATGAATGATATCGCCGATAAAAAATAAGCTAATATTGCAATACTGTACGCAGATAATAACAAAAACAGGAGTGGAGACCCAAATAGCACTGGCATGGATGACGCCACGAAACTGTTCATGCCTGACTTTACCACTCTACACGATATAATTACCTCTTTAAGCTGATTTAATGGCCACGAAGGAGCACTTAGTGAGGTGGTTGGTGGTGGAAACGAATGACACTACGGTAAGGAAAGACGCTACAATGCCAAGGGAAGGGCTTAAATTTTTTGTTCGCAATCTGTCAACATACTTTACGCTGTTAAACAGTACGTAAAATTATGTCTATGCCATGCTGTGCTAGCACTACTCAACCGATATCAAACGATCACATAACGCACAAAAGTACTGCACAGTATATTGCGAAAATTAACTGAGCGTAAGCTCATGCTCCGCTTGCTCATATGACCGTTCCCATCCCAACAAGACAAGTTCAGCGTAAAAGGGAGGCTTGAAATTAGAAGGCTTGTGAAAAAGCACAATGTTGCTGGGGCCAACGTTCCGAAGAGAGGACTTCTCGTCAGGGAGAAATGGCTGCTCAAGAAAGTTGACGGGGCAACTGCTGATTGTTGAAGCTTTGGTTGCATTCCCTCTTCAACATTTTCCCTTCACGGTGGTTTGAGAATTACCTCCGGCCCACCTTGTTCTGACCTCGCAAAATGAACTTTGTGGCGTAATCTATTAGTTTTTCTGCTCCGAGTGACACTTATTCTCTAAATATATGATGCAGCAGGCAGACACTCTTTGAGGTAGAGTATATATTGCTAAGGCTCCATGTTTTCGAATAAATCCGAAAACATTCGATAAACAGTCGCCGGTAAAATGTCTGAGAATTCAGATTTATCCTCAAAAGGTCCGACTTCAAAGGGGTGTTTTTAATGTTGAAAGAGCATTTTATAAACAGGCAATCCTCCATTAAAAAAACACACTTCTATCACTGGCAGCAACCTCGTGAAGCATGCTTGCGTCTCTTACGACAAGCTTCAAGGTTTAATACGAATGAATGTAGGTGTTTGGTATTCAAATAGCTGTGCTATCACGTATATGTGTTAGAGCGTTGAAACCTTACAGGCATCTGGAATATACTTTTTGTGTTCACATGTTTTAATGTTCTGATATGACTTGTTTTAAAACAGAGTATTATTGAAAATATTACCCATAATAAACCCTTCATTTTCTGTCAGAGAGATGTTGGGAGAAGAAGCTGCAAACCATCTCGACTACTCTTGCCTCCCCCCTCCCCCCGAGAAAAAAAGAAGTTCACAAGGGCGAGTTTGCAGAAGTCAAACCTGACAGCTTCATCAACAGGATAAATGAACCGCAAGGAAAAAGACATGAAATTAATAATGAACTGTGAACACGTTAAGCCCTAAGTATGGTCAACTGAATATTATCAACAGGAAGAACAAGGCCAGCTAACAGTGAGCATAGTGAGAAGTGCTGTTGACTTCAAAAGACGTGAAAGTGCACTGACACTATAAGCACAGCTGTTCTTGTCAGTCCTTCTCCTGTTAAGGCGAAATAGCGGCTAATGAGATGAGGGAAACATGAGAAGCGCATTAGTGACGTCCTGCTTTCTACAGGCCCAAATAATCGAGTACGTTTAACAGTGGCTGTATGTACGCGCCTTTCTAGAGCTGCCTTTCATTGCAATTAGATTAGGTGTGCTGCGTTAAAATTGTGGCGAATGGTATTTATTTTTGACCGTGGTCATGTATTCAGGTTTGATCTAGGCACGGGCCGCATTTCCGAGCCCAAGCCCGACGCTAAAGGGCTCCGAGCGCACCCGGCCCGGCCTATAACCATCGTAAAAAAATTCCGCCATATCCACGAAGTGAATGATGATGAGTGGGCGAGGCTCCGGAGGTAAACCTGGTAAACCATGAATCCTCTGTACATTTTGCCCACTCGATTTTATTACATCGCTCCCCCTAGCGTACGTCGCCGCACTAAATCGAACGATTGCCTTCAACCAATGACACGCGCCATATGTGACATCATTCCTATTTTATAAGATCTCGCGTCTTTCATCAACTACAAATACCGCTTTCTTGTTTATAACATCTTGCATCTTTTCATCATCAGCTACAAGTACAACCATCTAGTAAACACTACAAGAACTAAACGAGAGGTGGCTACATACAGGAGACGGTACCGCCATCTAGTGAACACTGCAAGAACTAAACTAGAGGTGGCTAGATACAGGGGACGGTACCGCCATCTAGTGAACACTGCAAGAACTAAACTAGAGGTGGCTACATACAGGCTACAGGGGAAGCACAGCCCACGCCCTAAGGAGCTTCGCCCCTAAAAAACATAAACTCGAGCCCGGCCTCGCGCGGCCTGACATTCCGTATGTTTTTGGTGGACACATGGCATCGCTTTCCAAGAATGTGGCATTTTATTCATCATATAAAAGTGAAACATAAGCAAGCTACGCGTGACAGTCACTACGCACACAGCTTTCAATGTGTCATGCAAAAATAACAAGCTGTCCAAAGATTCGGTCTTCAATGAAGTGTGGCGTTTCTTGATCACACATTCTGGTGCACTGAACTTCTATTCACTGCTCGCACTGGTAGCCAAAATTGCCAATCTCTTTTTCTCATGCATTGCGAGCTTGCTATTTTAGAGTGCTTGTTCGTCGATATATCTAGCATGTTAGACGCAGGACAGGGGAATGATTCCACGAACGAATAACCCCAACGCTCACCTTTCGTGCTCGTCGCTACATGCCAGAAAAATATTCCGGTACAGCGTTGGCATTGTAGGCTTTATACCGGCTTTGCACCTAACCCAGCCCTCCCATAAAAAAAAAAGAAAACAAACTAAGTAGCCCGGCCCGGTCCCGAGCATAACCAGGATTTGAAGGCATGTGCATGTAGCGCCATCTTTCGTAGCCCTAGCGGTGACATGCCATAACTGAACGGAGGGTATGTGGAAAAAAAATTATATCGGACTTGTCAAAAACGACTCCCTGTTTTATACATCTGAGACTTTGGCAAAGTTACAGTGCCGCACAACAAACCACTTAGCTTCCCACAGCGTTTATGGTTAAGCAATGGAATCCCGTGTATTTCTATGAGCTGTATTGAATTTTCCTGAGAAGCCACACACTCTGTAGTGCAATATTGTGATTTTGCCAAAATGTAGCAGTGGGTGGTTGCTACATATAAGACGGAGTGATTATTGATAACTAACTTTTACCAATTAAGAGATATAATTTTTCTCGCCTATTTCTCTTTCAGTTATGGCAGGCCATCATTCCTGCTGCTGAGAGGTGGCACCACGACCCAATTCCTTTCCCGTCTCCTGTTCTGGGAATGGCGAGAAGACGTCGATCTAAACAAGCCCGGCCAGCGGGCAGTGACTGGGTTTCGGCCTTTCAGCTACCCGGAGCCCATGCATACCTCTTTTCGTCGAAGCAGCTTAGAGTGGAGCTCAGTCCAGTGCTCGGCGTTACCTTCCTTACTGCGCATGTGTGTCCTCTCTCCTCTTTTACGCTCCCGCTCTCCCACCACACAATGGCGACGCAGAGAGTGTCTGCTGACCTACACTGACTCCCCACTCCCTGCCCTCTATAGGCATTACTCGGCGCGGCGCCTACAGCCCCCCCCCCCCTCCACCACATGCACGTCCTCTCAACGCCTCTTGCCTCGCAATGCCAACACAGGTACAGAATCTGTTAGCAATTTTCGTGAGTGAAAAAAAAATTGGTACATCTCACGTACAGTGGAAATCAATGATGTGTGAAACACAAATGAGGAATGTTGAAATGTCACATTAAAATCAACACAACGTCATTTAATTCAACACAACTAGACAAACGACTGAGAGTGCATCAGGAACGCGGTATGTAAACATGTTTTTACATGTCACGCATGTCAAGATAATCGTGTTTGCACCAGTCACACATCTTCATCATCCATTCACGTCCCGCAATTCAAAGTATGGTGTATGTGAAGCTAGCGAAACGACCGCGAGCATATCATGAGCGTAACATGTAGTCATATTTCTACATGACACGAATGTCACAATTCCCTTGTGAGGGCCTGTCACTTATGTTTGCCTTGCAGTCATGTCATGCCATACTAGTTTTGCGAAAATCATGGGAACGAAACCACCACAGGAGCAGCAAGACCATGAAATAAGGCAATCATTATATACATTTCATAATTTTTTTGTTATGACTGGTCATTTATGCTCGTCATACAGTCATGTTATGTCATGCCAATTTTGGTATAAACACCATTACCCAAACGGTCAAGAAAGCTAAAAGTCGTAGGCATTTCAAAAGTGACTGATCATGCTGCCCAAATGTTGACGGGCCACCCCGTAAAAATAGGCACTGGATCTTGACCTCCAATGTAATGCTGGTGGGAGATTTCTCCTGGGCGTTGTAAAACAATAGAAATTTGCAGCGTGCACGTTAACTAAATGCGGACTGTGGTTCTCTGTGTGCAATGAAAGTCGTCTGTCTCTCATTGCCATTAGCAGTGATTGGCATGTTCCAGTAGGAATCAGCGGTTCATCACTGCGTGCTTTGCGCCTGTTGTCTCCTGCGCAGCGCCACGATGAGAGCCAGCGTCAACGTCGCCGTCAGCGTCAACGTCACCGCCAGTTTGAGCATTACGCCCGCTGCTTCGCATCTGCACATGGTGCCCGTCGGTGGGAGATGGTGTATTTTTTTTATTCAAGTACGCTTAGCTGAGCCGGCCAACGGAAAGTGGAAAGCTCTGTTTGCTTACGATGGCTTGCTGTCTGCCGTTGTAATGTTTATGCAAATAATATAGAACGTCAAGTATGGTTAGAACACAACCTGCAGAGCAGGATATGCATGCATTTTTAACGACTTTGTTGCGCTAGTACTCTATATAAAAACTGAAGAGATTCATTTGGATGCTTTGGTTTTTTAGACGTATCTAAACATGTTTTCAAATTTTCATGAGAGGAGTGCCATGCTGAAATGCAAGCGGTCTAACGTGCAAGCTCTACAAGCTCACCATTTGTGGCTGGCCGTAATCGAGCCGGTGTATGGACCCTTGGTGGAGAATCTTTGCTAAAGTCTGTGTTCACCAATTTTTTACTTGCTTAGACTGTTGTTTTGTGTGTGTGTGTGTGTGTGTGTGTGTGTGTGTGTGTGTGTGTGATATCGTCGCTGCCACTGACCAATCTGTCGCAGTGCGAACCGTTAAGTGGCACGCCTTCACGCTGGCGAGGCAAGAATAAGCTCCACGTCTGCGAACGGCAATGCTTCATCGATACCAGCAGCAGCAACCTCAGTACCTTCAGAGATTTGCGTACCGACGTAATCACACTTGTCTAGAGCACCGTTGTGCGTGGCTGGGGACGCTGTTGTCCGCAGCTGCTATTTGCAAGTGTTTCAGCGCGCGAACATAAAAAAAAAGGACAGCTTCTGCTTCATATTAGAGAATTGCGATCATGCTTGAATTATAGCAAAAGTGTGAATTTGGAGCAACTATGTTTCGTATCATTTCGGCACCGCTATTTGCAACATTTTGCAGAAAACGACAATCAAAGCGGCGGCTGGGTGCTCTAGGCACGTGTGACTCCGTCTCTACTTTTATTTTTGGTGTCCAAGATGCAACACAGGAAGGTCGTTCTAGTTTGTTCTCTTGCCGCCAACGAACGGCCGTGAACACAGGCATGGCGTGACACCCGGAGGTTCTTCGCAGTCACTGACGACACCCATTGCTTCCGCAAATCAGGCAATGACGGAAAGCGATGCAGCGCGAGCATATCCCACTTACACACATCGCGTGGCGTACTTTCCTGCAAATACGATTTTAGTAAAACGGTTGCTCTTGCGCCTATTATACCAGCACGCGTACACGACACAGTGAGGGCCAGATGGCGTGTTTGTCGATTAAGCACAATATCTTGTCACGAGTGGCTATTTATCGGAGGTAAGCGCACATTACACACATTACACTGGAGCGTACCATGTGTGCAGGTATAGACGGTTTCAAGGTCACAAGCGTTGTACGCAAAAAAAACTTCCGGTTACTACATTTACCAGCTCCTAAGTCAAACCTGGAAGAACGTTTTCAATTTCTTTTCGTACGCAAGGAAAATCTTTCTTTTTTCGTTTTTCACACAAAAGAAATGTGCGTAAAGTATAAGAGAATGTTTTATATTTCTATGTAGCTCAAAAGAATACTTATATGAATATATTTTGCAAAATATAGGAAAGAAACTGTATACAATCAGCGAGTTATTTTCTAAAGCTCCTGTGGTCCACCATGGCCATTAAAGCACATCGGAGGACAAAATCGGAAGTCATCAAGGGGCTGTGTTTGTAAACCTTGAAAGGGTCTATACGGCATGCGCGGCCCAAGGCACGATGGCAACACTGACAACATACCCTCTACCCCTTCAGCTCAAGAGTACGAGAGTGCTCAAGTGAAATGGCGTATAGGGCCATTATTTCTGCCCGACTTCTCCCCAGTGCAGAGCTGGGAAAATATTATTCAAATGCCTTCCCTCTAATAAATAAACAAATAAATAAGTAACATTTCGTGGTTTAAAAAAACATCGATAGATTAAGGTAAGATCATCTTGGGTGCCGTTGAGTAATAATTTAGTATAAGCTAAATATTGTCGTTATTTTCCAGCTAAGCGGTGTTTTATAGAGTGCTGCCTAGCAAAGCAGCTATCGCATGACCAAAGTTTGTTAAATTGAATTTTTTTCCTATCTTACCCTGTTTTGATGTGACGGCTGTCCCTTTCTGTGTTATACTTCTTTTACGCACACTCTACGGTTGTACGCTTGTCCAATGGAAATACCATGAAAGAGCTCAAATGTTTCTATCATATCGAGCTCAACTCTTGTGAGTAGAAGAAGCAAGCGTTATTAAACAAATCCTGGGCATATGTGAGGTCACAAGTACTGTTTAAACCCACTGAACTGTTCATAGTTCAGTGCGTTTACTGAACTATGAACTACATTCAAAATTTCATTGATTTAAGCAGTCAGCATGTGTAACTCGGTATGTGCTCATTAGGCCATAATCCTGCGAATTGATTGCGTCCCACCGTGACCTGAGAAGAGAAACAGGGCAGCAGGAAGGTTGCGCCGTTGTGATGAATGAATATCAGCATCGCGGGACATAGCATTTCATCGAGGAATGAAGTAAATGAAAATTGTACACGTCGTTTCAGTTGTACAGGATTTCGTGAACCGCTCAACGTGCAATATATGTCCGTAGGGGTCTGCGCACTGATAATATGGGCAATAGAAGACGAAGTTTGTCTGTACGAATCACCAGACGGAAAAACTGGTGTGGTGGAGAGAGTAGAATTCTCTCTAGCATCTCTCGAGTCACGTTCAGCGGCAACTACTGAAGCGGTCTGGGGCGGCCTCGCCTGCAGTTTCAGCATATTTTTTCTGAAGCTCTTCTTTTTTTTTCTCCTGCAGGCACGCAGGGGATATTTATGAAAGATCTTACAAGCATCCTGCTGAACGTGTTCGCACGTCTGAAATGCGGGCACGTCTGACCGCTTTAATATTCTGTTTATTTCGGTACATCTTTTCAGATGTGGTATTTCATTTGAACGTGGAGATATTAGTGGCTATTGTCCTGGGTGCAATATAGATTTGCGCTGTAATAGACCATCATTATGGGTGTCAGAAAATGAAATGCGAAGTAGAAAAATAAAGAAAAAAGTATCATGATACTTATGAATGGTTGCTCACATCTTTACGCAGTCGTATAGTCAATGGGGGCCGTTCTTCTGTAGCATATATGAGATGAGCAGTATGAGAACAATCTGGCGCAATGCAGGAGCTGGATAGAGTTTTTATTAAGCCCACTGCAGGGACAAGCATTTGCCGAGTGTTTCGCAATACGCAGCATTGCATGGAAACATTGTCATGGAGCTCAGCATTTCTAGTGTCGCCTGCGCTCACTAGTGCACTGCTCTAAGTGAAACTGGCGAGAACATTTAATGGAACTTCAACGGACTCCTTGAACACCACTTCAATTATCGCATTGTTAGGCACGCGATTCACGCGCATGCATTGCAGTATTGTAGACTAGATGAATGATTAACCACGTTTTAACTTATGTAGCTAAAAAAACTATTTCTTGATCTAGAAAAACATCTTTATTGTTCGCTTGTTTTTAGTGCCGGTGAGTGTGGGATCGTTCACCTAATCACATTTTCTTCAGGATTACAAAAAGTTGACTGAAAAAAGCCATTGTGTTTTCGTACAGGTTTCATGACATATTGGCTGCAATTTTTTTTCAAGACACGCGTATCTAATTGTTCTTATAGCAAGGTTGAAAGCTAGGCTATAGTTGATGTGCTTCCAAAAGATTTAAAGTAGCGCAAACTACAGTAATAAAAGTAGACTTTTAGAACACCTCGCATCAATTAATGTATCATTCAACTTTGCACGCATTCCGCGGAAATAACGTTAACACAGTTTCAAACGTTCATTTTCAGTTTCACAAATAACTGATTCTGACATCGTTGTAATTACGCAACTCAATATGCATATATTTATTATTTCGTAACGCTTTCATATGTAAGATAGTGTACCCCTCTCTATGCTATTATTAGTAAACGTAAGTGACAATTTCAGCTATGAGCCTTCATTCATTCAGTTTTCGATGGTGTTGTCACGACATGTGTGGAATCAAACGACTTCAAGCACACTGTGTCAAGCTTTTCCCAATGGTGTCCCGGGCCTGCATTCACAGAAGCACGCTGCGCTGTAATTACTCTAAACAGAATACTTCCGACAATCTTGGCTCTAGGCGTATCGCTATGAAGACTGGCTTACGAATGGCACACATGCAGGATTTAAAAATAAAGTGATTTGGCCCCAGAGTAAACGGTAGAATGTATTTGATAAAACTGTGCAGCTGAACGTAACGAAGAGTAAAAACATTTCACTTCACCCTCCTTATGAACAATTTCCCGTATAGGAAGTCTGGTTAAAAATATATGGGAGTTATTATAGGCCTTCTCCCCATCAAAGCATGCCGGTGGTATCTGCATGTAGGTGAAGCGCAAGCTCGGCCTTTCTATACGTAAGCAAAAACTTGCCCCACATGAATTTTGCGAGCTGAATATTTAGGTATCAATTTTATCGACTATATAATACCAAAACACCACAATGGGGTCCTTTTTATGTTATATGTAAATGTACATTAGAAGCGCCGCAGTAGCCAGACATTCTTTTCCTTTTCAATGAAGGCAAGTCAGGGATTGTAACGTGCACGGCAACGCGCTTAAACAGCAACTCCACACAGCAGCATCGAAAGAAAACCTCAAAATTGGCATTCGTTACATGTAATAAAATGCATATTGTTTGCGTCTTAGTATATATTGAGTCGTTTTGAACAGATTCCATTATCTTTACTCTCCACCTTCTCAAAACATAGTCTCCAGTTCGCCTTAGACAAGCATTTCTAAACACTCTTTGCTTCTTTTGCAATGCTCAATGTTATAGTGCATTCTTATCGCATGCTTTCACGCCATTACTGCTCACTCTGTGGGCCCTCTAATATGGCACATCTATTTTACGTTGTTATTACAACGTGTTCATATACTTGGCAATAGACTACAGTATTGTATTATTTTCGTATTTTCAATGAGAAGAATATGCTGTTTGTGCGTTTGTGCTTGCTTCTACTAGCACGGTGTTTGAACCCAACATGCTTGGTCTGGAGCGCAGAACTCGCCGCGGTGGTCTAGTGGCTAAGGTACTTGGCTGCTGACCCGCCGGTCACGGGATCGAATCCCGGCTGCGGCAGCTGCGTTTCAGATAGAGGCGAAAATGTTGTAGGCCCGTGTGCTCAGATTTGGGTGAACGTTAAAGAACCCCAGGTGGTCTAAATTTCCGGAGCACTTCACTACGGCGTCTCTCATAATCATATGGTGGTTTTGGGACGTTCAAACTAACATCAATCTGGAGAGCAGAACACTTGTAATAGTGAATAAAGAAGCTTGTGAACGCAGTAACGCAAGTAGTTTGCCTCACGTCGAAGTGATATCGAAGCAGACACTTTCGCAACTTGTAGGTTTGTTGAAACTAGAAAGCGATGGTGGCGCCTGATCTCAGGAAGTGACATTCCAGTGATGCCACTCTTGTTAACACTCTGGTAAGGTTTTCAATCACTTGCCTATCTCTTCAAAACGTGATTGATCAACCTCAAGAGCTCATGAATTTCTATAGTGCCTACAAATCTCACGAACAGAAATAAATGCTGTAGATTACAAGTAAAGAACTGTGTAAATGTGCATACATACTATGCGTCTGCGTTCTGAATAAAGCGACCGGCATTTAACTAGTGTGTGGTGTTGTGGTGGAATAAGGAATTAATTTCCTCTCTCTAACATAAAAAAATGCCATTCTTGTTTTATTTGGGTGATATCACAGCAAGCACGCTTTCTAGATAAACAGTTTTCCTTTTGCTCTCCCATGTGACAGATTATTAATGGTATCCGTTTGGGGGTACCCAGTTTTATGTCGGACACATTAATCTGCGTGAGTGCAGACTTTTTCGTCTACGCTGTCTTTGAGTACGCACGACGTTATCGTACAAACTTGCGACAGAATGTTCCTCTAAGCTGGTGAGGTACAAGAAAGAAAGTACTGTGCATGTACGTAAAGTTTTGGAAGATTAATAAACATTTTCTCTTTTTATTTTCGTGGCCTGTAGTACAGCAACAGCTGCAATATATATATACATTCACCAAACAGAACCAATTCTACCCCGTCGTCTATTGTATTCTCAGTATTCTCGTCCTGCTTTCGCGGAATCACAACCTCGTTCGGATAGAAGCAAGCTTCATCCGTTTCAGGTCTACAATTTGCCCCGTTTCTGTCTCTCTCTCTCCCGCCCCCAACATAAGATAGAGGACAGAGCGAAATGGAAACCTTTTCAGCCTGCTTACATACAGCGTGGCATTTACAAAGAAACTAAAGAACATCCTAAATGAGAGCAATTTATTCATGTGAATACGTACAGGGTAGAATTTTGGGGACTTTTTTGATCGAATGTTATAAAGGCGCGTGTGAGGAATTTAGGAAATGACTGCCATTACCGAGATATTGTGAAAAATTTGTCAATCACCTAAGGCACGTGGGAGATCAAGTTTCTTCAACAGGGGAAAAAATGAATATATATGACCCTCGACGTGGAAACTTTTGAGAAAAATATCGGTTTCCACAAAAAAAAGCAAAAGCTCAATGAAATTGAAAGCGATAATTGCACTGCGCCCTACATCTCGTTTACTGAATTTTGCCATGATATCTGTAGAGTTCGGCTCCATATATGCCATTTCAAGTCATGCGAAAGAAATGGGGAAAGATAAGGAAAATATGAACAGAGCGGGTATGCACAGCCTATTTTTATGAAGAAAAACAAAACCATAAAAAAGTTAACCAATGGAGTGCTAAAGGTGACTGTTTATTAATCCTCTTTCACCCAATTTTCATATACTCAGAGGCAGAATGATTTATTGGAGAATATGTTCAGGAGGAAAACTCATATACTCCAGAATTCCCGCTTTATAATATTATTATATGGCGAAGTCAGCAGATAAAATCTACCATTCGAAAAGCCTTTTGAAAGGACGTCCACGTCGGTGGCATTGGTTGCGATCGGAAAGCCGGTATTCTCATTGAGCGAAAAAAATTGGTGGACGCTTGAGCGTCGCCTTCAAGAGTGAAACGCAACAGCATAATAGGAGTGTGGCAGTTTGGACTAGTTGGTATGACATGACGATACCTAAAGCGCCATAACTATCGTCAAGCATAATATGGTTCCGTTCACATCAAGATTCTACATCTAGCCTTGTTCTCTGTGCAGCCGTAAAAGAGACATGTGCACGCGTAACATGGTGCATTTAAAACACTCCTAGGCTGCCTACTGCGAATACAATTGCACAGTGCCCATCACATCATATTTCATCATTTTGTGAAATAACGAATTGCCCAATATGCGTCTGCAAAGTGATACGTGCAACTATGCAGCGCACATTTTCTTGATTCTGTGGCGGATGATCTTGACCGCTTCTGCCCGAGTTGTTGGTACTCGGGGGGCACGTTTTAACTACCACGTCGATGCGCAATTCAGTTGGTGTGACGTCTGGCTCTGTATCACACTTCTACCAAGCTATAATACAAATTTTAACGTGACTTCTTGCACTACAAGACACCTCCAGGTTTCTTTATTTATTTTGTTGCAAGAAAATTCTAGGCACTGGCGTGGCTCTTAGGTAGAACCCCTGAATACCCCGCAGAACAGCTGGGTTCGTGTCACAGCCTGACCCAAGTTTTCATTACCTTAAGCATGAACTTCGGCGCCGGAATATTTGCAAGAAACTAGCGCTGCTAGCAACCCCTTGGAACAGCTACGCCTGGCTTTCGCCGAGTGCGCCGCCTAGCAACGCCTTGGAGGAAGCAAAGAAGTGGGAGAGGAGACGAGAAGTGGAGACGAAGGGGAGGAGGAAAAGTGTCAAATAAAGCGAAAAAAATTTAGAAGCCGAGTACTCATAGTCTGAAAACGAGAGTCGTAATCACTCTGATGTGCAGGCACGCTGACAGAACAAACACTCAAGAGAAACATGATTGTGTGGCTATGGGCGATAGTAGATGGAAAGTACAGAGAAAAGAAAACGGAAAGAATGAAAAAAAATAAAGAGAGAAAAAGACAGAGATAGAAATAGAGAGATATAAATAAAGAAATAGAAAAAGAAAGCAAAGTGTAGCCATGCTTATATATAGCATCGAATGTAGGTGAGAAATAGAAATGAGGGTGAGGAGTAGGGGTATAAGAAGGAAGAAGGCAATGCATAGCACAGCCGTGTATTCTGAGTATCGCAAGAGGGTGCAAAAGGCGAATGAAGACGGGAAGGAAGAAATAGAGGAGGACAAGGCCACCAGCTCCGGTGTTTCGACAGTCTTCACTAGCATTAGTCCTTGGCCCTATATATATTATTTGCAATTCTTAACCTCTGCATCGATGGAAATTCGGGTTAACCAAAAAGAGCACTCTTCTCGCTCACAGCCGAAGACGGTGAGAGCGAAAAGAATTTCGGCCACACTGACTCTACCTTTCTCGCGTTTTTCTAATATATTCGAGTAATCATAAAACAACTAAGTCATCTTCGCACTAGGCATCTGAAGTAACCATAACCCTTCCCATTTTTCAGGTGCGGTTTTCTAGTTTTTCAAGAACAGTGATAGACTCCTGGCATATAGTTCCTTTTGCTAATAATCTCTTTCTAATGGTGTGGTACATCAATCGCCCTACCTTATACAGAAGACGCAGGGAATCATGTGCGGTTTGCTTTAGTGGCCCCCATTCCACCACCTCGTTAACTGTGCCGAACAGTGTGCGTGTCGAAGTCATTGATCATTTGTTGGACACTAAGTTCTACGGTTCGAAGATGAATGAATTGCGCTGCTAAACCCGCACTCAATCTCTGCCTACTATTCCTTTCTAATCTTTGTCTTTTTTTCTCACAACGAAGGTGACAACTCTGAATTGCTTCCAAGTTTTCGGGGAGTTAGCTATTGGTATATTACTTTAGTTTGAAAAGAAATGACTCGCCAGTTTCGCAAATACAATTGACTAAAATATAGCATGTCTCATTTTTTATGGCATAACGACATAATGAGGAAAGGAAGGAATCATAAGAAGGACAAGTTAATCTGTGTTGAACTTCAAGTGAGGGCTCACTGCATTCGAAGTATATCCAAAGATGAAGACACTCTCCGAACACAGCCCTGTCTTCACTAACACCAACAGAGACATTCCAGTTTCATTTTTTAAATAGGACGCACTTCCGTAGTTCTAGCTTTAACAAATAAATCCCTGAGATTCTAACGTATAGTGGTGTAGACTGCCGTAGAGTGTAGACTGCCGTCCATGATAAAGTGAACACAGCACAGCGTAGCAGTACTCTGCGTAGCGAGAGTGCATTAGACATCACCACACATGGAATTGAGGCGGTGCAAGCCCACACGAACTTGCTGCTGTTGCCGCACTACAGCCAGGTACGACTGCTACCCGGTGGCTACGGAGCGGTGCACTCGAGTGGTGTAGCCATGGACAAAGGTTTATTTTTTCCTTCATGGGTGTAGCAGATGTCGCAAGGTACATCCCTCGCGCACATGCGCCGTTATGGGCTTCGACGCATGGCCACGCCAGCTGCACTGGCTCTACGTAGAGCGCGACCATAGAGATACTGTATTGCTATCGTTCAGGATGCTCCCGTAGGGAGCACATACAGTAACTCCACGTGGCCATTCTGAGCCGTGTTCACCTTAAGAGTGGATGCCACTGTACATTAGTTATCGCTCAGTTGATGAAGCAGTGTCCTCACTTTTGCTGAAGTATTATTTGCAATGCAATTCGGATACAATGAAAATTACACGTGATTAAGTAGTAATTTAGCTCGTTAGCTCTTTAGAAGCCATTTCCACATATCTGTCACCATACCATGGTTAGTGCATCATGAGTCGGTGGCTGAAAGCTTTCCACCACTCAATAAAACAAATAAAAATGGTTTCATATATTTCATCGCCACCATCATTATCAGTGTCAGCATCTACAAAGTGTGCAGCTACTTAGGCATGCATGGTAGACAGGTAGTGATTACTTGGCCACTGTAATTGCACCTTATACGTGACTTCACAATGACCAATGCCACGCGCACAGACGTACCTTTCTTCATGTTTAAGACAAAAGCTTTTCAGGCGCTTGTGTTGACCGAGCAGTGGCATGCCGGTAAGAGGGTGATGAAAACGATACCTGGTGGCGTGATAGCGTTGCACTCTTGAAAACTCAAACGTCCTCGAAATTTTTGGGTGCGATGCTCTTTAAGGCGTGGGTCTGTCCATTCCTTGTCGGTATGTAGTAGTGCGTAGCCATTGGTGGCACATACCCGCTCTAGAGCGGGTATGTGCCGCAGGAGTTGCGAGATGGCAAATAGCGGTATTTGGCGTGTTCACTAGAGAGACGAGCAGATGGACGCGTGGACGGATGGACAGACAGACGAGCAGGCGGACGGACGCATGGACGGACGCGTCGACGTACGGATGGATGGACACATGAACGGACGGACTGACCAACGGATGGCCTTACGGATAGACACATGGACAGACGGACGGATGCATGAATGGAGGCACAGATGGTCGCGTGGACGAACTGATGGAAGCATGGACGAACTGATGTACGCTTCATCGCACTCATCATTATTCACTCCGTGCATATGCTGGGTTTTTTTCTTCTGGAATATCACAAGTTATGCGTGAGAATTATAAATACACATCATGCACTAGCTGTTACTATGAATCGACACAATTATCATAGTATCAGACCTATAGCGATAAAAACAAGCTGGTGTACTGTCTTCAGAAAAATACATGCGTTGTCTGCCTCTTGAAAAAAAAATAAGAAAAGCGAAAATTCGCATTTCCAAACAAACTCATTTTCCAGCATGCTATTATGAAGATATGGGCCATACAAGTTCAAAGAGCTGTAGATTGCCATGCTATTTGTAGGCTTTATTGCTCATAAAACATTTTCCTTCCTTTTCCGGTCATGTTGTTCTTCCCTGTATCTCAATGGATGCGCGCACAGAGAGCAATATAAAGAACGATACCAAACCTTAAGAAATCGACTACTGCCTTCTTGTGGGGCTGAATTTCGATGTGAAGATAAAATTATTAGGAAACAACGTGGCAGGCGCCTAGTTGATTCATAAGTTTTTGAGCATCAGCAGGGTAGGACAGGCTCCACATTCATAATGTGTGTGCCTTTGTGTCCCTCTCTCCTTCCAGTCCAGCATCTCGATTTATGCTGAAGGCAGAATATTTGCAATTAAAGATACACCTGGAAGTGTTTTTATGCTTGTCTTACAATCATGTTCGTCCTTTGGTGACGTATAAGCAATAACCCGAAAGTAGCATTATTAGGCGATCAGCCTTCTTGCTACTTCTAAACGCTACTATAATTAATGTCCGAAAGGGCTGGGTAATTCACTGGGACGTACATGTAAAAGTCCCGTTCGCACATTTGTAGCAATGCCAACAGAGGTTAGTAACGTACAAGCCATCATATTTGAGGAGCCAACTAAAGCTGAAAAAAAAAGGTGAGTGTGGCCCCTACAGTGCGATTCTGCAGGAAGGCCGCTTGCAAGGGGTGCTTGTCGTGCGTAGTAAGCGGGATGCGTTGACCCGTTAGAAATGTCAGGCTCTGCTATGCCTATGACGTTCGATTCTCGCATGGTGACAGGAGCAGCAGTCCCCGAGGCATGCAAGAGAAAATTTTTGCCGCGTTGCATCATCTTGCCCCTATAGCACTCTTTCCTGCAAGTAATAGAAAAAAATCCCCCTCCCCCCGTAACCTCGCTGTTAGTGACTCATGCTCGAAAAAAAACCAAGCTTCAAGTCGGTGTCGAAGTTTCGACAGACAGAAGTACGGCCACAAAAATACACATGCCTTTGCCGAAACGTTTGTTCCACTCAAACGTCTTCCTTATTAGTGACTACCATGTTGCAAAGAAACCTTTTTCGATAGGTGTTGAGCAGAGTTCTTACCAAACGAACTTTTTTTACAATATAGGATGGAATAGAAAAACAAAAATAAAAGAGATAGCATCTTCTGTCTACGTCTGCCACGATGAGTCAGTGGCTTCGGTGCTCTGCTGCTCGCCGGATTCAACCACGGCTGGAACGATCGCATTTCGGTGAAGGCGCAATACAAGAGGCCCGTGTACGTGTACTGTGCGATGTCAGTGCAATTTATACATCAGATGGTCAAAATTTCCGGAACTCACCAACTACGACGAGCTTCATATTCAATCAATCAATCAATCAATCAATCAATCAATCAATCAATCAATCAATCAATCAATCAATTCGTACGGTGTTTTGGCATGTAAGACCTGAAATATCATTATTATCTTGTATCTACAAAAAATCAATGTGCAAATTGCATGGTATGCTAATCATTGTCGCTGGTACACTTCCTCGTATGAAATAACGGTTGCGCTGATCCAAGCGCCATGTTTTTGAAACTTATTTAAGGAAGTCTTGCTACCAGTGTGGTGCCGCAATGGTGCAGCCACTTAAGCTTTACGTTGGTTGCGTGGGCGATTCACTCATCATGAGAATTATCTTCAACTCTGCCATCATTTATATAGGTCGCTGTTTAGGACTAATATATGTGTTAGGAGGTTCTCCCGTAGACGACATATTATGGCGTTTCGAATCAAGTGTGGTATATTCACTGTGACAGAGCCCATTGTGCGAGGCCCCGAAACATCTCCATTACAGCAGGGTGAGCGCAAGAATAAGCAGATTGGCTGATAGTTCAGTGCAGTTGCAATAGTTCATCACTTGTTTGTCTGCTTCTCTACCTTGTGTGACAATCCTCTTCTAGCACTGCTGATAAAATGAATGTTCGCAATCGGTGATTGTTCGACCTGCATAAACTCAGTGTACACAAAGTACTTTTTTTTATTTTGTTGGGTGACACCGTTAAAGTGCCGTTCTCACAAAAAATACGATCTTGGTGTTGGCGTCTTGCTTGTTGAAGTGATCCAATTAAACCCGATGGACGAAAAAACAAAACAAATTTCTGCGTTTTTTTGCTGCCTGAGCCAAATTTAAAAACAAAAACTGGGTTAATGTCATGAAAGCGTGAAATACGTTAAAGTATGTTTCAATTATAAAATTACTGCAACTAAAATGTGGCACCTCTTGATGACGACATGAACCTAAAACAAGCAGCTTCGAATAGAAAATCTGCCAAATCCGCCATCTCTTTAAATCAAACGGAGCCAGGTTTATTAAAGCAGCGCTGTGACAACCGTCGTGACCAAAGCAAACGTGGGCGCATCCAATCTGCCTAATTTGTGTCCAATTTTTGTTTGCTATTAAGCTTTCAGCAAATAATTAATTTTGTGTTGGGTGAGTATGTAGTTGCTGAATAACATGATGTTTTAGCGCAAAACTCGAATAGAAAAAGTAATAATAATAATGTATTGCGGTTTAACTTCCCTCAACAACCATATGATTAAGATAGACGCCGTGATGGAAGGCTCTGTAAATTTCAAACACCTGGGTTTCTTTAACGTGCACCTAAAATCTAAGCACTCGGATCTAAATTATTCGCGCCTTCATTGAAAATGCAGCCACCGAATAGAAAAAGTAAAGGGCCAATTTTCATATTTTTCAGGACTCTTCAGTGTTCTTTTTTTAAATATGACAGTATTATTTCTTTCTTTCGCTACAAGATAGTATGTTTGAAATCGAAGACAATAAACAATAAGATATTGAGCATCAATCCATTTTTTTAAAAACCACCAGGCCTGCCCAGAACCTGCTGCACTGTCACTGCGAAAGCTGGAAGAGCCACTTTTTAGAGCCTTTTTTTACACCCTTTGGGTATAGCAGCTGTAAGCACACTTGCAGGGTACCCACAACTTCATTAATATTTGAAAAGTAGGCAGGCATTCACTGTGCAATCCTTCGTCAGTCTTCGGCGAGGCATAGTACCCATTGCACACTTGCAAGGAATAATGTGCATTTCATTATGCTGTGGCTGACGAGGATGGAAAATTATGCCGGAAGCTTCAGTAATCGAGAGAATTTCGCACCACAGCTCATGCAGCCATATTGCTCAAGATATCCGCACTAAATTTAGGCAACCGAGCGAACAACTAAGTGAAGAATTTTCTCACAAAGAGAAGTGGCTCGTTGACGCTGCGCCAACTCACATTCGAAGACAGGAGCATTGGCAGCATCGGCAACCCACAAGGCTTTGTAGTCTCGCCGATGCTCTTCAATCTCGTTATGATTGGCTTCCGGAAAGCCTAAAGGTCATTGAGGGATTGCATCACGCCATATATGCAGACGACATTAAAATTGGGGTATGCGAGGGGACTGAGGGAGACATGGAGCAGCGGCTACAGACTGTGGTTGAGGTAGATGGAACAGTACCTTGTGGGAACTGGTCTTGTCTGCTCGCAAAAAAAATTTGAACTTCTTCTATACCGCTCGGCGCTTAAAGGAAGACCTCCCAAGTTTTCATTCAGCATACATTTAGTAAAAAGTTTGCCTTCACACCAAACAAAGGCAAGAAATTTCTCCGGTCAAGCAGATCACAGTGCTAAGACTCATAATAGAATCAAATGTTGCCAACGCAGCATCAATAAGAAATCTGGAGACTAAAATCATGAACACGATGAGTCTCATCAGAAGAATCACCAATAGACATCGGGACATGAAGAATGCCAGTGTCGTCAGACTTGTACATTCTTTCGTGATTAGACACATTACATACGTGGCCACTTACTACAAGTCATACACTGCTGACCGGACCAAGCTGAACACCCTCATTAGCAGAACACACAAGATGGCACGGTACTTCCAGACAGTGTAGGAATGGAACTTCTACTACAGTTGGGCATGCACAATACGCTTGAAGAGCTAATTGAACCACACCAAACCTCACAACTAGAGAGACTAACTTGGACACGAATAGGCTGGAGCATACTAGAGAAAGTCGGGCTAGCCTACCACAAGCAGCACAACAATAAAAAATCCGAAGCCTGGTCAGAGAAAAGCTCCGTGTGGCTAACATACCCAAGAACATGCACCCCGAAATCAATCCGGGTCGAAGAAAGAGCAGAGCCCGGTCTCAACTATACGCCTTTGGTAAGGACAAGAAGCGCTGTTCGTAGACGTGGCAGAATACTCGGATCTACGTGCTTTCGCAGCGGCAGTCCTCAATACTGACAAAAAATTGGTCAGCTTATTAGTGAACGCAGCAGCCACCCTGAGGTAACGGAACAAGTGGTGGCAGCCTAAGCCTTAATTTACCCCAATAGCCAATATATCCTAAGTGATTCGCAGGCAGCGGTCAGAAATTATGCCCAAGGTAGAATTTTGCAAGGCGCCAAGGCTATCCTTAACGCCAACGCTAAGTATATCCAAAGAGAGAAAATAACGACATATTACATGGTTCCCGGCTCCCACATTCCCTCCCCCCCCCCTTTGCCAATCCCACGCCCAGCCTCAATGGGGAGGTCTATCACGTAGTGCGATGTTTAATTTTCCACACCTGCGTAGAAAATTCCTCTTCAGGGGATGGAAATACCGTACCGTGGCGGCTGAAGAGAGAGAGAGAGATAGCACGACCCGTTACTGTGACATTGCGAACCGTTATAAATAGTTTAGGCGTATTCATCCACCTCCAAGCCCCAAACTCGACAGATCCGAAGCGGTAGATTGGAGGCAATCACACACCCAGACCTTCCTCAACCCCATTCATTTTAAGAGGATATACACAGATGTCTATCCAGATGATACTTGAGAATTGTGCGGCTGGACTGACGCATCACTTAAGCACAATTTCTGGGAATGTGCGGTTTTAGTAAAAGAAAATGCGTTCTTCCCAGATGAAGTTGCGGCATGGTGGACCACTCCGCTTCACACCTCCAACTTCCATGATAAACTGTGAGACATCTAGCAGGCCTGCGAGACGGTGAGGAGACAGGGTCTGCAGTCCTCCTCGGGGGTGGCCTAGACCAAGGTTGCAAATTTGTCGGAGTTATTAATAAATATGTTACCACCAGGACTCCACAATACCCCACAATTGGTATGTGTCACAGTTAAAAGGTGAGCGGCATCAAACTTATGTAATGGGTAGGAGCATTCAACGAGCCAATCATTGCGCACTGCACACTATGTCAGGCTGCGTTGTTGTTTCTGTTCTAAAATGCCCTATTACTCATACTAACTCAATTGCTCTCCCCACATCAAGGATGTCAAAGGCCAGTGTGCTAAGGTGTTCTAAGCGTCGGCGTGGCTCAGTTGTACAATTCGGCGCTGGTACGCTGGAAACCAAGGTTCGAATGCAATTGTGTCGTTGTGTCTTTACTTACTCAGCTCTTTTTCTTATTTCGTGCGGCCACAGGTGACGGGGGATAACAACGGCATCGCAGGCGACCGTTGTTGTGATCTCATAACAGCTTTCGCTCTAAAATTACGCAGTGATCTGAAACGATGCGCCATGAAACGAACTAAAAAGAAGGGCTGAAGCACTTTTGCAGTGAAAGCTGTTATGAGATCGAAACAAGGGCGCGTGCACCGAAGTTGTGCACCGCCGCTGCTGCTACTGTCCGTAACGACTATCGCACAAACTAAAAAAAAAGCCAGGCCTGCGTGGAAGGTGCAGCACAGTCACAGCAAAAGTTAGAGGAGTGGCTTTCTTTTTCTACACACTCATTGAGTTACTGCTAGAAGTACACTTGCCGGGTACCCACTGTGTCAATAATAATAATAATAATTTCTGGTGAGTAGGTCCGCATTCAACATGCTACCCTTCGTCATTCTTCTAGGAAGTGTGGCATTCGCTAAACACTTGCAAAGAGTTTTGCGCCAATTGTGCATGTCATGATAGGTTGTAGCATTAAACGACCCACTCGTTACGCTATTCGCATTGTGTAAAGCTGTGCTCATATTACCAAAATTCCTTTCCCGAAATTAAGCTTGCTTAAGACAAGTTTGCGAACAAGGTCGAAGCACCGGCGTGGCTCAGTGGTAGAATACTGGGCTTGCACGCAGCGGACCCGGGTTTGAGCGCCACTCTGTCCATAGTACTACAAAACACGAATGACACAATGACGTTCAAACCCGAGTCTCCTGCGCGCCTGCCCTGCAATGTACCACTGAGCCGTGCCGGTGCTTCAAACTTCGTTGTGAACTGATTGTAGGCAGGCTTCTTGTCAGGAAAGGAATCTCGTAAATATGGGTAATAAAGCATTTTAGAACAGTGAACGAACAACGAGGCATCATACAATAAGAATTGGGTAACGAGTGGGTCGTTGGATTCTCCAAACCATCATTCACAGCATCGAAAAATCGCACAACATTCATTGCACGTGTGTAGCGGGCAGCACGCTTCTCTCAAGAATAACGAATACTGGCATAGTGATCGCGGCTAAGGTTTAACGGGCTTTAGGCTAACTGCGAAGAATAAGTAATTGCAAATTTTCCCTACGTGGAGACACCATGTGAATATTATACAAAATGTATATGTGACCAATATTAGAATTTGGCTGTCTTGTTTCCAGGAGGACCTGCGTACAAAACAAAACCGTTGGTTCTTTTGAAGCGAGAAGGTCTGCGCTTGCGTATGAGGCTTCCTGGGTTTCAGCAATTAATGTTATTTATCAGAAAGCACGTCTGCCTACATTGCTTTGTCGATTCTGACTCTTAACATTACAGACATTTCTAAAATTTTACAGCTTAACAGTGAGAGGAGCTGAATATGTTCTTATCAGTGACCCACGCAGATTCATTCTTTCTCGCTCATTGGCCTCGTTTTCATACACCGCAGATAATCTATGTACAAAAGAAACTGGCAAATATAAATGCCAACATTAGTAAGGCAATTGCACCTGATAACTCAAACCAGATTCTTAGTGTAAATAGTGATGAGATCTTTTCTTCACAATCTAAATTTCCATTCCGCAAACTCTTTAAAGAACAGGTTAGCAGATTTCCTGGAACATACACTGAAACGTAAAATAATAGCTACAGATACTTCCATCAATGAAGAAAGGTTAGGCATAGGAATAGTCTACCAATCACTTAGCTGGTCATTTGCCGTAAGGATATTCAATTTCATTCCGGCTTTTGAAGCGGTGCTTATGGCAGTCATCATGAAACTGCGAAAACTTCCGATGAATGAGAACAGGGCAGTAATAATTACTCATTCGCTCTTGGTGTGCACAGCTTTTACAACTTCTCATACCTTTCGTGCCATCACGACGCTACGATCTTTAGTCCCCTCTCAGCTGAAGTACCTGAAATAAGTATGGGTCCCAGGTCACTGCGGGTTAACATTAAATGAAATGGCCGACGCCTTTGCCCGCTCATCGCTAGATCTCCGAATAGTTCATGTTTTCCCAGTTGTAGAATACTTCACCACAATCAGGTACAGAAGATTAGATTTTCACCCAGATAGGATGGAAGCAACAACCACGTGGACGAAATATTATCACCTAAAATATCCATGGAAATCACGGTGGAGCCATTCTCGACAATCAAAAGGGACGATCACCTGATTTCGATGTCCTATCCCCCCATTTAACTTTTACTGGTACAGGGTTGGTCTGGCCACATCACCCTTCTGCCAATTCCGCGGAGAACGGGCAAATATTGCAGAACACTTTTTTGTCATGTTCAAGATACTCTCGTATTAGAACTCGACTTCTAATTACTCTTTTTCTAAAATTAGGCTCGACCTTATTAGACAAAAATGTTTTAAGCGTCGGTGCCTCAGACTTGGGATACTGCCACAGGGATGCCTTTGATGCCGTGCGTAATTTTGTTATAATTACTCAACAAGTACCATTTTATTCATGTATTTAAGATATTCGACATTTTATTAGGTTAAAACCTATTTTTCGAAATTGTTTCCATCAAATTATTACGCCAGTCTGAATTACAAGCTCAAAAGCGTATTAATTGTAGTTAAATTGAATATTTGGTGAATATTGCTTTTCATTTCTTTACTTTTTCTTTTAATACCATAGCTTACGTGAAATACCATTTCACAGTCTCAACGTTACATTCTTGGGCAATCCCCCAAAGTGGGTACGTGTCATTTATCTAAGAAAACAAACAGACGAACAAACGAATGCTTCAAGGCCCCTATCCCAGTTCTGGCGTGAATGTGCCCACGTTTCGCGCAGGCAATACGTTTTCTTTTGTGAAGGCCTTCAATAAATGTTTGTCAAGAAGAAGAAAGCACTGTCAACAGTCCAGAATAAGTACTTTTTGCCTGTAAAAACCACTTGCTCTACAAGCCGGGTCATTATCATTACGCCAATAAAACAAAGACGACATCGATGGAAGCACAAAAATGGTGTCAATTCTGTTAAAAATTATTTCTATATTGCTTATTCTCTGCAATTTGGATTTCTTACGAGTTAATTTAGGCGAAACGAAATATTTCAGTCGGTAAGGTTCAAAACAAAAATTTTATTCCCTAATACTGTCCATAGTGGGCTATAGCAATTTCGATAACATTGAACTGGCCGAAAATTGTTGAAGCAGGCCGCGGGCCATATAGGAGGCGCGTCAAGAGGTAAACTTTATGGTCGAGGAATACAATCGCAATGTGTCAATGTGGGTTGGCTGAAAGCAGCCAACCCATTAAAATTTTTTCGGTTATTGTTTTGTTTTCTTTTGTCGCCTATAAAATCTTATCATCATCTTCATCATCATCATTAGCCAAAGCATCAATAGAATGTCGCGCTACGTAGGTGCTGGTATAGTCTTATACAGATGCGTAGTGCATTCTTCGCAACTTTATTGTTGCAGTAGTAGCTCTCTGAGAGTTTAAACAGGCCGATGCCATGAGCTAAGACGATCCCTCACCAACAGCTCGGTGGATTGATTTATTGATTGATATGTGGGGTTTAACGCCTGAAATCCACCATATGTATATGCGAGGCACCATGGTGCAGGGCTCCGGAAATTTCGACCACTTGGGTTATTTAATATGCACCCAAATCTGAGCACACGGGCCTACAACATTTTCGCCTCCATCGAAAGTGCAGCCGACGCAGCCCGGATTCAATCCCGCGACCTGCGACCAGCAGCCGAGTATCTTAGCCAGTGGGCCACCACAGCGGGCCAACAGGTCGGTTGAGGTGCCCACCGAGATGCATAAGATAGGAAACCAAATAGAAGGTGGTGCAATTGAGCCTTGGTAAAGCTACGGCGTTTCACTTTTAAAATATAAGTTTTACGTTTTTCCAAGGTTTTGTCGCTGCTTTTTATGAATTCGAAGGTCTAAAACCAATATACGATATGGAGTTTATGACCACTAAAGGTATTCAGTGAAATTAAAAAGCTGTTCTTATGGAATAGTTGTTAGCGCACCAATATTTAAGGTATAGAAATAAAAATGCCTAGGGATTCTGTGCTTGTTTTTCATACATACATACACGAATAGACATATGTTTGCTTGAAGAGCTGCATTGGTTAAACTTAGTAGCGCAGTCTTTATGCAAAAATCTGTCATGCAGAATCGCCCCTAAAAGCAATTCTTGCTCATCCTGACGCCTTTAAGTGCCCGGCATTTTTGCTGAGTCTGGTCCGTCACGAACTAAGAGCGTCATGCATTCAGATTCATGATATTACTTCAGACAACTTTTCACGTCCTGTTTTGAAATATGTTGACAAACTTCTGGATATTGCATTCGCTTGTTCCTTCGCTTGCATACCAGGTTCCTTCGCTTGTGCCTGGTATGCAACTACATATCTAAAAACAGTTCACAACTATAGGGCATATACGTTATAACTAAACAGCTAATTTTTTACCTTCCCGGCAATTGGAAGAACGATTCATGAAGCAGAATGGTCAGACATAGTTCGTGCGATGAAGCGTTCCTCCGATCTTGTTTCATGTTATCTTTTCAACAAAGGTGTTTTGTGCCGTACGTCCGTACGTCGTTTGTTATGGGCTTTTTAAGACGTGGAATATTATATATATATAAATAATTATATATATATATATATATATATATATATGACAAAGGCTGGTCCACCAGCCGAAACGTCAGTCAGAATATACCGTGCAAAACCAACATGCGTCGTACTCTATTTTTCCCTATATATATATATATATATATATATATATATATGACAAAGGCTGGTCCACCAGCCGGAACGTCTGTCAGAATATACCGTGCAAAACCAACATGCGTCGTACTCAATTTTTCCCTATATATATATATATATGTGTGTGTGTGTGTGTGTGTGTGTGTGTGTGTGTTTCGGCCGGGTGCCTGGTATATAATATATACCTCCAAGCTCACACGCTCCAATTGATTTAAATGTTTAAATGGAATATGCTACATGCCCATATCATTGAATGTTCTTGACTTCATCGTGTCTTGTGGCTATGGTGAATAATGTATGCCCAAAATTGCGATGTCAAGGTTGGCGAAAGCCTCTACTGCAGCGAATGGCTTTACCGGGTGAGAACATTTTTTTAGCTGATACGTGCATCAGCACCACGTTACAATTACCAGACGCCTCTGCGAGCCTGTAGGAGTCATTATACGCGGTGTGATTCTTCTTCCGCTAGCTATTAGCTAGTTCATAAGCAGCATGCATGAAGTTTAACACTTTCGTTTACCATTAGTTGTCATAATTTTAGTATCACGTGCTTTTGGATTTGGACCAAAATGCTGCAAAAGCTCACCCATTACTAAAAAAAGAAAAGAAAAAGCAGCTATGCTTCAGGGGAGCGATGGCTGCGGAAACAGCGGAGATGTTGGCCTTTCCTTCTTCCTCGCCCACACATAAGACTTCCTCAAGCCCAATTACCTTCCACACGGAAAGACATCGGAAACGTCGCTTTGGGCATACGGTAACGTTTCAGTGCAATTCTTCTTTGTGCTTTTTCAGGATGTTTTCGTCACTGATAGGTCAACCGAACAATAATGCCTATGAAACTGACTTGGTTGCAGTGCACGTGGTGACCGCAGAGTCACAAGAAGGACATGTTCAACACAGGTAGCTCGATGTGTGTTTTCTGCCTTTCGATGATGCCTTGCCACAGCAAGGCACAGAGGTATCATGCCAAAAATCTTATACGGCCACTTTGACCTGACAAATGTCGGGCAGCTCGGTATGCTGCGATTGCGCATAGCCTGTTGTTTGATGCTAAATAGCAGGCTCCCGTTGGTACGCATTTTTAGAAAGGCATGGTAAAGGGACGTATGATCTTGTAAACACGAGGGAAGGTATTTGTTAGAACAAAAAAGCTAGTAGTTTGGCTATAATAAATTTTCTCATCTACACGCAGCGTGAGAAAAAAGATAGAAAGGAAAGGAGAGTGAAGACACTCATTTTGAGAATGTCGGTGGTCATGAAACCTTGAATGCCCGAAAACTATACTTACAGCATCTTGCCTGATTACGTCTCGGGCAAAAATTTCTTCAGAGTCAATGCTTTCTCTTAAGTATCAACGTAAGCCAGGTGGGCCGATCTAGATGTTCACCACCCTCTCCTCAAGCACTTTTTTGCTCTCGCCTATCGCTTAGCCTTCCCGTGTTTTTGTGGTCAAGGGGGAGAGAGGCACCTCATCACGACGAAAACCGAATGAAGTAATTTTTTTTGTTCAGTTGTATACAGATTCGTGGCACGGCGTCTTGAATTCTTTGTGTTCACAGTATTGGCAGTCCCGCTGGCTCTGTAAACGTTACGGTGTTTTGAGACAGCGTGCCACCGTTTGTGGCACTATGCGGGCCGCCAATGCGGAAGCGTCACTGCAACGCAACTGCACGCGCTGGTTTTTGAGAGCACTTGCGGTGACGGCATTGCTTCGAGTCACAAGGAAGGAGCACAAAAGAGTATATCTGACAGACATATGATATTGGAGTGGGAAACCCTCTATCGCATCTTTGGGCGGAAGTGCTCGGAGGCATGTGTGACGCAAGCAGCGCTACACACGTTGTTGCGTCGCAATGCGACCACTCTCTGAACTAAGGCGGACCGATGTATTCCGTCCAAAAGCTAGCGTGTGCACTGACATTAAGCGAAATTAAGGAGACGTTGTCAGAGCTTTCAGAATAATGCGCTGATGACGAGGTTGCTGTGCCAACAAAACATTTTCGATACTTTTTGCTCAACTTATTTCAACAAAAACGTGGCCATCGCTTTTCTTTGTATGGAATATCGCGGCATAGGCACAGGAGGTGCTCAACGCTCTCAAGAGTTCAACATATCTCGCATATAATGGGGTTTGGTAGACTAAGTGGCATATGTCAGTTTTATTGGAATATTTTAGGAGATGCCAGTAGTAACACACATTTTCACATACTAAAGAAGAATGCCAGTGGGCATCCGGTGGTATTCTTTTTTTTAAGACTACGTTGCATATCCTTCGTTTAGCCCACTCCCAATTTTAAAGTGGGTTTATTTGTTCAATGTTTCTTTTCTAAGCAACCACCAAAAAGATGTAATGATAGTCAGCTGTGTTATTGTAGATACATGTGGATTATATCTCAACTAAAAAATACGACACTTTCACGGGACTTCTTGCGTAAAAAAAAAAGCTGCATTCGCAAAACCACAGAGCGTGCATATTGTTGTATAATTTTTTACAGATGTATATTTTTCATGAAATTAGTCATTTTTTTAGTTCAGATTGTTTCCAACCTATTATTGCTCATGCATGCACAGTTTCACCAAAAAAGTAGTTGTTGAGAAAAGGCACATTGAAGTGCAGGAATTCATAAAAACGCAATGTGCAATAAAAAAAAACAGAGTTTGATGCACTGCTTATGTACTGACGCACGGCATGGGGCACTCGTGGGTAACGATGAGTGAACGCCACGCCTACTCATAGTCTATGCAAGAAGCCTCTACGACACCTTCCTATGGCTGCATGGCCGTACATAACGTGCATACCTGGATTGAATTCGTGAAGAGGGTGGTGACGAAAACTTGTTAAAGACCATTAGGCTGCGAAATTTTCGTGGAGGAGTGTATACACAAGGGCGTTAGTGCCGGCCGTAAAATGAAAGAGAAAATATTCAGAAGTGAAAGTGGGTCCTGTTTCTGCGCATCACCTAGCTCGTTTCCATGCAAGGCGAAGTGCCCTGGAATTCGCTGATACCTCATACGATGGCCAGTTCCCAGGGCTACATCGCGTGATCCACCTGCGGGAGCCCTATAAAATAAAATCAAGACCTTACTTCAAGAGCGGGAGAACAATTATGGAAAACACATGTACTCAGTACATCTAATTATCTCACTTTTTGTAGTTACGTTTTAAAAACTTTTCGTAGGCTTCGGTAGCCACTAATTAAACCAAATAAACCTTCTATACTGTTGGCACTTAGATCGAATATCTGATGAAGTAGCATTTTTTTGAGCACGCACTCTCAATGCTGGTTCTTTTCAATTTCATGAGGGAGTAACCGAGCAACAAATACCGAGGGCCATGAGACAGCAGTCGTGGGTGTATGGCTGTCATTTCTGCCTTTGTTGATCTCTCCTGCTCTTTAAACTTCATAAGACTCACTAAAATTTCGCAGGTGATTGTCTATACGATGATGGCCTTTCTGCCCTTTATGGCAGCTGTAGCAATGTCAGTTCATCTACCCGCATCATTTAACAGTCAACATCTTCATACGCTGGGCTGACCAATTATGGCGTTTAAGAGTTGTGCAGCAAGACTTGGTAATTGTAACTGACCGATGGTCTAACCTCGCGTCTGCTCTGACAGACGATGTGGTGGTATGGCAGCTGAAAAGGTGATGTTTTGTTTTATCTCGATCACCAACAGATCGGACGTTCGACGTGTGTCAGACTGAGTTGATTGTTTCATCGCCAGATCGGAACCATCACTTGGCCGCAGCCAACAGCAGCACAAGACATTACGCCACTAGTAGCTCCCGGTCCACTCCTCGTCGTTCACAGCGGGCGAAATAAGATTGGCTGATTTCCTACGCGAAATGATATCTAATTGTAAAAAGTTATGTTTGAAGTCAGGGCATGTTTCTGAACCAATAGCGAGATCAAGAAATGGCTTGCAAGGTGATTTTGCAGGTTAACAGCAACAGCGGCTGTTTCGGTGAACAGGCTCGCTTAGATTTCATCCTGTCTCTTAACATTGAAGGTGTCAAAAAAACTGCCCACGCCAAAGCCTCTTTATTTCTTTTAATGGCAGTGCAAACGCTCTCTTCTCAAATGGATCCATCGGTTCGCCTTAGTTCAAAGAGTGGTCGTAATGTGGCGTCATATAAGGGGTAGCACTGTTCACGTCACGCATGCGTCTGATCGCTTTCCACCGAAAATGCGAATAAGCGTGTTCCCCACTCCAATATTAGACGTCATTCAAATTTGTTCCTTCAGGCTCATGCTTTGTGGCTCGAAGTGGTACCGCCGCTGCTTCACGGCGCTCTTAAATTTAGTGCAGGCAGTTGCGTTGCAGTGACGCTGCTCCATTTGTTGCTCGCATAGCGCCATGAACGGCAACACGCTATCTGAAAACACAGTATCTTTTTCAGAACCATCGTGACAGCCAACATTATGAGCCTGAGAAAATCGAGACACCGTTCCACGGATTTGTAGAAAACTGAACGAAAAATTAATTCATATGATTTTCTTCATGAGGCACTACATGATGGGCTCTATTCTCAATATCCGCAAAGCCTTTGAGAAGGCTAGCCGATGGGCGAGAGCAGCTAGGGGCTAGAGGAGAAGGTGGTAAACAGCTGATCGGGCGCGTCTAGCTGTCATTGATAAAAAAGAGGAGGCGTTGCCCACACACAGGCATGACGTCAGAATGCTTATCTCAACCTAGTTGGCAAGAAGAAACCAGCCACGTAGGTTTGTAGTGGCTAGCACACTGGGCTGTTGACCCACAGGTCGCGGTATCCCATTCCGACCGCGGCAGTCTCATTTTCGATGGAGGTGGAAATGCTTGACACCCATGTGCTCAAGATGCACGTTAAAGAACACCAGGTGGTCGGAATTTCTGAAGACCTCCACTACAGTGCCTCTCATAAGAATATGGTGGTTTTGGGACGTTTGACTCCAACAATAATATTATTTGTTGCTAAGCAAATTGAGTGCGACTACAATACTACCCCAATGCGAAATTTCTGTGAAGCTCTACGTGGGTTTTCATTTCGTGATACATTGAATCCGAGAACTTCAGTGAGACAGGCATGTGCGACCACATACAAGCAATTTTCTTTGCTACAC
This sequence comes from Rhipicephalus annulatus, assembly GCA_013436015.1. Lineage (NCBI taxonomy): Eukaryota > Metazoa > Arthropoda > Arachnida > Ixodida > Ixodidae > Rhipicephalus > Rhipicephalus annulatus. The sequence continues at coordinate 1,067,536 of WOVY01010234.1, read as the reverse complement.
ATAACGCTTTTCCCAACCGACGAAGCGCTTAGCTTTTGCTTCGGCGCTGGGTTCTTCTGGATATGACGTCGGCACCGTTGAGTCTGCTGAGGCAGCTCGTTTAGCAGTTGCGGCATACGAAGCTCTTCCACCTGTTGCTCCTCTCGTCGTTGAGAAAAAACTGCAGATACCTTATTTGAAGGTGGGGCACGGCGGCTTTTAAACACGACTCGTCGAAGATTCCGGAGAAATCACTTGTACGGCAAAATGGGGCTTCAGGCATAGTTATAACATTACAAGTACAAATATGGTTCCATCTTTCGGCGGCGGTGGTGGTTGGCCTGTATTGTGGCACCGTGAACTGCAAGGCCCTCTTACCCATTTTCCGTCTTATCTATGCCCATAGTCTCGTGGAATATTCTGCTTTCCTTATGAATGTTGCGCTCTTCTCTTTGCTCTGCCATCACTTTCATATTGATCCGTGTTTGTCAGTGCTATAGCGTTGTCGTCTAAAAGAAGTCCCTTCCCACAACTAATATGTATGGCTTGTGCGAAATTTCTGAAAGCATATTTAATGTCGACATCGAGAAACGTGTCGATAGTCTCCGGAAAGGCTGGAAAAGTGTAACTGTGTTCATCATTTCGAAATAATCGGGTCCTCGCTCAATGAATATGTTTGAATGCATGCACGGTGACTGAATGGGGTACTTCACACAAAAAAAAATCATTGCGAGTAGTGAAATCTGGGTCGCTCATAAGCGCGCCCCCATTGGGGAAAATATGGGACTAAAACAGTCATGTGCCAACCGGGGAGAGAAGTCCACAGACCGTGTGCCTGAGAACCCTACTCTAAGATAAGTGGTCATTGACGAGGTCACGTTCGATCGCGAACGGCATCGGTGACTGCATCCGCCTTGCTATAGGCCTGCCGCTTGAAGTCGTTAGTGACGGTGGGGTGTGTCGATTTGTTTGCTGCTTGCGAGGGCGTAGGTTTATTATGTTTTTATCGAACAAAACAAGGCTATGCAAAGCTGTTTCCATTGAATTTTCCATTGATGATACGAAACCTTCTGCGTGCGCATACCGCGACACAGGATGTGGGATGAGCCTGAGTGCTGATTTCTCATTCGACTCATGTGTCCTCGATCGTCATACGCTGCGTGCCCAATCATCCCACGCATCACGTCCGTTCGTACGCAAAAATAACCATGTGTCTTGCACTCCAAGAAGAAGCTAATATTGAGGCAAGTAACGAAGATCGATGTTTCTGAGCGTAAGTAGCGCAAAGTGAGCAAATAAAAGCTTGTCAAATATGCTCTACTTATGTATGCTGATAATACTACAATTTCAGAGTCTCTCTTGAAGTTAGCCTTCGTACGCGATTCACGCTGTGGCAGTGCACGTAGAAGAGCTGCGAAGACATCAGTGTGACAGTGAACGCTATTTAGTTCATCACGGAACATTGTGAATCTGTCAAGTTGCACTATATATAGTACCAAGACCTCCCTGCAATCGGTAAGCTTATACATAATTAGGTTTGCTTTTCTTTTTTTTCAAGTAATATGCATTGTCACTAATTAGGATTGATATAAAACAATCAACATTGACAAGCATAAAAATACAAATAATTCATTCAATAGAAATGAACAATATAGAAGAAACACGCAGAATATTGTAGAAATGTGCGGAATTCGGATCGATTCTACACAACCGTAAAATTTACTTCTGACTATAACACGATTACTTATTTATTTACATCACACTCGTATGTATTTACCGAATTTGGATGATTATTACGCGCCTCCAGCTCTCTGTCTATTACCTATATCTTTAGAAAGAACTCTTGCAAAATTCGAAAGGGGGAAGTGATCTTTTAAAAATTTGAAAGGGGGGAATTGATTTGGGGAGGGGGAATGATCTTTTTCTTTTAACATATCTGACAATATTGAGTCTGACACATTTGCTACGCGCTGTAATTGCTTTCGTATAGGGGGTACGCACTTGACACTATCTGGGAGGATCGCCAGCTTCGGGGTCACCATTTTGGCGGTCCATGCGCTCGCCACACGCAAGAAAGACTCGCCGTACGGCCTGTGTCCGAGACCAGTACGGCAAATTGGATATCTAGTGACATCTGGAATACCTCGTGCATGCCGAAACACGGCCAGCTGAATATGCGTGCGAACAGACCTTCAAAGTGGCGCGGCAATAGTGCTGCCGCCTGGCGGCCCCCCTACACACTGCGACTACGAGAGCACTGTGGTTCAGCCCGGAACTCTACGCATTGTCTTTTTGGCACCTGCAGCCATTTCCCCGACGATGGCAGTTGTTCACGTGCGTCCGCACCCTCGCGCTTCGGGAGTATTTTTTGAAACAATGCTCCTGCGTGATCGCTAACGCTTAGCGGAAAGTTGTGTTTCACAAGAAATCCTGAGCACAGGCATTATGCACTGATCGCACTGTTTTGGTAGCTCTTTTGAAAGAAATGTCCAATGATCAGCAGTCCTTCCGCAGCATGGACATACTTACGGTGCTTCTGTGAAGTGATATGTCGGCCATGCCACCGTGCGAAGCGCTTAAATCACAGGCACTCGTGGTATACAAAATCCATACTTTCCACCTTTCTGCCAAGTCACGAAGCACGGAAACTAAGTTGTGTGAGAGACCAGATAAACTTACAACATTTTTACCTTAGAAACCACCATCGACCTTCAAATGAACTCTAGCAAACACGCAACTCCCAAAACCACGTAACAAATAGAACTGACACCTAGGAAAGCGGCGTAGGTCTAGCATTCCTCGCAATGCAGAGAGATGCAAATGTTGTGGTCGCCTTCTTTCGATATGTTGATGAGCGGGTCTCGCGGCTGCTGCCTTCGCCCAGATACTGCAGTGCCTAGATATACTTAGCGGTACTCTATGGTATGGTTGCAATAAACTATAGAAGTGTAGAGGTGAGTGCTCTTACGCACCACCGCAACTATCGCAGCAGGAAAGGCCGTCGTACGCACGTGAAAAAAAAATGGCCCTTCTGTGGAGGTCACTTTTTTGGTGATTCGAAATAGCATTCGTGCAATCAGGAGACCAGGTGAAAAATCAGGAGTCTCCTGGACAACTCGGGAAAGTTGGCTGGTATGTGGTTTGTATAGGTGACGTCACCTATACCGTTTGTATAGGTGACGTCACCTGAAATTACAGCAGCACACCCTATAACACGTTGTAGCTTAGAATTTATTATGAAAAAAAAAAGCAAGCGGGTGCGGATGCTCGCAGTACTATGCTTGTAAGTGAAACGTAGGTCGTCACTGCCTAAATTACGTACCACTACTTTCCAAGATCAAGACATTGTCAACTAATGTGAAACGCAGGTAACATACCCACACCCTAGTGCCGATATGTTACCTTTGTTTTGTCGAATGAAGTTCTTTTTTCGTCATTTTTAACCCTTATTTAGCCACAGTTTCAACCCTTTTAAAAACTCCCATCTATTGTATTTGCTTTGAAAAGTAGGCTATTCGCAAGAAAATGCGAAGCACTGCCAGAAACGCAATTCGTCGTTTGTAATGCTGCTTGAGTATAGCCGTCTTCAATTACTTTTGTTCACATCAGGAGTTGACACTATTAACCTTACGAGAAGTTGTTGCCCTAGAACGTTTTTGTGCACACGGGCCGTGAACAATTAAACTAAGCAAAAAATTGGCAAGACACACGGTGTCAAGAAAGCACTGTTTTCTATAACGTGGTTGTTACCACGTTTACCCCTACAACGTGGGGTAACCCGCCTACATTTACGCATTCCACGTGTTTCGCAAGCATCTAAATGTATACACTGATTGTCGACTAGCGTTTTCGCACAATTTGTAAGTTATCACTGCATGGTATTATTATTTCTACTTCGCGCATTTTACCAAGAGTTGTGGGTACACTAGATGCACCAAACCACTAATGTACAGAAACCAGCTGTCAAAAGGAGGTTTGTATATATGCTGTCACAACGTGAATATGGATGCTAACGCTTGCATTTCATGACGAGCAGTAAAAAAAAATCACTCACCAAAGAGTGCAATGGACCTGACCTTGGCTTCAGGAGGTCCCAGGTGGCGTGCCTTGGTACACCGGAAGCTGAACAAAATGCACATAATTTTTAACGCTCTAAGTTTTCAAACTTTCAAGTGTGGAAGTGTACAATAGTTCTATCGGCACGAACTCCTGTGTAAATGTATCATATGGTACGTTGCATCTAGCGCTTCTGATACGTGATGAAGCTGCGATCAAAATATTAGATCAGAATAAAACTAGGTCCTCGTATTTTCAGGGTTTACTTTTCTTAGAATTTAGAGGGTGCTTTCAGGATTTCTTTTAAAAAAAATCGGTGCTCATCATGGGTGAACTATGAAAAAATTCCCAATTTTTCAAAAATCAGTGTTTATTTTCTAGTAAACCTTGTTACAAGGTGTTCGTATTATTTTTATTATCTGATGAAAATGCTCTACATTGTTGCTGGAAAGACTGCTTGTCCAACCTATCATACTTTTTTGTTGCACTTGCTCTTTACTTGCCCCGTTGATAATGATTTAGATGTGCACTGCTCAAAACTCGCCGATCAAAGTGTACTTTTCGTGGGCAGGAGCTAGCCAAGTGAAGCTGCTCGTCAACTTTTTTTCGTAGCCTCCCTAATTTCTTGTTGTAAAGTGACGAAGGTATAATAATAATAATAATAATAATAATAATAATAATAATAATAATAATAATAATAATAATAATAATAATAATAATAATAATAATAATAATAATAATAATAATAATAATAATAATAATATACTATTATTATTATTATTATTATTATTATTATTATTATTATTATTATTATTATTATTATATAATCACGTATGCCCGACTTAATGCAGAACCCATCAATTCTTCAAACACACACTTCATTCGAAGGACTATTCACTTCAAGGGCGTTTATGACGACCTAGACTTTAGACCGGACTGGTCTTGCATCTTGGTGAGGTGTTTGGTCTGACTTCCCTACTTTTATAACACGTTATGAAGCACTCGCACTCCTCTACTACATGCTGTGTTAGCCATTGAGTGTTCCTTAGTAATGTGTGAGCGCTTGATGTCGCCATGTGATTGTACTTTTGTTTGCTTTATTTGTGTCTTTGTTACGCCTTCCAATATTTTAATAATGACCATGAAAGAAAGAAGAAAAAGACGTGTATTTTTGTGGTAGAACACCCGCATGCCATGCAAATTGCCTATGTTCGATCCCCACTGAGATCAAGAATTTTTTATCATTTGTTTATTTGCATATTTCTCGATTTTTGGTCACGCACAAGATGATAATTTTTTTCTCACATCCAACGACACTGACGCCAACGCTAGAGTGTTTGCAAAACGAGCTCTTTGATGCTATCACGCCAAAACAGCCGAACCGACTGGCTCAAGAGGACTCTTGTGTCAGTCTTTTCAGCCATTTTCTTTCCTTCCCGCAGCAGTGTGTTATACAAGTTTAAACACAAAAAAGACAACTCACCCAACTTTCACACTTGAGGATATGAAGGCACGGCTTACAGCCGCACTGATTGAAAATTTAAAAGGTGACAAAATCAATGCGGGTGTTGTTACTCAAATAGAATCAGTTTTTGAAAAAATAATATAACATCGTTGGGGTGGAATTCGGAAAACCCGACGCAACGTGCAATAAAAAAACCCAGCATTTGACAAACGGTTCCCACTTTACTTAATTATCCTAGTTCATGGGATACCTGATGCTGCTATTTAATAATGAATAGAATTCGTTAGAACGTTTAGACTTAGAAGGATGCACGAATATCTGATACATCAGCGTTGTCACGTTTAGGTTCAACGCAAGAAGAAATTATCTCCCAGGTACTTCCTTTTGCCCCCGTCTTGTGTTCGCAAGCTTTATAATTAACTGCGGTCTCTGAGTGCACTTACAATGTTGCACCGCCCCACTAACCTTATAGCAGACTAGGCACATTCGTCACCTGGGGACAAACAGGCGATCAGTTATTGCCCTTGCACCATACATGAGGAACATAGTTTCATTATTTTATGAAGGCTTTATATGCCCAATGAAAGTGATCATGCGCCCTTCATTATGCATTGATATCTGATCACATTAAAAACCCACGAAACCGAAAGATCACATCATGTGTCGCTGTCAAATAAATACACTTGATTCACTTGGAAAACTTCCGATGGAGGCGGAAATGTTGTAGGCCTGTGTACTCAGATTTGGGTGCACGTTAAAGAACCCCAGGTAGTCGAAATTTCCGGAGAACTCCACTACGGCGTCTCTCATAATCATATGGCGGTTTTGGGACGCTAAACCCCACATATCAAACTTGGAAAACTTCGTTGAGCCAGCACTAAAGTTTACTCTGGTCAAATTCATAAAGTGAGCTGACAGCCGATCTTCCTCACTCTCAATATTGATTGGCCTGCCCCCAAAACATCAGTGTACGGTCCAAAAGTAGGTTTTTAGTAATATTTCACATTGCCGATGATTATATGATATGTAAAATGGTCACGTGACCACAAGCCTTGAGTTGCTAGGTCATGTGACGAAGTAATGATGCCATAATACAATAGAACATTACATGGACGACAATGTAGCCAACAGGTTGAGGCTCTCCGGCCGCGCCCGTCTGCTCTTTCATCTCTCTGTGGGCTTCACGCTGATTTCGCATTCGGTGCCCGTAACTTTTTCTTTAAAGTCAAACAGTGGACTAGAAGATTTATGAAGTTGCCTATACCTGTTTGCTCTCTAATCTGCACTGCTGTCTTTCAGCTCCTTAATGTCATGTCCGATAGTTATTAGTATCACACGTTGTGCTTTCGTTAACTGCTCAGGTGACATTTTCAACTTGGAAGATTTGTCACATAAGTTACAACAGGTGGATTACAATGATTGCTCAATATACGTTTTCAGGATGGCAATAAACTGCCTTTTTTGCTTTCTGGTGTCTCCTGTATGTAGTAATATCCACTTTAATCTTTCATATTGAAGATTTCACTTATGAGGGTCTTGTATTACTAACTGATGTAGATGAGCGTGCTTTTTCATAGCTTCATAAAGCTAGCTTCCACTCACGTGTTTGCTTACCCTAACCATGCTATTAAGTAATACCTTTGTTTACGGCCTAATAATGTTCACTACTATAACACGTTTCCAGTTCATATCCCTAACTATAGCAGTTGTATGTCATACTAAGTTTTGCTAAAGAGAGCAACGTCATCTAGAAGTTCCCTTTCTGAGACATGCACCATTTATTTTTTATTTGAAGTTCCTCCCATTTTAATGACTTTATTACCTATTTTAAGTGTGAAGTAACTAACAATAAACTGATTGTGCCTTCCAAAACATCAATAGAATGCTTTAAAACTTCTTGGTACGCTTCTGAGAAACATGCCGTGTCTTGTCAGCTGTAGTGGGAGAGAAGCTCGGCTGCGAAGGGCAGGTCTGCCCCCACCGACCATGAAAAAGGTGCTAGCTTGCCACCAACTGCGTGGCTAATAATATTTTACTCTGAAAGGCTAGCAGAAAGAGGCGCCTAGTTTGTTGCATTGGGCCTAAACCTGCTGACAAGCAAATATTTGCTTTTCAATTCCTGCTTTGAATTCATTCCATTGTGCCGTTTTTTTTTGCACTGAATTAACCGGAGGAAACCTATCGGATGAATGATAGAATTATTCAAGAACTATCACCCACCAAAAGGTACACTGAGCAAGAGAGCATGAAAATACAAACCACGAGAGCTTGTTCATAATGTAAACGACACGATGGTATTTATGAACTGAAAAGGGTCCTCATAAAGTTAAAGATGAAAGATCAGAGGAAAATGTGTGCTCCTAAATGAGTTTTTGCAGTCATTATATTTCGGTGCCGTGCGAAGATGCACTACAAATGATTTAATACATTGCTGTTGTGATGCTGTAGACTGAGAGTATCGAACATGCGGCTCGGTGCGGCTAACAAAAAGCTGGTTACACCCAGTATACATTTTAAAAATAAATTTACCCAAGAAGTATGCTCATCACCTTCAGTGACATAAGTGGTCTTAAGCACTCTTTTTTCGTAACGCACCCAATGGGGTCACCATGTCTTGAAACATAACCATGAAATGAAACTATAGTTTGAATGAGCCTCCATATTTGCGTCATTCTGAAGATCAGCATCGATTTGTTATGCGAATCATGATGTCAAATCCCACTATGAGTTATTCATATATTAGGTACGAATAAGGCCGCCTGTTCAACAGCTATGTTATCTGACATTTCATAGAAACTCCTCCCCCCCCCCCTTTTATACTTTAACTTTTCCGGCTCTTACGGGGCTGAATTTCGCTACTGCAGCCCGCTAGCTCAGGTGAGTTTGCAACACATACTGTAGCCCATGTTTCTGCGTTTGTCATGTAATTCTCTTCTTGGCGATCATTGCTACTAAAATAAACTGTGCACTGGTGTAAACAACCTGTCATCTGATACAACAATACATGAACGAAAAGTTGAACAGATGTGTGCAGCGAAAACTAAAGAAAGATGCGGTACGTGTGCAAGTGACGCTGACGCATTTCACAATTCAAGACCTTTCTTTTTTCTTCAATTTCAAACCAGGCAAACTAGACGACATGAAGTATAAGCAGAGCAACACAAGGAGACACACAAGTCTTTTAGCCAAACATGCCTTCAAGTTTATTGCACAACAACCATTCTCAAAATGCTCCAGCTTTTTGTAGTACTTTAACGGAACAGAAAAAAAGAAAGCTCCTTGGCTGTCTCACAAGATGGCGAAATAGGCGAAGCCGATTCGAATTCCTCGAAAGAGACCCAAAATAATGCCTGTGGCACAAAGCATAATCTTCGTCGTACAAGTGCAAACTTCTCGCATTTCGAAGAAGGAAAGAACAACGAAAACACAGAAGACGCCCATTGGTGCAATAAGCAATATACGTGAGCACCAAGGCGGCACTGGTAAGCCCTGTTCCTGTGGTATATGAAAAGTCTGCTTGAAGGCAATTCCAGTTATTAATGGCAATAACCCAAGCAGAACTAAAATGTTCTAACTACATGCGGCAATAAACATTTCTTCTATAAGCAGAAGCCACTACGAGCTCCTCGAAAACAACCTTTTCGACGTCGGCGATGTGATATTTAATGTCTCTTTATAATTGCTGGGCCGTTGTGTGCGAAAACTATGATATGGTTATGAGGCATGCTGTAGCGGGGGAATAAGATTTATTTAGGTCACTTGGTGTTCCTTCAATTGCACCTAAATCTCTGCTCTTTTGCGTGTCACCCCAGTCGAATTGCGGTCTCCGTGGTCGCATTTAAACTGGGGCGATAGCTATGCCAGCTGTGTACTATAGAGCCACTACCACGTGCCATGAAGTGAAAAACATTATTACGGAATTTAATTAGACAGACAAGACAGAATGGTAAATGAGGGAAAGAATTTGATCTGACTATTGGGAAGCCGGCCTTTAGGACCACGTGGGGGTCTAAAATTGTTACGCATAAAAAACAGGAATGCTTAACAGTCTCGGAAAAATTAGCGGTTCGCGAAAAATATAGCGAGGCACTGTAATCGGTAAAAGAACACGTCTACTTGGGGAAGGTAGTGACCATTGATGGGAACAATGAGACTGAAGTAACCAGAGAATTAAAAATGGTGTAGGGTGCATTTTGCAGGTATTCTGAGATTATGTCTGGAACTGTAGCAGTATTTATCAAGTGAAAAGTATATAACAGCTGCATATTGAGAATATTTCCTACCGGGTGGAAACGTAGAAGCTTGCGAAGACAGTCCAGTTTAAATTGAGGACAACGCAGTTAGATGTAGAAAAGTAAGCATAGCATGTAAGCTTAAGCAAAGCCTCCTCTATTTTATCAATGCCAGTCCCTTTTCTGCTCTCGCCCATCGCATAGCTTTCGCGTGTGCTTTGCGGTCGTGAAGAAGAGAGCCTCTCCTGCAGTGCCTCACGACGGGAATATTGTAATTTCTTGTTCAGTTGCGTACAGATCCGTGAGGCAGTGTCTTGCATTCCTCATGATCCAAATGTTTGCGACCCCACTGGCTCTGTAAACGGTATGGTGTTTTGAATAGCGTGTCACCATTCGTGGCGCTATGCAAGCAATGAATGGGGGCGTGTCACGGTGACGCCACTGCATAACTAGCGCTGTGAGGTGGCGGCGGCATTGCTTTCAGCCACAAAGCCGAAGCATGAAGGAACAAATCTGAGGGACGTATGATATTGGAGAGGGACACACGTCTATCACGTCTCCGTAGGAAAGCGAAGCACGTGTGAAACAAGCAGCACTGCCCCTCATGTGGCATCGCATCATGGCCACTCTCTCAACTAAGGCGTATCGACGGCTCCCCTGAAAGAGCACGCTTTGCAGTGCATTGAGTAAAATAAAGGAGGCATTCAGTTAAGGGACAAGAAGAGAGCAAAGTGGGAAAGGGGGAAAAGGTGTTAAGGACATCTTAGTAAAAATGAGGAAGAATAAAGAGGCATGAGCAGTGTATGCCGCACGGAGCCAAGGCAGTCGTTGTCCAAAAGGACAGTCGCTGTCTTTTAAGAGTAAAGTAATGAATTTTAACGCACAGAAAGCGCGCCAGAGGGAGGCAGAAAGTTGGGTAGGCGAATGACAGACGTTTTTGGGGATAACGAGGCAGAAGTTACAGGTACGGCTTATGGAGAGCCCTCCTTCTTGCAATGGGTTTAGATGGGTTGCTGCAGCTGCTACTGATGCCGATTATAACTATTATAGTGATAAAGATTATGAGAATGACGATGAATCGCACAGTTCACTGACGGGTCAAATAACTCATGCTCACACGAACTGATGAGTCTAGTCTCAATGCATCACGCTGCGTACAACTTGACAAGTCTTACTCGAGTGCAAACAAGCCCGAAAAAAAATATGAACCCCTAAACACTTAGCTCAGGTACTTATTTGTGAAAAAGTGCATAAATTATGACAACTGCGTCACACAATAGAATATTTGGTCGTTACTTTTAATGTCATTATTCCGTTTTTACCTCTTTTCGCAGTCATGCGCAATGATAAGCATGCACACGCACGCTCGCACCAACACACGCAGACAAACAGAGACACCGAAACAAAAAAGGAACCACTCGAACAATTCTCTTTCATTATTTCATAGCAAGGGCCTTGTCCAGGCCGACTTTATGTCTTGGGTAGCATGCGACGCTTTATTGGTTAGCTGCCATCTCGTTCAATCATCGCGACACATGTGGCACCCACTGGCAAATAAGCATTTTCTCCACTCGCCGCCTTGACTACGAGAAGCCCTGGTCAACACTCCCAGCGATTAAAAGCAGAGAAATAACAAATAAAGTGGACGGGGGAGGGCTTTTCATTGGAGGTGAGATGGCGAGGCATAGTACGCATAATTTAACGTTGTAGGTTCAGAAACGTGCAAGATAAGATACCAAAAAAAGTGCACGCTAAGGCTTGTGGGCAGCTGATACGCCTTCAGTATGTGCGGAGTAACTCTCCTTGCTAGCGGACATTGCGTCAGTGAAGGGGTATAAAAATGACTGCGCAAACAAAATTTACCAAGCGGTAATTACGTTGTTTCTGCTAGATTATTATTGAGCACTACTGTGCACTATTGCCCCTTAGCTGCGCGAAGCATCCATGCACAATCATTTAGAGTGAAAATGCGAATACGCCTATTTTTATCCCAGGGTTGTGGTTTCGTTCCTATGTAATATTCTTGTAGAAACCACAATGAAAATCAATACATCAAGTTGACGTCAATGCAGTAGCACAGCTTAGTGGAGTGCAACACCCATCACCAAAATGCAAAAAAAATAAAAAGAGAGAAACGAGGATAAAGACCGAGTGGCGCAGCCGGCATCGGTGTTGCTATGCAGCCCCGTAACGCGGTGTTGCGAGAAGCTGGCGAGATTAACTCCGGCAAAGTTTCTAGACTATGGCGGGTCCATCTCCAGTTATTGCTGCAGCTCAGTGATTGCGCTACTTTTTATTTTTTTTCTGTGATGAAAGTGCGGGTGGCTTTTTCTTAAGTAACTCTGGCAGCGGGAATTGAGCGTGACTGGGAACTGATATATCTGCACTGGTCCTTTGGTGGGTGTTCGATCTGCATCCACGCTTCTGGCAGTTTCTGGGTATCTCGTGTACAGTCCTTGATTATATGAGGCGAGCGAACACATGTGTTAATGAAAAGAAAGTTCGAACAATATGTAAATGTCTTGGTGTGCCAGGGCATATATACGACCTGCGCGTTAGACTTCTGCAAGGGTTGCCCTCATTTCAATGGCAGGCAAATGAAAATAACAGCCGTGTGGTTAGATTCAGGGGCGCGTTAAAGAACCTCTGGTGATCTAAATTAATCTGGAGTGCTCCACTACGGCATGCCTCGTAGTTATGTCACCTTTTTGGCCCATACGAATTAGGAATTCAGTTTCTTAATATCACGATGACCGCTCATGCGAACCCCTCTTCTGCGAATTCATTCGTGGGAACTTTGTTTCCGTTCAAAAATAATCAATTTGTAGTCGTATCACTTAGCAATACAGTATTCAATGCAAGGTATAGTGGACCACTGTGCATACGGTTATTAAATTGCGTAGACAATGCGTCTACATGCACATCGAAGAAAACGCAGGGATAGGCAGGAGGCAGTTAAAAATGGTTGATCTAGATTCAGTTTCAATCAAGATTGAATGACAGCGCTATTATGAGGAAACCAAATGCCCTAACGATGGATTTTACAATTGAAGCAAGAAACATAGTAGTATTTGGTGACGCAAGCATCATCATTCTAATCCATTTATATTGTTATACAGAAAAGCTATACTGTGTTTATGCTCCATGGACGCATACCTTGTGTAGTGAGTGAGTCTTGTGAAGCTTCTTCTTGTGAGTTATTCTGATCCTGTTTACGTTACGAGCATAGGCTGGGGCACGATAGGGCAGGCAGAGAGGGGGGCAACCATCCCCCTTCTCTTTGTCACCGAAGAGGGAGGGCAAGGTCTGCCGTATGCATTTACTTATTAGAGAAGGGGGCGCTACGATGAACCTTCTCCGCCCCTGAAGGGGAACCAGGCCTAAGCACGCCTAAGGCTATGATGAAATGTATACCTTCCATGTGACGTTATGTATAGTATGAGTACAAAGTACAAAGTAGAATTGCTAAAGTTGTTCTCCCAAATAGCGTATTTATTGTAAGTAATTTTTCTAAGGGTAGCTTGTTTACCAATCAGCAATGATGGAATTTATTATTTGAGAAAATGTTCAGGCTACATTTCTTGACACCAAATTATGAAACTGCACTTGTTAAAAACTATAACGGTCAAGAAAAGGATGAGTGTGCTCACAAACCCGCTCTTAACAGTGTGCGCATTAAAAAAAGACACCTACATGATCACATTCTTGACAAACCACAAAATGCGGACAATCATATGTGCCGATGAAATTTCATCCTAACTTAGGCTCTATGTTGAACGCTCTGGAAAATGCTTATAGGCTATCAGGTGGTATATTGCTCATTGTGTTCTTATTCGGTACGTACATAAAATGCGCAAGTACAGAAGGCCTTTATTCTTTAAGTGACAACACAGATATGTCAAATGCTTTGACTACCAGCACTAGAATAAAGGTAGTGCCTAATCATGATCCATGGTAGAGCTTACATCTTCGCTAGTTCGGGGAAAATTTTTTTGTTTCTTGCAAAAGCCACGTCTTCAGTGAGCGAAGAAAGCCTTCCGAAAATCACAGATGACACTCTAGATTGAATCGAAGTAAATGCACCTTAATAAAAAGAGCAATAAATGAAATAATAAACACACATTGAGACACTCGTAAAAATTTAGTGTTAGTGGGCTTCGGAAGCAACATTATGTGGCCCCACTACTCTTATCGTAACTGGGAATATTCACGGTGCTTCTTTCACCGCAACACTGCCACCCCCACTTCGGCGCATGCGCAGGGCTCTATGACTGCATCTAGGTGCATAATAGTGTAACTATTATTGACTGGCAGTGTTCCAGGCAGAATGAGGAGTGCATGCGCGCACATGCTCTTGCCACCGCCACTCCCTAATCAGGCGAAAGCCTTCGCCGGCAGCGTATACACCTACTAACGCATAACTCGACCGCGGGAGCATCGCACCCAAACATGAACTTGCATTTTCGATACATTCAGCACTCACGTGCGCTTTTCAAGATCAAGTAAACTGTCCTGTTCACTTTATGTTTTTGTTTAACTCAAAAGTGTTTTATGCTTGCTTGCACCAGGACAACACTGGCGTATTTGCGCCACGGATATGCGGTTGTGCAATGCACAGACACGTGACAAAAAGTTGAAGCGTTCTATTGCGGAAATCAAACCCGCTACCTCTTGATCAGCAGTGGAGGTCGCTGAACGATTCGGCCGCAAAGCGTACATTCATAAGCATACTAACGGCAAGCTATTTGTATTCAGCAGTTACTGCTGACGGTAAGCACAGCTTGGAAGCACATAAGCGTGCGCTTATTAACAAGAGCCACATGGCACGAAGGAGGCGCTTTAGAGGCTTTTGCCTCGCTAGTTGCATTGCGCGCGCTTGTACTTCACCGGGTGGGGTCACCAGCGCGTGCGCGCGTACTTCGTGAGAAGGGGGGGTGGTATATACGTCTTGTGCATTGACTGCATTGCTTGCGTGATGTTTCAGATTCTCGAAGGTCCCTTCGCTCGCTGCAGTGGCCGCGTCTTCTCAAGGAGCGTGCTGTTCACTCATGAAGAATTAACAACTGGGGCAATGATTAGTTCGCGCTCACCTTGTGTATACTTGTGCGTTGGTTTCATGCGTTCTTTCTTTCCTTGTGTTTCAGATGTGCACTTGCACTGTAGAGCTCTGATAGGTATTAGATCGCACTCGTCAAATGAGTATTTTCTGCGTCCTCTGTGCCCAAACAGATCCCTGCAAGTTTAGGAGCCGCTTCGTGTTCGTCGCAAGAGATTTGAATACGTTGCTATTGCATTCATTGTGTCGCCTTCGAGGTGAAAGTGGCATTTTTGGATGTGCTCGTTGATTCATTCTTTGCGCGGGGTTCCCGATACGCTACATTCAGGCTGTTGACAACTTGAGTAACTACAATGGTTCAATCATTATCATAAGGGTTAGTCGTCGTGATGTACCTCTACCGTTATGGGCGTCAACAAGGGTGCCTCTACGTTAAAAGATGCTATCCTGACCTAACACCAATAAGCATTGTACAAGTATTCATATATGTATAAATGTGTATGGGTCATTTCATATTAAGTATACTACGTCAATTTGAGACCATATCCAAACAAGCTGAAAAAATCCTGCAGGTGTAATTGAATAATAGATGTAGGTATATAGGCGTCATACTTCGCAACAACATTTTTAGAGCACTTCAAACTTTGGGCACCCAAGTGAAACTGTCTCGCGCCAAATTGGTAATATAATATTACTGGGTTGAGTAATTATTACGAAATAATTATTTCAAGACTTTCAAGGCGATACTGTTTCATGACTATGGTAGTTTATTTATTATTGCTTCATTTTCTTTTTTTTTCTCTTTGGCAAGAAATTACATTTTGCTGCATGTCTAGTGCTTTTTATAAAAAGCGCAAACTTTTTTTGCGAGTGATGCGTTCACAAGTTTTGTTGTACAGAATACTATGTGTTATGAATAAACTACTTGGAGAGTGAATGAAGCGCAGGCGTTGCCAGAATATTGTGACGAAGTAAATGAAAATAGTAGTTGGACTCATATTGCGGCTTCATATTCGCAATGTAGTTGATCATTCATATGTAGGGTTTAACGTCTCAAAGCCACCATATGATTATGAGAAACGCCGTAGTGAAGGGCTCCGGAAATTTCAACCCCTTGGGCTCTTTGACGTGCACCTAATTCTGAGCGCATGGACTTACAACACTTCCGCCTTGATCGGAAATGCAGCCGCCGCAGCCGGAAATAGATCCCGCGATTTGCGGCTTAGTAGCCGAGTACCTTAACCACTAGACCACCGCCGCGAGGCAGATTTGTGCAATGTAGCACTCAAATTAAAATTATGGCTTGTATATTGTTGCATAGTATAGTTTGTTAGTAAGGCATGCATAAAGTCTCAAAAGGATCGATGTTGTTTTAAGAGGAAAAAAAAAGTTTCTGTCTAAACAACCACAAGGTAGTACGAAGCTTGCAATTGCCTCGCCTTCACTGCATGGCACGTGAGCACGAGGTTTGAGTGGAGGCTATTTGGCAGTGACTATTGCATGTCATACAACTGCTTGTTACTTTTTTTACTAATACTGCTGCATGGAACGTCAAAAGGGGGAAATAGTGCTTATTTTATGTAAAAGAATTTTCTCTCTTGGACCATTAAAGCGCAGTGTATAATTAACCACTTCACAGTCCCAAGGCGGCAAAACTAGTGCGGTCGATGACCTTTGAGGTAGTATTGGGGCGTTTTTTTTTTGCTTCTGATGATTAAGAAGCATGATCCTAATTATATATACCCACATAATTATAGTATAGTTCACCTAAGCTGTTTTTTGTATGTTTCAGAAATAAAAGTCACAGCTTTGCCGCAAAGGCGAAGCAACGGACGCGATAGCAACAAATTAGAAGGTCACGCGCAGAACGACAAGCACATCAAAACATGTCCCGCGTTTCTCACGCACAATTGACGCACGAAACGTAGTCACAGGTACAGAGGAACGCGAATACGCGTCTCAGTTACATCGCTGTGTCTAAAAGGGCGCCCTTTTCACAAATGGAGACTGTGGAACGGTTTCAGTGACCTTTGTTCGCTCGGTAACTACAACAAAATTGCTCCGGTGTAAGCCCAAGGTCGGGTAAGACGTAAGATCTTCCCCACCACGAGATAATGGCGCGCGAATGAGCATCCACTCCCATCTTTTCCGCAGGGAAAAGTACGCGTGGGAGATGAAAGCGCCCGCCGCTGCTTCGTGACGATATGGTGACGCGCGCTCATTGCACCATCTTGCTGGTAGTGCTGAAGACACGATTGTTCTTCCCGAGATACCCGTCATCACCGATCAGTAGTAGATATAAATAGCTTGCTGGTTGAACGTTGAAGGACATGCTCTTCCGTGGCTCAGTGGTTAACGCCCTGCACTTACGTTTCAGAGGTCCCACGTTCGATTTCGTGCGCCGGAGTCTTCTTCTGGATTATTTTTCTCTCTTGAATTTTCATATATATATATATAGATACTTGTGCATATACGGTGAGTGACGACGACGCTGGCGGCAAAATCCATTCGAGAGTGTCCATATAAATCTTATCGCAGCAATATGCCGATTCCTGATCGCTTACGACTGGTGTCTATGATCAAAAGATGTATACATCCAAGGTGTACACATTGGGGATAATTCGTTGTCGTGTCCATAAATGACAGCTAGTTAGACATTTCCCGAGTTATGTTACATTTGCATCCATATCTTTTTTAATGAATTTAGATTCCTAGGCTGTTGAAAGTGTTCTTTAAAAGTGCGTCCTTTTATCAGACGGGTTTTCATTTAAAGCATTTTCAGCACCTTTGGGTTATTAAGAAAGAGGTGATGAAAATATTAAATACCTCCGCAAGTGGGTACTGAAGTGCCATTTCTCGGCACGATATCGACTCATATCTAACGTATGCACATAGCAAAAATCATTTCATTATGCACACCAGCGCCCCACGATCGCGCATCGGCCTATACCAGAAACATCATACAACCTTAAGTAAGCTACAGCTAAGTTATCTAATAATTTATTAT
Source organism: Rhipicephalus annulatus (assembly GCA_013436015.1). Classification (NCBI taxonomy): domain Eukaryota; kingdom Metazoa; phylum Arthropoda; class Arachnida; order Ixodida; family Ixodidae; genus Rhipicephalus; species Rhipicephalus annulatus. The sequence goes on along the minus strand of WOVY01010234.1, from coordinate 1,049,741 downwards.
TATAAGACCTTGTGCACTATTGATGAGAACTAAGATTGCCCTAAGATGGCATTGCAGTTCGACTGCATTATATTTCTGCCCCTTGGGTCTTAGAAGCGGTTGAATATAACGGTTCTTTTAATGGTCCAAGAGAGAAGTTTTCGTTTCATAAAATAAGCCCATTGCCCCTTTTTGGCATTCTATGCAGCAGTAATACTGAAACAAGTTATTAGTAGCTTCCGAAAATCCCCCGCTGAAACCTCGCGCTTACTTGCTATGCAGTGAAGGTGAAGCGATGGCAAGCTTATTCTACCTTGTACAGGCTTCTTTTGAAATTATATGCATGCCTTACTTACAAACCAAGCTATGCTACAGTATAAAAGCCATAATTTTACTTTAACCACCACATCGTGAAAATAAGTCCAGAATATCAGAAAATGCTTTTTTTACACAAATGTGTCTAGATATTATGGCATTTTTTTTGGCCTTATTCACTTCGAACGTTGTTCATACATATAGTATAGCAACATATGCAACAGAAAGTGTAAATACTTTACTCACGGAAAACTTTGCACTTTATATAAAAAAGCACTAAAGATGTCGTATATTACAATTCAGCCCCAAGGAAAAAAATAAAAATAGCTGAAATAAAAATGATTGAGCTAACATAGTCGTGAATGGAATATGCCTTGTGATTAAGGTAAATATTTTTGTGATAATTGCGCAATACAATAGTAGTATATGAATCATCAAGCACGACAGAGTTTCACTTTGGTTGGATGGATAGATGTATCCAGCTGTGCCCTTTAGACCGGGTGGTGGCTCATGCCACCTAGCCGTAAAGTTAAGTACTATCACTGTGTGTTTAAGGATTGAATTTTATTCACGCCTCGATTGTAGCCACCAATCAGTTAGCCTCCTCCTGGTTATTTCTACCCGCTTAAAGTCTCTTTGCCTTCACTGTCCCCTACACCCTATAGCTTTGAAAAACTCTGCGCCATTATCTTAGACTATAAAGCGGAGCCTTTTACAGAACATTATAAAATGTTCAGCCGTTTCCTCCTCTTCTACACACGTACTACATACCGTGTCTGTGCCTTCGTATTTTGCTCTGTACGTCTTAGTCCGCAATACTGTTCTAGCCTCGAAGAGCAGAGAACTATCACAAGAATTATCGTAGACCTTTTCCCTTGCAATTTCCTGCTTAAAAATTTGGTAGGTTTCCAGTGATGATTTGATAAGCATTCCCATTTTCTACATGTCCGTCTTTGTTTCCTTCACCTTCTTAACCGATGTTTTCTCTTGCTTGGAATTCTGCTGTTGTCTAAATACTTGCTTGACAGATTTAGAGTTCGCTTCCTCCCTTTAGTATCAGCATTCTTCATGAACAAGTAGCTGAAAACTTTCCTAGCCCAACGCTCCTCTCCCATTTTTCTAAATTGCTCCTCAAATTCTATTTTGCTGCTAGCTTCTCTGCACTCAAACGATGTCCATCACATGTCACCTTGTACCCCCAGATTTGGGTATTTCCGTGTGCTCCCAAAGCAAGTCTACCTATGCCACAATGTGGTGCCCGAAGTTTGAAGCGCCCTCTAGGCAACACACGTTTTTTATTTGCAAAACATAACGCCTTAATAATTACTTCTCGCTTTGACACATATCTGCAAACTTTTAATTTTCAGCATGATCAGTGATGGTCGAAAATTGACCAGATACACTTGATATGATATGATCCGTATATTTACATACATAAATACATGGATGCACAATAAACGCCCAACCACCCCTGTGAGCACACATTTCACTTTCGTGTTATAGCGATTCCTATCAGGGAAGAATCAGTAGTGTTGTTTTTATTTATTTTTAGTGTGATGGAGTTTCAACTGCTAACATTTGCGTATGACCTCGTTCGGCACAAGTTATACCGGTCTTTACGAAAACTTTCGCAACCTTCTGGAATGTTTGAATCAGCCAGGCTGGTTCTACGACGCTAATGGCGCAGTATACAGTTACAAATGTACATGACCTCTAATGATAATGATGCAGTTTAACGTGCTTCACGCACTAGTAGCCAACGCTTTAGAATCTATGGACAAAAAAAAAAGCTTCGGTGACTGACGACTGTATGATTGTACTGTGAGCGTTCCTTGCTTTTGTGGGCACAAGCTTGCCCTCCAATGAATCATATTGTCCTTTCATGCCTTGGCTGCTTTCTTCATTGTAACGACAACGGGAGAAAACACATTTAAAAGGGAATCGCCCAGTTTTTTTAACAGAATTTTGCTTATGCGCCTATCAACAAATATAGTAAAAACTACGCGCGCTCCATCACATTTGCCCTCTGCTTTGCGTATGCTGGAACGAGAAAGTTGATGTTTAAAGTAACAGAACATTGATATCGAGAGAAAGATTTGATGCCTTACTAAAAGGCGCAGAAATGAATTACATAAAGAAATATATGTGTAGAGCTATGTAGCTCACAAATGTAACTTTTCAGAAGGAATTTTTCTATTTGTGTTCTAGATCCAGGTGTACACTGTGTCGCCGCTTTTGCTGTGTTGACAGTCATTTAGTTTAAAGACACGAAAAACAGCCGGCAGTATTATACATGCACATTGACGCAGAAATGTTTTTTTTAAATCATGTGTAAAGGAGTACTTGAATGCTGCGAAAAATAATTCTGTATACTTTCGCACCATAGCCTTCTCCTACAGTATATTTTCTATCATAGCTTGGTTTAACCAAGCTATATCTCACGCCAGCACGTGTTACTATAAATAAATATTTCTCTTTTTCTCTTGGTTTATACAAGTACACTGGAGTATATTGTGCGCTGATGTAGAATGGTACACTACCCAGAACGTCCTGATGTTTTCTACAGGACTCGTGCTGTAATCATGTTCCCAACGAAAAGCGGTGGCCGGTGGTGTAAAGATGGCATTGTTTTCACTTATAAATTGCGCCTGAAATTCAAATAAGCGTGGTTTAAATGAATACTGCAATATTAGAAGAATGTAAAAGCATTCGAAATATAGTATGCATGTCTAATAAACAGTTCATTTGTGAAGACACCTATATAACTTCTTGTTATCTATTTCTTGATTTGAGGTATGCCATAACCACGAAGAAAATATTAGGTACCTGTATTGGATATAGCGTTGAAAATGGTGCGTTTATACAGGTGCGCTGAAAATCAGAAATGCACACCTGTAACGAACGTGGCAATATTACGAGTGCAATTTTGTTCTCTAAATTGTTCCACAACACGAACTTCCGATACTCCCATTCATGTTCCCGAAACTAATTACGTGGTGTTGTTCTTCTATTACAACGTCTCATATTGTCAATAACTAGAAAGCCAGACTGAAAAATCCAAGACAATTTGGAGTATTGCAAAAATTAGCCAAAAATGGCATCGATGCCCTATCTCGTCACGAGTGCCTGCTGCGGTGCGCATGCGCGTCCCGTCGTATCAATTAGCCTCTGATGTCGCTCTCTCCGACGCGCTAAAAACACAACTGGGTGTCGCTGTTCTTGATCCAACAATATTGTGCCATTGTTTTAATTTTCTTTTTTTTAACGTAGCGGCTGCAACGGCACCGATTCCAGCGCCGGGCTCACATCGTGATTCATACCGGTTTATTACCATAACTAAGCGTAGCCAGACTCGCAAAACCTGAAGAAGCCAAGCGAACAAAATTAAAAATTCTCAGCTCAGCTTGAATTTGTTCTGTTGGGGTCAAGTTTAGCCTAAATGAGCCTATTTATGACGAATAAAACGCAATAAGTACGAAGACATAAATAATTTTTGTTTTGGGCTTATTAGGTTTATTACAGTTTACTGGGACTAGACCCGGTGATTTATTATTAGTATATCTCTAAGCTTGGGCTCTCGAGCTCATAAAAAAATCAACTTCAAATACTTTATTGTACTTTATTTGAACTTGTTTATTTACACATAAATATAATCAGACCAGTTTGACAGCAGCATGATCAACCACATTTAGTCAGATTTTTCTATACTTACCTGGGGGCTGCCTCATGAGCTTATTTATGCATTATTAGCCTAGTTATGCCACGTGAAACTTCAGTGTGTTTCGTGTGTGATTGGATATTATAATATTTGTCAACCGTAACTAGTACACGTCTTAGCAAACACTAATTATACATAAATAGGCTTGAATAGTATAACATCAGTAAGGAGTAATCATTGTTTTTCTAGCACCAACGGATGAACGAGAAATTTACACGACATTCATGAGCCTAATGAACAGTAAGGCACTAGACATTGAAAACATTCAAATAAAGGCTATAAAATATGTCGTAGATTGCATTACTCTTGCGCTCAGTCTCATTTTTAATTTGATACTTCAGTCGGGTGTTTTTCCAGAAGATATGAAAAGAAGCTGGGTGACTGTGTTGTTCAAGGGTGCTGACAGTATCCTGGTGACTAATTTAGACCTATATCTATTAATCCTGTGTCTTCTAAGGTATCAGGAAAAGTAATCTATACGCGTATATCTGCCTTCTTCTGCTTCGGAAATATAATCACTGACTTTCAGTTTGGTTTTAGGAAAGGGAGGTCAATGAAGACGGCCCTATTAACACAAATAATACTGCAAACTTTTGACCGAGATATTTTCACGTTAGCTGTTTTTCTTGATTTCAGCGAGGCTTTTGATTGCATTAATCATACGATTTTACTGCTTAAGCTAGAATCATACGGAATCTGTGGCACGTCACTTCAGTTGATAAAGTCCTACTTGCAAAATATACAGCAATGTGTTCAATTAAGCACTCATATGTCATCATATTTGTCTGTTCTAAATGGTGTGCCCAAGGAAAGCTTACTGGGGCCATTGTTATTTATTGCTTACACAAATGACATCGTGGATTAACCCAGTTTGAGCTTTGTTATATATGCTGATGACACGAAATTACTTTTTTCAGGCCCTGACGCAAATGAGCTAATTATCCGGTGTAATAAGCTATTGAACAAACTGTTCTTGTGGTATACAAAAATTTATTGAAAATTATTCCTCTGAAAACAAAAGCCATCGTATTCCGAGCTAAAAACAAAATATTTTCAGCAACACAAGCGTTAGCTTGCACAGGTGAAGGCATTCGTTTTGTAGATGAACATAAATATCTTGGCATCACGTTTTCATAAAACCTCAGCTGGAACGAACACGTCGTTGACATCTGCAAAAACGCCTCTAGTGTAGTTGGTGTGCTAGCTCGTTGTAGACATATCTTACCCACAAAGGTGAAACTGCAGATATACCTTGCTCTTTTTTCTTTCCCACTGAAATTATTGAAGTTTGGTGTGGGCAACCCTGACAAAAACTAAAATAATCAAACTTCAGACCATGCAGAAAAAAGTTATTAGACATGTCACTAGTTTAGATTATTTGTCATCAGAACAACTTGTGTGTTGGGATATGACATTTTTGAAGTGTAATATATGTATATCTTTCGCATTCTGCGATCCTACTATTTCTCTTGCACTTTGCTTAAACAATTCATTAAAAATACCGCATCTCTAACTGAAAAAAATGTTTTGTTAGGAACAAGAAACAGTGATCTTTGGATTGTTCCGAGGTTTCACAATAATTACAAATCTCAAACATTTCAATAGAACCCACCATTGATTCTCAATAAATACAGTAACGTAAACAGTTTCTCATCAAAATAACTACGATCCTTTTTTTGTAAACATAGGCTAACATTTTTACGTTGTAAAATGTGCTGTCTGTACGATAGTACAATTTCTTTTTTCTTTCAGTGGGTGCATCCATGCTACACCGAATAGGTTATAGGATGAAAAACAAAAACATAAAGCAAATGTAGTGTCTGTATATTCTTGATTGTCTGACATGTGTTGTACATCGTATGATGCAAAAGATACACAAGGAGCAAGTTTATATATATATTCCCTGATATTTCGTCCTTTTGTTTAACTTTTCTTAGTTTATTTTTGGCGGCCCGCGGTGGTTTAGTGGCTAAGGTACTCGGCTGCTGACCCGCAGGTTGCGGGTTCAAATCCCGGCTGCGGCGGCTTCATTTCCGATGGAGGCGGAAATGTCGTAGGCCCGTGTGCTCAGATTTGGGTGCACGTTAAAGAACCCCAGGTGGTCAAAAATTCCGGAGCCCTCTACAACGACGTCTCTCATAATCATATGGTGGTTTTGGGACGTTAAACCCCACCAATCAATCAATCAATCAATCAATTAATCAATCAATAAGTTTATTTTTGGCAATAATGATGTTATGGTTCCTGGATTTTTCTTTTGTGATTTTTTTGTTTTTTTCTCGCGTCCATATAATCTTCTGTGCTATGCTGGTATTTGGATTGATTGATTGATTTGTGGGGTTTAACGTCCCAAAACCACTATATGATTATGAGAGACGCCGTAGTGGAGGGCTCCGGAAATTTTGACCACCTGGGGTTCTTTAACGTGCGCCCAAATCTGAGCACACGGGCCTACAACATATCCGCCTCCATCGGAAATGCAGCCGCCGCAGCCGGGAATCGAACCCGCGACCTGCGGGTCAGCAGCCGAGTACCTTAGCCACTAGACCGCCGCGGCGGGGCTGTGCTGGTATTTGGATGTTTCGTAGTAATATATATATATATATATATATATATATATATATATATATATATATATATATATATATATATATATATATATATAGTACACCATATTTGGTATTGTAATGTTAGCTTATGGTCTTTAATAATATACACATCTTTGTGTCGTTGTCCGACCTGCCTTGTATAGGGTTCACTGGCCTCGTGAAGCTGTCCATAAACAGATTTTAGCCATGCCACCTCTCCAGAACCTGTTTTTTTTTTCTAGAAAAATAAAATGATTTGATTTTGATTTGATTTGATTTGCTCTTCCAGTGTTTGGCACCTCTAGGCTCATAAAGAAGTCAATTTGAATAAAGTGGCAGCGATGATGTTTGCCTTACTTGGGCTAATTTTTCTCGGTTAAATAATATTACAGCGTGATCAAATATGTATAATTGGAGTTAGCTGTACGTGTGCTTTTCTCGACCCATCGTGGCGCATTGAAGCTTTACTACGCTTAACATAAAAACAGCAACCTGAACAGTGCTTAAGCTCACTTACGCCCGAATTTATCAGGTCATACCGCGCTCAACTAGGCTGGATTAAATTCTGCAACATTTACATTCACTTAACTAGGCTTATTTAGGTTAAGCTTGGCCTAACGCGACAAAGGCAAAAAAATTTAATATTGTGTGCTTGGCTGCATCAGGTTTTGCGAGGCTGGCTACGCTTAGTTATGAATCGATCATCACAAATAACTACGTGATCCCGGTGCTGGAAGCAGCACCGCAAAGACAGCGACACCCAGCTGTCGTTTCGGCTACTAGCTTATCGGAAAAAGAGACATGAGAGACCAAATGATACGACGGGAGGCACGTGCAAACCGCAGCTGTAGTCTCTTCGCTAGATGGCGCGTCGACGCCTTCGGCCACGCGATCCCGTGGTCTGCACACTTATGCTCAAGCCTGTACTTCAACAACCTTAAAAGCTTGGCTAGTTTATAGGCATTTATGGCAAAGAGACAGGACGTGAAAACACGGAAACAAGGAAAAATTTTGTGGTGCTGGCGTTTGAGGTGTTTTGATCTCTCTGTTGTGTTTGCATTTGCAGACTCCGTCTCTTTAACCTCATTAGCTTAAGACTGGAAGCGACTAGAATCCCAGTATTCCACAGTGCCGCTACACATGTCAGTGCAACGCAGTGTGAGATCTGCACATCATTATTTTTTCTAAATATTGAGAATATTAGGCTAGGTCAGACGTGTAATCTTTAACTTAAAACTGGCGAACTGCTGAACGCAACAAGGCTCAGAATATGTGAAAGAAAAAAGGAGAAATTGAAAGAAGTGGTCTAATACAAGAACTAGCGCTGCAATCTTCGGTCGGCATCAACTCACCCTATCTGGGCACAGCAGTCAAATGCAAGCGTGAGGGAAAGCGAGCAATTGAATAATTTCTGTATGCACCGTACATAACACGCTTTCCTGTTCGTTTCCCCAGAGTGCCACAATCACCAATTTCTTTGCCACAGTTACGCAGTCTGTTATTTCGCGAGCTTTCTCTCTTTGTCTGTGCTGAAGCACATGCGTCGTTGTGGGTCACCACGTCGGGCGACCACATTTTGCTGCCATACGTCAGCGGCGTAATCTTGCTACTGTGACGAGCACACTCCGCGGGGGTGTTTTTTCTCCCCGCACTTATAGTTTTCTTTTTAGCCGGGTGTTGTCGCCAGTTCTTGTTTTTGTGCGCCTACCGCCAGCTATGACCACATTTATATGTGTGCTTCCTTCTGAATGAGCTTTTTTATGAATACCGCCTGAACGTAATGGCAAGCTCCCGGCTGGAGCGCAGCAATCCGCGGGAACCACGCATTTTCTCTGTGCGCGCCTCGGCTTCCCCGAGGAGATGTTATTACGGTCCTTGTAATGTTTGCCACCGCACGCTGACATTTGTGGGACTCGGGGAAAGTCATGTGATATTGGGTTTAATATCGAAGGAGCGCATGGGACAATGTTTTCTTCCAGCCGAGAAATTTCAGAATTCAAAAAGTAAGGGGAAGAATGCATTCTGTGGAACAGGAGGCACTTATGAAGGTGCAGCAGTACTGGCACGTAGAGCATAATACTTTTTGCTTTTTTCTTCCCTAATGCTAGCTTCTGCTCGCATCACTATTGGAGCAAGCAGGTATAAATACCGGCGCCTAAGAGGTGCGCTCTAAAACAACCTTGCAAAAAGCCGTGCAAGCATCACATTTATACAGTGAAGCATTTGATGTGCGCAAAGAGTAGCAGTAATATTCTTGCCCAAAAACAGTTCAGTATTCGCAAGCAAGTTATCTTACAGCACGCTTCAATAATATACCAAGGCTCATATTTTTCCCGGGTGCAGCAAGATCAGCAAAAGGAGAAAATGTTCTAGTCAATACAGTGCTGTGAGTGGTTCTCGACTGACTATCCCTCTCTCCAAGAACAGATACTTTGGCTGCAAGTATATTTTGTACGTGTGCGTACAAAATAATTCAACACACACACACACACACACACACACACACACACACACACACACACATATATATATATATATATATATATATATATATATATCATCCATTTAAAATGTAACAGTAAAATCGCATCAGGCCAGCTGCTCCTGCGCAAGAGCACTACTGTAAGAATAGAAGAAAACATCCCGATTTTTGTCTCTTTTTTCTGATAGTGAAAGCGACGGAAGGTTCAAGAACTTGACTTAACCGCCATTGATTGATATGTAGGATTTAACGTCCCAAAATGACCGCATGAATATGAGAGACACCGTAGTGGAGGGCTACGAAAATTTCCACCACCTGGGGTTCTTTAACGTGCAGCCGAATCTGAGCACACGGACCTACAGCATTTCTGCTTCCAACGGAAATGCAGCCGCCGCAGCTGGGATTCTATCACGCTACCGTCGGGTGAGTAGCCGAGTACCTTAGCCCCTAGACTACCCCCGCGGGGCTATTCAACCTCAACTTTTTTATGTAAAAGTGGATTTTATAACATATCTTTCTCTATTTTATCAGATGGTCACTTGTGGAAGATAGATCCTTCCAGCACGGGCGTACACACGTATCTCTTAGCAATTATTAACATTGTGACCACCTATACTAATATGTACTGCGGCTCCCACGACAAAGAGACACCAACCGACTTTTTAGCGCTTGGCCTCCAACCAAAATTGAGGCGTCAGCCATTACTCCATAATTGCTTCGCATGAAATTTATTCGCACAATGCGTGGTAACTGGCAGGGAGTTTAAGTATTGCAGCTTGCACTCGGCTCAACAAACGTCAGTAGCTAGGTGCGGATAAGCGGGACATGTTGGAACAATATAAAGAGGCCAGGCCTGCACAGAACGCGCAGCACAGTCGCAGCGAAAAATGGAAGAGTGGCATTTCAGAGCCTTTTTCTAAACACTTTTTGGACAACTACTGCCACTTCCTGGGTACCAACTACGCCATAAATTATCGTGAGTTTTGTGTAGTAGGTCAGCATTCACAACGCTATCCTTCGTCATTATTCCGAAAAGTGTGGAATCCCCTACGAACTTGCTAGGAAGTTTGCGCAATTTTCAATGAGGTGGTTGACGACGATGAAGAATTATGCCTTCAGGCATAATTCTTCATCGTCTTCCAAATTTGCTCATGACCACCACAGCTAATAGGTGATCAAGAACGAACTTTCTAATGGGTTGTAGCATTGGCGGGCCCAATCTTTACTCAATTCACATTGTTTGACGCCAGGTTTCTTCGATGTTTTAAAACACTTTAGTACTCTTATTGACGCGATTGTTTCCTCAACACCAAGCCTGTGTAGGGTCTGTTTAGAAACGACTTCCAAGCACCGGCGTGGCTCAGTGGTCGAATACTGGGCAAGTACGCAGTGCACTCAGGTTTGAATCCCATTGTGTCCTTATTATTTTTATTTACTGACTTTTTTGCTATTTATTTTTTTTTCTACTTGAAAAAAAATAGAACGTAAGGGTATACGTTAGAACCGGCGAACCCAAAATCATGACAGTAATGTACAAGATAAACACACAAACAAAAAAAATTAGGAAAAAAAGAAGAAAAAAACGTATCAAGGGCACTATGTACCTACTATGTACGCTATAGAGCTTATTTTACATGAATGAGCACAGTACGTATGAACATAGTCCAGATAGTATATAAGGATCACATGGCGGATAGAGTGCGAACACATTATGGCAAGATATAATATGAACTAAAGACAGTTTATTAGACTTGTGTCCATTATAAATTACGGACAGCGCTCAATGCGCGCCTTTGATGATCGAAAGGTGGCCACGGTCAAAGTATTTTTACAATCGTATTTGGTCGCCTGTCGAGTCGGTTCAAGTGATCAATCAGTTCAGCGCGTTGTTGTTCATATTGCGGACTTTATATAGAAATATGCTCCTTTGACGCATCGATATGACCACAGTGGTTGCAGTGCGGGGACGTCCTTCTTTTTATGCGGCATGAGAAGGGAGGTGTGCATGCAACACCTAATCGTAGACGGTGCAGTAGTGTGTCAAGTGGTCTATCAATCGTTTGATTAGGTGAAGATTGGGGAGACGGATATATTTCATATAAAAGTGAAGACTTTGTATTTTCATCAAACCAATGTCTTTGCATAATTTGTGGTACAGATCAGAAAGAACGTTCTTGCTTCTTAAAAAAATAAAGGGGCGTTGGTGTCAAGTGAATTTTTTGTGTGCTGCAGTGGCTAATTTGTCAACATTTTTATTTCTTATCACTCCTACGTGATTCAGAAGCCACTGAAAATACCTTGTGGTTGTCCAGATAGCCGATGATAATTCTTTTAATATTTCATATATGATGCTACCATTCATATAAAAATAAAAATTCTTAGCCATTTGCAGTGCTCCTTAGGATCAGAATATATTACCCAGTTCTGCCTTTGTTGGATTTCAACAATCAGTTTTGAAGCATGTAATATTGCAACAAGCTCCGCTGCTGTAGACGATGTCTTCGAAAAAGTCAGAAAATTTTTTTTTCTGTTTTATATGCGGTTATATGAAAAGCCACTGTAGAACTTTCATCCAGTGTAGAGCAATCCGTGAAAAAAAATGTGAAACTGTCTCAATAAGTGCGCATTTATTGAAGCGTTACAAATTCGGCTTCAAGGTAGTGTAATGAGAATTTTTTTCTATTCCTTTCAAGTAGAAAGGGGCTGGAGATTATGCAAGCTGCCAAGGAGGAAAATTTATATCTGGACGGAACAAATATTGTTCTTGTAGAAGTGCCCCTACATAAGCTCGCAAGATGTCACCGATTCGCCCGTTCCTTCGAATAAGTTTTTCACAGAGCGGATGGATATAATGCCTATATGATAAGCTGAGAAAGTGGCGGCAGAGTTCTCAAATGCGAAGAACTTGAATCGGTGGTTCTCTTGCTTCTGCCAATATGAGGCCGCTGTGACTTGAGCGTGGTAAGCCCAGGCGATACTGATTACGGACACCGGCGGTGGCGGTGGTGGAAAACTATGGCGCCGTTCGTAACCCACGTTATGATCTTATAACAGCTTTTGCTACAAAAGTAGATGAGAGCAATAAAAACCAGAGCTCCTGCAGTTTACGGCTGAACGAGGCATTTTCACTCATAGAAACAACGACGACTTTAACGACTACAACGACCTATTTTCCGCATTCTCATTGACGTATCCAACATGCTGTTGCATCCAACATATTTTGTGAGACATTATACCAGGTGTTTAAATTTAGGTTTTATGGTTTTTTCTTAAATCAGGCACTCAACGGCATGCGACAACCACTTGTGCAAATTTATTATGTGACAAGGGCTACATAAAGAAAGATGATAATCACAGCTATCAGGAGCCCAATTAATCAAAATTTAATGAATAAATTTACTGGTTGCACTAGGTTGGCGAATTCGCATTTAAAAAAAATTAGGCAGCGGTGTTTTGTACACAGTTTCACTTGGGAGATTTCTTTTAGCACTCCTGTGCTCCACAATATCCGGCATCTGGCTCCAAAGTTTGTCTTTGACATGATTACGCATGCAAGAGGGGGGGGGGGAGCGCAAAGCTCTTCCCTAAAGTGATGCGTCTGTTGCGTATGTCGTTTAGTCTGTGAAGAAGGTGGAATTGTAGGCAGACTTGATAACAATTATTCTTGCTCTCTTGGCTAGCGAAATCAAAAATCGAAGAACCGTTGCAGCCAGTGTCGTAACACGCCACCACGGAGCATCCAACGATAGTGGCAGTTTGCCCCGCCGTGGTGGTCTAGTGGCTAAGGTACTCGTCTGCTCACCCGCGTGTCGCGGGATCGAATCCCGGCTGTGGCGGTTGCATTTTTGATGGAGGCGAAAGTGCTGTAGGCCCGTGTGCTCAGATTTGGGTGCACGTTGAAGAACCCTGGTGGTCAAAATTTTCGGAGCCCTCCACTACAGCGTCTCTCGTAATCATATGGTGGTTTTGGGACGTTAAACTCCATATATTGATCAATAAATAGCACACTGCCGAGCCGCGGAAAACAAGTGTTGCCTGGTTCAGCCATCTTCAATCAATGCGTGCCTAAATTGTTTGGCGTAGCTCACTACGGCTTTTCTGCTCTGCCCGACACCACTTATTGTCTTTATCTTTCTCGTAGTTTGCATGCACTCCAACCGAGTGAGATAACGGCGCAATCTAACTTTTAATACCTCTGAGCGAGGGGCGAGAAGGAGAAGAGGCAAGCGCTACGAACTCAAGTCAATCACTTCCCACGCTTTGTCTAATTTAAAATTAACAACATAAAGGAATATGAAAACACATATAAATAAGAAAGAAGTACTTTACAGGTGTATCGAATTTTTTATTTGTAAAAAGCGCATGAAAGCCAATAAATGCGAACATTCACATCAACCTCACTTTGTTCAACCGGATTTCAGGATGCCCCGCACCTGCTACGAGCGTGCATGTTTCTTCAAACCAAAACCAGTGCCGAGTTTCCGGGGCTGTTAAGGCATTCACAATGTGTCTCCGTGTGATCAAAAACCATGAAAAAAAATGGCCCCGTATCTGCTTGTTTCGCCGCAAATGTCTTCGAAAGACGACAGTCTTGCGCCTGGAGAGAGTGAACAAAAGGTTGATTTATTGTTCTGCGCTGGAAAATCAATTAATTTTATTCTAGAGGCCCTTAGAGAGTTTCGATTCGTGCAGCGAAGGTGAACGAGCGCCTCGAGGCACGTTAGACACCCGCGCTATCTGGAATTTATCTTCGAAAACCAAGGAAGGCATGCGCGCCTGTCTCGGAGGCGATAAGGTGTAGAACGCAAAGCGACGGGCAGGTGCCACCACCGTGTCGTCTTAGCAAAGCGTTGGAAACACTTGCCTTTTGAGCATCGCGTTGCATTGTCTGCGCAGCGTGATAAAAGCGACGGTCCTTATAATTGTTTATGTATGCCTTCTCTAGTATAAAGGCACACATACCAAATATTGACATGTTATGGTGCCTCAGATCTGCGCAATGATCGCTTTTTAATTGACAATCGCGCAAGTGCAAACGCTGGAAGTTGAGCAATGTTGGTGCGCGCTGCAGATGAGGTTGGCCTTTTGTGGTATTGTTTGGGAGTGTTTGGGGTATCTTTACCGCGTAGAAACAGACGAATGTACAGACAGACAAATGTTTTTGCGTCTAAGTACCACAAGAATTGATTGATTGATATGTGGAGTTTAACGTCCCAAAACCACTATATGATTATGAGAGACGCCGTAGTGGAGGGCTCCGAAAATTTAGACCACCTGGTGTTCTTTAACGTGCACCCAAATCTGAGCACACGGGCCTACAACATTTCCGCCTCCATCGGAAATGCAGCCGCAGCAGCCGGGATTCGAACCCGCGCCCTGCGGGTCAGCAGCCGAGTACCTTAGCCACTAGACCACCGTGGCGGGGCTAAATACCACAAGAAAGACTATCGTCTTTAAATCGTCGCGAAAAATGGCCTCCCGTTATCGCGTTTATCAGAATCATGGGTACGGCTCATGGTGCACCGTGCTGTCCTACTTTCATTTCGCTGGCTGAGAGAGCAAGGGGAACTTTTATGATCTCTGCCTACGGTTCCATCTTCTTCACAGCCTAACCGCCGTATTCTAGAAAGTCCCTTCACTAAACGCTTCACCTTCACTTGAAAAAGTCGATGGGAGCGCCATCTCTTGGCAGACGAAGTCACTGCATATTGGTTATCATCTGTAGCGTTTCTTGAGAAGCGCAGCGTAAATTTCAGTCGAATAGCGGCGCAGTTCTCAACTCAGTCACGTGAAGGATGAAATTCGAGTCGAGGAGTGTTTGTGAATACGGGGGTAAACGTCGCAGGCAATAGGCTTGTCACTTAAGGGTGGAGCTTTGCGCTGACCTTCCCCCTTTTGCGTGTGCAATCATGCGAAAGAAAAGCGGAGCGCAGGCGTGCTAGAAAAAATCTTCCAAGTTAAACTGCGTACAAACACCACTGCCTACATCTTTTTCATACAAGAATGCCAGCCGGCGGCAGCCAGTAAACAGTTATTTATTAAATTTTAGTTTTTTATTGCGGACAGTGATGATTTTCATCTTTATTTGTCCCTCCCTTGCTACTTAACTCATTTTCACAAGTGGTTTTCGCGTGCTTTGGGGCGCCTAATTAAAAAAAACGTAAAGCTTAACTTTGAATGCTCGGTATAGATGCATAATCATTGTTTTTCCAGGCTACTTTTGTCAACTTGGAGCTTACTCCAAAACAGTACCATTGCATTGACAGTTGAAAACAAACGTTTCTAGCAATATGATTGGGCAATTAAGAATACTGTAACTAAACTGAGACAAAGTCGATATATATATTTCTTTATTAGCAGCGATTAAAATCAGTTCATTTGCTATGTGTGTTTTGAAGTAGTGTTCTCAAGTTTACGTCTACACGATGTTTCATGACAGTACTAGTTCTTTGGGCCCATTTAATGTTTTTGAACTGCTATGTGACATCCGTACAATCTTATTGACCCACAAGAAAAAAGGGCATAAGTTTTGCCCGCATCCAAGTTGTAATAGCACAAGTATTACGACGTCAAAAACCAAGGCAAAGGTGTTGTGCAAAACTTCTAAAATAGCGTGTGGAATGTCGAGCAAAGGTTTGCTTCTAATGGAGAAATGCAAATGCAAGCAGTTTTTTCGCGTAGACGAGCAATTATGTTAAGAAAATTCAAGTTGCCAAAGCAGAGCGCTTAGAGAACATATTAATACCGTAATAGCTGCTCGGTTTTTCAGTGTCCAAACAACCATACGATTAGACTGCATGTCTTACAGTGGAAGCTTCCGGAAATTAGAATCTTTAAAGTGCGCCGACACCCACGAAATCCCACCCGTGACTTTCGAGTGACAAGTCGAGCATCGTAACCACTCTACCACCGTGGTGGCTCTGGGGAAAAAACGCGAAACCCTAATTTACTAATTGAATAAGGTTCATGCAACAAAATATTTTTTATTTATTAAAACATAAAGCGCGTAGATAGATTTCCTTAAAAAGTTTTGGTGATAACTTTTTGGGTTGTTTCTACATTTGGAACTCTAGAAAGCTCTTTCCTAAATATCATGCAAAGTATACTTCAAAATAAGCTTTTTTACTTAGTAAATTTTGCTTTTGAATGCTAAATGTAATGAGTGCTTTTTGAGGCCCAACCACTTACGACGCCTCATACAGAGTCTAAATTAAATGCTCGCGTCCTTCCGAGAACGTAAATTTTCTTATTACTATGCTAATGAGGCACTCGGAGTTTGGTGTCACAGCCACCGTATGTTGAAGCTGCCAAAATCAAACAAGTTGTGCGGACGTGTCATTCCTTTTGTAGTTAGGACTAGAATTGCGAAACAATTTTCACGCGACCAGTGTTGTATTGAAGGTTTTTGAAAATTTCTGGCTGGGAGAGTATTTACGCACAGTTTGAAAAAGAAGCCACAAATGGTAAATGAACGTGTACTACTGACCTAGTTTACTAGAGAAGTGGCCTGTAATTTCTGAACCTAGGAAAATTAAGACACGCATCAGTGAATGTCTAGAGAAAACCTTAGGCCGAAGCTTAATGTTGCTCAAATTTCTGCATGAATTACAAGCACTGAGATCATAATGGCTGAAGCCATTAACCTTTATTAACAATTAATTCATCTTCGCTCACATTCTCCCGTCATAATTAAACAGAGCGCTTATGGCCTGAAAACGCTCTGATTCTCGGTCATCATATTATGTATATTTCGAGCTTGCAGAATAATTTACGAAGTCATTACGAATCTTGTACTGTGATTTAAATCAGCCTGTGTGAAGAGCCTGGGAACAAACCGCATGTGAGGCGCAGGCAAGAGCAAACAACGTGAGATTATGTACGACAAGACTACAGGATTTACTTGCATTTCCGGTGGAGCTTGCCCGGAAAAACCTCGTTCCGCGTCCGTCCACGATTACCTATATATTTGTGTTGCCGCGTATCTAGGTTGACGAAATTGCTTGGGTCAGCGTTACAAATAAGAATTCACTAGGATTTTGTTTTAAGAAGGGGGGCGTTATTAGTCAAACTATAGAAAGGCACGGTTGCAGATTAGTACCGCTATACTATATGCTTTCATTCGCTTTAGGGTCTGATGAGTAAGGTGTCGGCAGCACCTCTTCTATTAAAAGGGTGAGGACACGCAGTTTTAAATCATAAGGTGTGTTGTGTGGGTTGATTCTTGTACGTTGACAGACAAGCTGGTGAAATTTGAGCGCATTTGGTTGAGTCATTAATCTATAATCGAATGTTTTTATAACGGAGGGAGCGGCTTCTGAGTTTGCCAACACTTGCGTGCTCGCTATATGCCACCGTCTCAGCCATGTAGCGCTGGTACTTGTAGCAAGCAATTTCGGAGGTCGAAAAGTGCTCTGTGAATGTGTGATGCCTATGCTGTTCGCCACTGTGGATAAATATTTATTGAAACTCCTCGCAGCTAGTGCCGTGGTTGAGCGTCACACTTAACTCTTATTTTTTTTACTGAAACCGAATGCAATCCACAGAGTTCAGGCAAAAATTCGGCCAAAATGTATATCGTGAGGAACTCTAGCGCCCAACTGACATGCTATTCACTTCGGCTTATGTTTACACACGGCGCACGCAACAACTGATGGAAAAACAATGGTCCCGACGCGCAGCACTGCTACGATCACTCATTTGTTATCTTCAGCCCCTAAAGTCGTGCATGCACGTATGCTAGCCAACAAAAGTCTGCACGCTTCGCCAATTCCACAGTGCGAAGTAACACTTGCTCACGAATGCAGCGTCGATGGTCCCTTTATCTCTTTATCTCAAACTTGCTTTTTAACCTGACACGCTTGAAATAAAGCTAGTGATCATTGCCGAAAGCCGTCTGCCACAACGGTGAGGTCGTTGCCATCTTGGTTCACACCGTCTTTGACGCTTCCTTTGCCGCTTGAGTTGGAGGCGATGGAGTCGAAGTAAAAAATGCGCAACGTACACGATGTCTCGCCGCATATGTGGTATCGGTCACACACCAACGCTTGTGACCCACTGAAACGTGTGAACCACGCGGCAAGCAGCACTCGCAGCACTGGCCGCGTGCGGAAGGTGCTGTTTGGTAGCATAGGACGACACTGCTCCTTCGGCTTGTGACGTCATGCACGCCATTACGAAATGTCGGTTGCCAGGAGGTGGGCGGAGTTTCCAACCGATAATTTCTACGGCTTATTTTAAACTGAAATTATCTCTTACAGTCCAGCTTTCCCACGTGTACAAGCATATTTGACCCTCTACCTTCGTTTTCCGTCAAAAACCGTCAATTGGTGGGTGACCACATCATGAGTCTTTCAACAGACGTTGTGGCGCATCAATGGTGGGTAGTGACGCTGACATAATGATAAAAAACACAATCCAGCGCTACATCTGTTTTTGTGAAGCAGGTGGTGTAGCTCTAAATCCTGGGCTACAAGTGCAGTTCCACTATACTGTGAAATTTGAGGAAGTGTGTAACACAGTCTCCTAGCGAAATTTGTTCGTAGAGTTTTCGCTGTTCCGTTTACTAAACCGCCAATATTCTGAATGTTTGGTGAAAGCATCTAGGGGTACTCGGGCACAAGCAGAACTTGTCAGGGAGATTCGCAAACTCGGTGTGCGACATGCGCGTTTTTTTTTCCTTGCTTTGTCAACTTGCTGCCTCCTACGGCAGTTGAGATAGTGCAGCCTGCAGCGAGGTCTGTCCAATTGTTCTATTCTTCAAATGGGGCGCTGTAAAAGAGCCACCGACAGAAACAATCACTTTCTGAGCCAGGTGGTGGCACCCTCTTTGGCATGGTGCCGGAGTCAGCCGCAGGTTTCCAAAACGTTTTCGGCAATTTAAAGTTGACTATACCGATTACTTCTTGATTGTTTTTGTTTATTATATCATTTTAAACTTTGTTTATCTTAAATTGCGTTTGAGTAGCGCTAGACTAGAGCAATGTATATAAAGGCCACTTTATTTTGAGCATGATCACGCAGCTTGATGAACAACATGAATGAATGAACAACACGCGGGACTCCTACGACTGAAAGAAGGTATGGGGCAGAATTGGCACCCGTCTACAGACAATTAAGGAGCCTCCCCTAGAGTGCCTCAATGTTCCTCTTCTCCTTCCAGGTAGGAGATAAAGAGCATTGAAGCACCGTAACACCCCCCCCCCCTCCCCCACCGCACCCGTGTGAATGCCTACCCATACGAGCCCTACTCATCAAAAGCACACGCAAAATATTTTGATAAGTAGATGCGGTTATACGCTGTACTCCTGATTCATTTACACAATATTACAACGTTCTGCTGATTTTGGAAGTCAATGTGTTTAAACTGGCTGCTGTGGCAACTTAGAGTGATTCATGATATATCAAGTACGAGAGAGTAACTTGAAACACTTAGGCAGAATACTATTGAGAACAAAAAGACAATGAACCAACAGAGTACAGGGGATGTTATTAGCAGTAACATTAATGTATTTACAAGTATTACTGCACCAGCTGTAGTAATTTCTACTGCTGCTGCTTCGTAAAGCGTAGTCTTACGTAGACAGTTGTGTATATTGAATTCGTATGTATGCCCTGCTACACCTATGAAAAAATGACCTGAAATAGCCTGAAAAAGAGGGTAAACTGCTTGTACTCTAGCGCATACCTTTTTCTGCGTGTTTTTTCACTATGGAAATGAGGTAAAAGTTTACTGTCATGCAAACGAAGGCTTTGAATGTACCAAGGATAGTAATTATTTATCCCGCTGAGGTTTTTCAGCGAGTACACACAGAGTAATTTTTCCTGCCATTTAGTAGATTATAGGGGTGATTTCTTAAAGTTATTTGAGTTGGTAAAAATTGAAGCTGGTGGTTAGAATCGCACATTGAGTCGACGACTTTATTAACCATCAAATGACGCAGAACTGATACAACCAGATATACAGATACATGCACTCACAACGAATTCAGAATAAAGCACCCCCTCAACACACTGGTCGCGTTAGCCAACCGCATTTCGTGAATATGGTATATATAGGTACAACATTTTGTCTGCCATGTAGGGCCGGTAGGAGAGCTACATTTTTTTTTTCGTCCATGAAGAATGAAGATTGGGGGGGGGGGGTGCTAACATGCCCTGTAAAGTCGTTTGTGCCTCGTGGCGCACGTGTTACACGCATAGACCACATTTCGGGTTCACAACGATCAAGCGGACAGTAGCGGTTGCTCGCGAGCGTTTACCACCATTATAATCATCATGATTAGCGTGGTAGCGTCAGCAGGGACGCCTGGTGAAAGGCCTGGATTGCGGCACATTAGGCATGAGCATTAGGCGGTCGGTGCGAAAGGTCGTTTCTCGCGGTGGGCTCGTGACGACGGCACCGTGGGCCGTCACTCTCGTGGTGTGTCGAGCGTTGGCGACGCCGCGTTGTGTTTGTTATGTTGTTGAGTGTTGTGAAATATTGTGTAATGTTGTTTTAGCGTGTTGATCACAACTGATGCGTTTTGATTTGGCTGATGTTATTGACGTTGTGAAAATACTTAAATAAATTTGTCATTTGATTTGGTCGGGCCGCTCTTGCTGTCTTCGTTCGCTCCGAGTGTGCGTGATGATTTCGAGACCCAATGGTGGCTGCCCAACGTGGAGCTTTTGGAGCATCGGACGACTGCTTTCCTGGTTCGGAATAACCTTTTGTTCTGGGCTCGGGTAGATTAGGCCTAGAAGGACTTCCATTACTAGCGTCAGTGATGTGCTTTGTTGAGAACGAAGAGATGGATCGTTGTAATGTGTTTGAATTTCTCGGCATGTTGACCTTGTTTTTAACTTGTCGACACGTTTTAACTTGTCGGCACGTTGACAGCAGCCATGCGGTTTGCATCCTGGGGAGAGCAGAGCTTACAGCACGTGGATTGTAGGCCATGACATAAGCGAGTGAGTACGGAAGCTTCGTGGGTGGCCCGGTTTCTGTAAATAGCTGTTTCTGTCTGTGTGGCTCAGAGATCCGCGTGTCGTTGCTGTCTTGTCTTGCGGCTTGACGCCCGGGCGTCGCAACACTGTCCCGGCCCGTGGGCGCTAATCACTCGGCAAGCTGCTGTGTGCGGCGAGCGAATAGGGCCATCTTACGGAGCTGATGTCTCCTTGCGTCTGCCTTTTGTTGGATGCCGGATAGATGCCGGTTGTTGTCAAGCGACTCATTAGGCCTATAAGGCTCTGTGCAGCCTCCTGTCGCACATGACACAAAGAGGGAGACCGTGGCGTTAAGGTCTTGCTCAGTGCTTCCCTCGTTTTTTAGCTTGCGATGCATGAATTAAGAAAAACAATCTTTGTTTTATTTGAGCGAGCGTCTCGATTGCCATTGATGTATTTGCTAGCAGTACTGAACATCGTACTACGTGGATGATTAGCCTGAAGCTCCCTTCCCCATGCCCTACTGCATTGTTCTGTCGAGTGTTCTGAGTTTATGCATTGATAGCGATGTAAGCCGTGGCTGGCTGTCTTCTGCACATCATCTGCGTCACTGGGCAGAATTGCCGTCGTGAGATCAGGCAACGGACATGTCTGGGACCTGTGCAACCGCCTGCAGCCCAGCACGCTCGTGAGTGCTGGTCACAACCAGAAGATGTGTTGGTGCGATTGACAGTTTCTCAAGCCGACGGCAACATTGCTATTGCGAGGCCGGTACTGAGGTGAAGTTGTCCAGCAGCACAGTGCAACAGTGTCGACCCGCGGCAGTGTCGAGGTGCATGGACATTATCTATGGGCATGTATTGTGATATTCTGTTAGAGATGTTGTGGCTGATTTCTTTCCTGTTGTTTTTCGGGATATGGTTTCAAATAAATATGGGCAGAATGGGGGAGGGGGGTGCGAACACAAATGTAAAGTCCTTTGCGCCTCATGGCACACAACTATCCAGTGGGTGGTAGCAGTTGCTCGTGAGCATTTATCACTACTATCACCATGATTATTAGGGCGGTAGCACTACCAGTCATGCCTGGTGCCGAGGCTGGCTGAGGGAACATGAGGCATGAGCACTTCTCTTTAGCGTGCGGCGGTCGGGGTGAGCGGTCGTCTCTCGTGGTGGGCCCGTGAGGACGGCACCGCGGGTCGACTCTACCGGACCCTCTTGGTGAGTCCAGTGTTGGTGCCACCACATTGTGTTTATGTTGTTGACTGTTGTGCAATTATGTGTAAAATTGTTTTAGCCTGTTGACAACTGATGTATTTGGATTTGGCTGACGATATTGACGTTGTAAAAATACCTAAATATAGGTGTTGTTTGGTTTGGTCCAACTACGTCTCGTGATTTCGTTCGCTCTGAGAGCGCGTGCTCAATTCAAGACCCCACAAGGTTACGCACATACGTAGAATTACCGTGGGTGTCGCCATGATTCACACTGACTGTTTAGGATAAACCCGTTTATGTCACTTTTTATTTTCCATTAATTAGCGAGTACTCCGTCCTGTTGGCCCCACTCATAATATGGCTGCTGATATACAAGTTCACACTATATAACTAAGCCCATACATACCTCGTCAGTTGAATGATTTTTATTGAGCGGCGGTGCTCAAACACAGTAGCAGCATGCATTCAGGAACGTGGGAAAAAGAGTGGTGCCTCGCCTGTGCAGGCTATTTACCGACGGCATGACTAGGCTTTTTTGAGGAGCACGGCTATGCGATGAAATACAACTGGAGATTAGAAAATACATCTCCTGTGCAATTTCCATCGTGATTGTTGACACAAATGAAAACATACATGTCTGCTATTTGCGGTGTCTTACGGACAGATGTTCTTCCAACAAAAGAGACTGATTACTGTCTGGGCTTTTACCGGTCTTACTGGAGGCCGTTCGTTGGTTGTGTCTGCCTCGTATTGGTTTTCGCCTTCACACTAAATGTTGGACAGTAGTTGGTACATGGAGCGGACAATTTGGACTGCACTATACTCCAGCAGGCGTTTTCTGTGAAACAAAATCTGTGTGATGGTTCTCCCACTTGCCCCAGCGACACACTCACACTGGCCGCTGGTCGGCTGGGTGCCGATGACGTAGCAAAGCCTTTTGTTTATCGCTTAGAAGTTTTCACTGGCCACTCTCTAGGAATCAAGCACAGAAAATGACACAAACTTGAATTTGTTACCGCTGGCAGCTCTTCGTGATTTAATCCGGAAGCGAGGTATCCGCGTGTGATGTAGTAACTCGGAAAATGTGTGTATAGCAGACAACAGCACTTCATCACCTAGAAGATGACGAAAATGAAGAGGCATTGAAGTTCGCCTATTGGAGAAAGAAGGCACTCGTACAAAATGGAGCTGTTGGAACGCCGGCAAGACGACGCAAAAAAGCCTAGGGTGAACCCGCAACTACTCGCGAGGTTGAGAAGGCCGGATTCCTGTCCTCGATTCATTGACGTCCTTGGGGCACGGCGTATCGGCATGACCAGGCATGAGTTCTGGGTGAGTGATCCTGCGTCCATCTGAGGAACGGCAAGCGCCTGCAAAACACCGGAGTTGCTGACCACGTCCACTGAGCCGACGTCGCTGACAGTGTGCGGCTACACCTAGGCGTGGCGATGTCTTCTGCAGTGGGACGCTGACCTGGGCACCCAAGCGACGACACATCTGAACACGCGACGGGTCCCACTTCAAGGCATTGTGCTATGGCAAAGACTTGCGAGACTGTTTACTGTTTTAGGGGTGGAGCTCCTTAGGGCGTGGGTCTGTCCATCCTCCGTCGTTGTCGTAAGTAGCCACCGGGATGCGATATGAGAGATGGCAGCACTAGGAATGTTCACAAGATGGAAGCACAGACGGACGCATGGACGGACGGGCGGATGGACAGACAGACAGACTAGCAGAAGAATGGACGGATCTTTGAATGAGCCGAATCAAACGGCAGTAACGGTTTGCAAGAGTGCGGATTATAAGCCCAACATACATGCGAGTGCGACAATGTTAGCTTCACATCTGAAACTGCAACTGCCCTTCTGCCGGAGTCTCATTTGTACCGACAAGCCCTGTCCCAACAAATTAAAAATTGTAAGATCTAATGCACATGGCCGCTAAAGCAACTAAAATCATCGCCATTCTCCCCAATACTCTCCTGCTTCCTAAGAACCAGTAAAAAGTCAAAGATTGTGAAGCGTGCCATTGCTTCCACGTGCCTAGAATCCGCCCTCAAAAAGTCTGGCGTTCATGCGGCCCCCGACACTTTGTTTTTTCAGCAAGTGCTACGGTTGCAGTCGTCAGGGCATTCGGGCGCTATTGTGGTGGCTATCGCCGAGTCGCTACTTCATAAGGTGAAATGCAGGGCCGGGTTAAGAAAAGACACACACACGTAAACTGCACCAGGCCTGAGGTGATCCACTACATTCACAAAGTAGCGCGTAACCTCTAGAAAGTTGCGTATAGGCAAAATGTGCCGATCGTCTTTTCGGTGCCACGCAAGCTGTCCAGGTTGTGTTGGCGTATCCCCAATGAGATTAAACAGATGACAAACTGTAGAACCAAGCACACTAGACGTTACGTGGACGGAGCGGGGGGTGGAGGGGGGGATAGTATATAAATTGCCATTCAGCTGTGGCAAATGAAACATTGGCCAAACGGGCAGGTGTATAAACCAGCAGGCCAGGGAGCATGAGTGGACGTTCTCGAACGATAAAAGCACCCGTCTTTTTGCGCACTGTGCAGTGTGTGGCTGTGTGGTTGTATGCTTTTTTTCATAAACTGAAGGTGCTGGGACGCAGTAGGGAAACGGTTGCACGTAAACTGTTACAGGCGTTTCATATAAAATTAAAGGGTGATGATTGCGTCAGGCAGACGTCAGTGCATTTGTGGGAGCACGAATTTGAATGGCTATGCCACAATATGACGCTGTTTTTGATATATTTTAGTTTTTGATATGAGAAGCTTTGCGATGTGCGCAGAAGCGTTTGTGACGTCTTCTGTATTTCTCCCCTGAATGAATTATTTCGCAAATAAATCGGTTGGTAGTGAGCGATTCATCCTGTCTGCTTGTTTCCTGTGTCCCGTATTTATTTGCGCTCTACGTTCATTGTTAGACTTGCACCACCTCACCCAGCGACACATTTTACTACGTGGATATGCTGTGACTTTTTTTCCTATGCGTGAACAATGTACGTGTACTACATCTAGTACTGTATTTGGAATGAGTGTTTTTCGTCCAATATAATTTCATTTTGTTTTCCGCACTGTCTCCATCTTCCTCACGACACACGCCTTGCTACGTGACGAACCTAACTATCACATATCAGGCGTCAAAGTTCGGAGGCTTACAAGTGCAAGGCCACTCGATGATAGAAGAAAAATGTCACCAGACAAAAACAGTGTGAGGTTCTTAGACCACCTGTTTCCAGGCCACCGGACAATAAAGGTGAATGATTTGGGACAATCTGCAGGACGACTTTCCAGCAGTCTTTGTTTTTCTTAAAGCCAGCCCCCTTTTTTTATTCACAAATGTCTTTTCTCGCTCGTGCAGCTCTCAGTTCCAGTCAAAGTGCGTTGACTCGATGTCAGCCATCAGGCGTGACATACCACACCAATTTAAAACAAAAATATTAACATCTGTGGTGCTCGCATACCTTCACAATACTAAAAGCCCTACTCGGGGTGCGGGGGTGCAAAAACTGCCGAAGTAGCTGCGACTTGCAGTCACGTGGTAATAAACTCTCACACGCTGGGTAAAATTCACGTGATAGAAAATTCCCAATGAAGTAAAACTGGATGTTGACATCTTTTCAAAGTCAAACCACATAAACACGAAAATGAAGGCGAAAGCGACGAGCAATGCCATGAATGACGAGAAAGGATGTTCGCGCGACGTGCGGCTTGGTCGGTTTCGCGCACAGTGTACTAAAAGGTGTAGTTTCGCGTGACAGCTCAGTTTTTCAGACTTTGAAACTATCGGCCATCGCCCGGAAGTGCTGTGCTCAAAGCACCGGAACAGGATATGCATGAGTGACGTACTGCTGGTTGTCTCCATGTGCCTCGTAACCACGACCTCCTCTTTACCCGAGTCACGTGTGAATAACGAAGAAATAACGCTTGTTTATGCCTGCGCGTATAAAAAAGTGCTGGAGGGCAATGATGAACACCTTCCACGCCATTATGCAACAACACATTTTATTTTTACATTGCATACCTCTAACCACGCGGCATTGTTGGTACTACTAGACGGCCTCATGCCAGCAACAGTAGAGTTTGCTTGCTGAGGCCGTCACGCAAATGAGGTTTGCCAGCGCAAGAAGCTATTCGCGCTCGATGTACGTCGCCTTGCTCGTTGCTGTCCCACGCATTTTCGTGGTTATGGTGTTTGGCCTGTAATGCGTGCCTCAGATGAGCTGGTAAAACTATGTCATCTACCAAATTTTAATCTAACACAACGTAGTAATTTTAAACACGAAGGTGTTTTCAAAAATAATGAGCCACAAAAAAACCCAATCTCAGATAGTTTTTGCTTACAGTGTACGTGGGGAGAGGAAAATTCTGTCACTTGATATAGCACTGGTGTCTGTTTTCAAAAGAAGTTTCGTCTTGTTTGCTTGAAACAGGACACTCCTGTTTGTCGCTGCGCTATAACATCTCTTTAATGTGGAAGCTAATAGTACGAACCCCGTGACCAGTCTTATTTCGCCGATGGACGCGCAGTAGTGCAGCTGGTTTTAGTTATCCTGAACTGATCCAGGGGACAGGGATAATCGATTGATACGATTGATTTGCTTTCGCCTAATTAGCAGCTTGAGCTGGCTCGCTCAGGAGTGCAACACCTTGCATATATGGCTTTTAAATGCACACCATTGTCAGCGAAAAAAAAAGTTGGCAGAGTGAACAGAACACGCTCCCTAGCGCAGAAACAGCGTCGTACTGCTACCCATAATATTTATTGCACGTAAATCTATCGGTACTCATCAGCAGCAAGAGTTAGCAAGTGGCAGAAAATCGTATTCTGTAGCAGTTTCTTTCGGATCAGGGCACTCTCCGACTACCACGAAAGAGCTTCAATTTCGTTATAAGAATGCGTCTCTTCAGTGCACAGCTGCCGCAGAACGTGGGGCTGGTTTCGAGACGCCACGCCACAAACACATCACGGACAATATGCCACAAACTTTGTTGGCGTGATTCGAAAATTTTTGCCTTGCAGCAAAGGTGCCGAGTTCCAAAAAGTTCATCCCGTCTTACTCTAGATAGCTTATAAAATACAAGCAGACTGCACTTGCAGTAAAGGGAATGAAATTTACACGTGACTCAAAGCGCAATTACTGATCACGTCGAGATGTTATAGCACACTGTCGACCAGCACAGTACAAAGTTTCACTCATTTTTTTTATTCGGGGCAACGTGATACGCTTCTTTTCGTCGTTTTCGTTTTAAACAGTCGCGTTAAAATCAAAATTCTTCACATCATAATTTCTGTTGTATTTTTCGTTGAGCATTCCACTAACGCTTGTCTTTCATAATATTTCTGTTTCAGCTGCACCTGTTATCTGAGAAGATTTGGTCTCTGATAAAAAGCACTGCAAAGCCTTTTTTTTGCTTTAAGTGCATTTGTCAGATGCGAAGCATTATGCCGGGGGCTGTGTCCCTCAATTCTCTGGTGTCTACCCACCCACTGCACATGCTCGCCCTTCCCCCTTTCTCTTCTAAGCTCCCCTATCTATCACTTCGGAACACCGACGATGGCCGAATATGCTAGCCTACGCTCCCCCCCCCCCCTTCGTTCTCCAGGCATCTCTCTCTACGGCTTTTACACCCCTATTGCGCAAGCACGTCCCCTCTCCCTCTCTCAGCTTTTCAACGCTCCCCCCCCCCTCTTCTCACAATGTCATGCAGGCAGCGCCTGTAAGCGAATTACTTGATTGAAAAAACCGACAGCTCGCACTGCACAATTATTCACTGGCCAGCCAGACCGTACATCTCCGCCAAGATCTCTACTAGATCGTGACCTCCAAGGTAGTACCGGTGTGATATTTCTCCCGCCGCGTTGTTAAACAATAAAAATTCGCAGTGTGCGCGTTAACTAAACGCGAAGTGTGGGTCTCTGTGTCTAATCGGAGTCTTCTCTCTCTCATTGCCTATTAGCAGCCACTGTCATGTTCCAGTAGGAAGCAACAGTCCATCACTGCGTGTTTTGTGCCTCCCCAGGTTTCCCTCTGCAAAACGCCGTGATGAGCGCCAGTGTCAGCGCCACCGCAAGTGTAAGCGTTAGCGCCCGCTGCTTCGCCTCTACACGTGATTCCCTTCAGTGAAAGATGACGTAACTTCTTTTGTGAGGCGTTAATAAAGAAGCGGTATTGTTGTCCCAACTGTGGATATTCTATATATATCAATGAACTATCACAGACCATTAAATATTATGACGTTAAGTGCTGACAACAACCCCCATCGAGACAAAAGCCTCGCTCTGCTTGATGCCTGCCTAGGTCTAAGTGGTGTTATGCAACACTGACAAAAAGAATACATGAGCCCTCATGCCGGCGAGAATGTCTGCTAGCCGCTGACCATTGAAGAAATCGAAAATTCTGCCCTCGACGCTCGAGCCGACCGAGCTGTTTGGCTTCCTGCCTACAAGTCCTGCCACGGTGGTCTAGTGGCTAAGGTACTCGGCTGCTGACCCGCAGGTCGCGCGATTGAATCCAGGCTGTGGCGGCTGCATTTTCGATGGAAGCAAAAATGCTGTAGGCCCGTGTGCTCAGATTTGGGTGCACGTTGAAGAACCCTAGATGGTTAAAATTTATGGAGCCCTCCACTACAGCGTCTCTCATAATCATATGGTAGTTTTTAGACGTTAAACCCCACATATCAATCATATCAGCTTCCTATCTATAGCAGTGACAAAAAAAAACATCTGAAGCGCCGTTTCAATGTCCAGGAAGCGCACTAGATTGTCTTTTCTCGCACAGGGTTCTGAAATGACGCAAACAATGAAGGTGAGAGATTGCCCACAGAATTCAAGGTCTTGCCTCCCGCCCATGTGAGATTCTGTTTATTCTACGAAGAACTGTTTTAGCTATTCTGTATCTAAGTCACCGCTAGTTTCTCAAGACATCTTTCAAAAAAAAATTCCGAAAGTTCAACTATGTAAACTTTTGCTGCGGTAGAATAAACGAAAATGAGATGCAACTGTGGTTCCGCAGAAGCCGAACGACTCCTTCGTTTAGATAGATAGATAGATAGATAGATAGATAGATAGATAGATAGATAGATAGATAGATAATGATGCCGTCGCGAATGAATGTCTTGCATTGAAAAAAAAAAGTCCCAGCTAACTATAGGGGCATCCAATGGCGGAAATTTAAATGAGGTAAGAACATGCAATCAACGTCATTTTGTAAGTTGTCTTTTGGCGAATGCTGGTATTTTTTTGTAAACGCTTGTTAACGAGAGCGAAATACTACTCGGAGAAATTAAATGTTTTTTGTAATTGCGAAAATTCGGACTTCTATTAAGGCTCCATAATCGGAAATACAATGGTAAAAACTTTTTGCCCATTGTTTGAATTCATACGACTTCTCCTGCGTTTGAAATTTGTCGAACCCAAGGCATAGAAGCATGCATATACGAGCAGTCAACGAAGACGCTATGACCCCGTCCCTTTTCCTCTTCACTCAAGGAGTCCATCCAGTGGTGCCAGTTGTTAAAAATTGCTGTTATAACACGCCCCTGTCACTCGCTCTTCCCATCTTTGCCTTTAGCGCCTCATTTATGTAACCTATAACAAGTAGTTAGAAATAAAACTGCAAGTCGGGTTTTTCTTTAGGGCAAATTTTTTATAATGTACTGCAGCACTAGAAGTCTGAAGTTCCGCGAATACGCAAGCCATTAGTGGTTTATACAAATATTATAGCTACTTTATTTAGTGTATACCACAAAAAAGGAAACAACAACCAATAAACCAGTATAGGATAAGCATACGCCATTGATCGATGGTTTGTAGGTCGTTGCACTTCATGTATTCACATTGGCCCGAGCTACTTTGGACACACCGCACGTGTAAACTGGTATATATACTGAAGTGCCCCTAGGAGCGTACGTCCTTAAAAAATGTAAGAGCATTGAAACTACCGAATATTGTATTTCGTGTATCATCAGGGTGCGTGGTCGGTTCTCCGCGGTACCTGACACCAACGTGGTACTTTTGTGCCTTGCTCGCCAGCAATGCAGAGGAGGCTGTTGCTGCACAGATCTCGTGAAAGCAATTTCCGCAGCGTGTTCGTCACTTTGTGATGTGTAGCTCAAACGTTCCGGCATTCCAAGATGGATTGCTCGGAGAGCGTCTCGTTGTCGAGGCGTGCAGAGAAAGACTGTAGCAGGAGATGTTGCGCAGAGAAAAACGTAGGCTGTGTTCAATGCTTTCCTCACTGTCGTAGTATCACGAGCAGCACCGCATGCGATTAGTAATACCATTTAGAGTTTTGCGTGCCAACGCCACGATGTGATTATAAAGCACACCGAAATATAGCACTCCGAAAATTTCCCCTATCCCGTGTTCGTTAACGTGCGCTGACGTCACACAGTACACGTGCCTCTAGCAGTGCTTTCGTCCCGGCCAGTAATGAAAGCACTAGGTTCAAGTCAGCAGCAGAACTCTGCAACCACTATTCTACCAAGACGGTCTCAGTCCATCGTTTGGATCAACAAGATAACTGCAATTTTCAAAAGGCATTGAATAGTTCGCGTGTCTTTACATTTCGCTGAAAATGATATACTGAAATCTTGCATAGTTGAAGTCTCCACCATGACGATAATAGAGAGCTACTAGCTGCTTTAGGTTTTATATATGAGTTCTAAAATTAGGGATGGATGTCAATGTACATGAAGGACAGCAATACGACAAAAAAGGTAAACTATGAATTTAACAACAAATAGTTATCACTTTCAGTTTCCTAAATGTTTTGAGCTATTCACCTCCTGTTACTCCTAAGTCACGACTTCTGCCGCAGTTTCGTATTTTACCCGGAAACGCAACATGAGGAGTTCAAAGTGCGCTCACACCAGAAAAACATATAGAACTTCCAGTCAGATACACAGCTCACGGGATATGAATATATAAAATATATTGTGGCTGTTTTAGAGCAAACAACCTACTTTGAATATGTCGATAAACTCAGTGTTCGCAAAGCAAACAGGGAGAGGTGAAATTACCGTTTCTAGTTGGAAACGATATTGCAGTGCTGGTGTCACTTCTGTCCTACGTGAAGGTTTCCTCATTTCGGAGCCCTTTGGAATGCACGGCCTATTTGGCTCTGGCGACGAGACGTCGTTGTACTTCCAGGTCCTCTGAGGCGAGCTTGCTTTCCCAAGTTTTGATGTGGTCTTCGCTTTATTGACTGGCGTTATGAAGGTGATGCGTCTGGGTTTACATTGCACATGCACGGAGTAGTGGGTAGGCCAAGGTGTCAGGTATGTCTGTCTTACATGGCATCTGTTTCACATGGGATAGAGATTTTCATGTAACCTAGCGTAAAGTTCATGAGTATGAGGACGTGCATGAGTATACCTTGCGTGTGAGTGTTGTTCTGTAGTCTTGAGTATGATGCTGTCCTCATTGTAGAGCTTGGAGTGAGGTGGTGGGTACTCTCTGTGTACCAGATTTTGATTTTTAACTATCGCAGAGTAAGTGATTGGTACAGATTCAGCGACTACGAATGCAGCCCTGGCATCTGAAGTGCGGTTGGCGTTAGCATTGCAGGCGTGAACACAGGCGATGACGAGTGCTGCGTCACTCCCCTCCAGACCTTCGTGCCGAGACACCGATGTCACACAAGTGTACAACAGCAGAGTACTCCGGCGATTCGATATCTTGAACGCTTGCACAGACACATGACCTTTAGTGTAGTTTTGCAGGAGTACTTGAGAGTCTGTAATGACGACCGCTGCGCCCAAGCACGTGGTCGTTGCTAGTATGATGGCAGCCTTTTCTGGGTTTCAGGCGTGGGCTGTGCTTGATGCGAGTTATATGATTCCAGAATCTAGGATGCTCAAAGAGTAGGCACTTCTATTCGAACATTTGGCTGCGTCTCTATATCTCGCATCCTGATCATGGCTGTTATTTCGCCATGGGACAGTCACTCAGGCTTGTCGTCTTTGCTTGTCATGTGTGGGGTCTATGTATTCGGAATATAAATCTTAGCCGGTGTCGTACCGTGCTCGCATAGTTTCCTTACGCACGATATAAAGAAAACATGGCACACATTCTTGATGCTGAGTACCTTATTGTACTTGAGGTCACGGTGATGTTCGAATGTTTTTAGGTAGCGGTTATTCCTGCGCTCTCATATAATTTATTGAAACAGTGGAGTAAGGCATTGGTGGCCCCCTGCGGAAGGTTTCGAAAATGCTTGTCGATGATGCAATTTGTGCCTGGGCTCTTACTGGTGAGTATAAACAGTGCGGTGCAGAGTTCAGACTGCGTAAAATGTTCATCAAGTTGGGGGTTTGGTTTTGTGGCACAGGCTTTGTCGTGTGCCATCGTGATTACGGGTTGATCTCTACAAAGCTTCTTCCGAACCCTTCGAATGAGTTTTTCCTCTGATGTAGCGTAGTTGTGTGTCCTGCAGAGGTTTGGTCGCTGATGCATCCCTGTAGTGCAGTTGTCGAGCAGAGCGAGAAGAATGTGCCACGTTTTCTTCGTACTTATGTTCCCTGGAGTGCGTCGCATAATGCATAGAAGCTTTGTCTTCCTAAATTGTCAGCCCATTCCTGCGCTTGTTGTTAGCAGGGTGGTACTCTTCTTGCGTCCCTTATTTTGCTTCTGTCGCTTTTATCTTCAGTGAAGAAACCTCGTGGCTTCTCAGACGCGAAAAAGATACGTGTCAACAGCTGGTGCTTCTTCATTTAGCTGGACTTGTTTGCTGTAGGTTTCTGCCATGCCTAGGAGCTTCTTCGTCTAGTCAACTATGTTGTTGATGGCGGCCTAGACATATAGAGATTTGTGAATGATTTCCACTCCGCTATTTGTGCAGTCTCAATTCATGTGGGCTTTCAAGTATAAGCAATGGTCAATTGAACGATGTGGTGGTTGCTGTCCAGTCTTTATGGGACATGGTTTTCTTCTGTCGAACACACATTAAATTTAAACCTGATATCTGTGTTTGTGTCTTTCGAAACATATTCCCTACGCTTGTTTCATGCAGTGGATCGTTCCAGACTTATTGTACTGCTGAGCATCGTTGTGTACTAGGGAGCCTTTCTTTTTGGTGAAATGGCAGTCTCAAGCCACGTAAGAGGCGTTAAAGTTGAAAGTTGCCCACTGTAACAGCTTGATAGCCATCGGCACGTTTCTTCCGTTCTCATACCAAGAGGTAGAAGTCATAGAGTTGGTTGTTTAGGGGCTCGCAGTGATAAGACACATAGCGTCTCTCATAATAATATGGTGGTTTTGGGACGTTAAACCCCACAAATCAATCAAATCAATCAATGATGAGACACATTGATCAGACACATATGTGATTACCTTTAGTGTATCACTTCTGTATCTATATACAAGATACTGTATCCATATACAAGTGTTGACTAATTGCAATTCCTGTGCCGTGAGACTCTTTTTTGTCAGTATTGCAGAGCGCTTTGTGTGGGTGTGAGCGTTGTACCCGCGTACCTGTACGAATGTTTCTCGTATTTCTTTAAGGTCTTACAAGAATTTCTTTCTTTATGAATTATTGTAAGGCAGTAGAGCGTAATTGGTAGGAACGACAAGTCCGCTGCAAAATGTGGGGAGTTGAGAGCAGGTTTGTCGTCTTGTGATCAAGGACCGTCATCTTAAATCAGTGTTTGTCCCTGCCAGCACTCGCGGGTGGGTGAAACCGAGGGAGAAGTACTTCGGCCATTTAGATGAATGTCACTTAGCCAAGTGTTGAAGTGCTCTTTGGTGGCGTGTGATCTTCTTCACTTATGCAATAGAATTGTTTAGCTGCAGTGTAAGTACACTAACTTCGGGACCTAAGGCAGTTTTTTTCATATTTGTCTTCGTAATCTCCAGCATTTGGGCATCGTTCGGCATGCACGATCTGGCATACCTGTAGCCACACAAACCAAAATATTGCCCATTTAAGCTTTATTTGGCTGTAGTATTAGATGTATACAACTAATTTGAACCAGAAGTCAACAAAATCATAGAAAATTTATGTAAGCACTTGCCCATTCGTAAAGTATGCGTAATAGCGCAGCAGCTGCCGCCTGCATATATAATTCAATAATTTTTATTATACACAGTTACATTGAGGCTAGCAAAATACCATCCCCGATTTCACATATATTGGGTCTATTTCAACTACAAAATCAAAAACAGGTTTGTTGTATACCGTCCTCTTTTTTCTTACCTTTAAAAAATTGCCACCAAAAACTTACTACTGTTCTATTCAATGTGAAACTTGCAGAATCAGTGGAGCTGTGGTTCTCCCGAGTTTCCCTCATGACTATCTTTGATGTTTCGCCATCACCTATTATTCCCCTGGGGTGGATGTTTGTAATTACGTTATTTGTAGGGCAAGAAGGCACAGGTAAGGGCGTTGTAGCAGCTCATGCTGAACCCACCCCTGCTACAATGACTTTAAGCCCTATTCACGCTCAAACCGCGCCTTTCCCGCTTAAAAGCCAACTCGGGTGATTTTTGGACCATGTCAGCAAAATGGTGCTTTACTGTTCCTGAGACACTCTTGTCCCGCACCAGATAGCTGAAATGCTCAACAAATTCGAAAATATTTTTAAATACCTAAGAATTACAATACCAAAGCCTAAACCCTACTTAGTGCTGTTCTACGTGTGACATAATCGTTTGCATGACGCTGCCCGGACACTGCCTGATTGCGCATAACGCTCGCTAGATGACAGTACCCGTCCACGCCGTCCGTGGTGATCGGCTAAAACGCTTACGCTGTTATGGTAAATATATGGCGAATCATGTATGTGGCTCACAACGCAACACCACTTGCCTGCCACCTATCGCACGCCCACCAGCACGAAAAAGAAAATCGCACGCTCAAACAAGAAAGCACCGGCCAAACCCACACAATCCCTAACAGACAAGGCGACGCTGCACTGGAAAATTAGTTCCGACAATTACGCCAGGCAAAACTCAACGTGACACACCCAATATTGCCATTATTTCTGGCAATCGAGGTGAGCGTGTCGAGGCAAGTTATAAAATTCTTTTGAAAAGAATCTGCGAAACTCTCAAGCCTAACATTTGGCATGAATGGCGCAAACGTGCAAATCAACGTACCCAGTGAATTTCATTGAGGTTCACTTATCTCGAAAAATTACCGGAGTTGGCCTTTAAAGCATCGTTAGACTGTGGAAGCTGTTGTGGTCCAATGAAGTGCATTATGCCACAAAAATGTTTTCAATTGGTTCAGTACGAGCTAACTTTTTTTTCTTCTAAGCAGCGCGAAATGAAGATGCGAGGAGGTGAGATCGAAACCATTGCTGCTTACCCCGCGTAGCCTTCTCAAGCAAAATCTCTTCCCTACTATCCCCAGCATCCGACCAAGAGGTGACGTGCGCATGACGTGCCCGAAGCAACCCAACCCCTGAGCACACGAACGGCGATTTGTAGTTCACCAGCGTTATTTTCTGGTGTACTGGTTGTTTCTGCAGGGTCGTTTCTAAACACTAGACTAGACACGGCAGAATATATTACCATAATGAATGCTCGAACGCACAGGGCCATCAATATCTTTTCTAGGACAGGTGTCTACTTGATGCACTACCCCGGGGACACGACCACATGCATAACGCAGGCACATTAGCCCCACATCTCGTTGCAGTGCCCTGAGAAAAAAAAAAGAAAAAGACGCGCACATTCTTTTATTGCGTCTCAATATTTGTCTCAAACTTTATTTCTCCATTCAAGCAACAAATTGCACAAACAACACATGTCGTGTTAAATAATTTTTGCTATGCCACGTGTTACTGTTGGCAACGTCAGAGCACAGTCGTATGCGTATAGAGGTTCAGCGTCACAGCACTTCCATGTACGTAGGGCAATTCCTGCGTGTACGTGATGCCGTCATTGTCTGGGCACGCGCCCGCGAAAGGTAGGGAGAGCTGCGTTCATCTCGAAATTCCACCCAATCTCGTGGCACGTAGAGTTGCAAATTTTGGCAGACATGATAGTGAACGCCATATGTACGCATTGCGTTTGTAAGCTTAAAGTTGTTAAACCTAGTGAGTGGCCCTTTAAGTGTGCGGCTACCACTTCGTCGGTGACATAGGCAGTTATGTTGTCAATTGGTGTATGCCGGAAAAAGATCGCGACATGTGACTCGGACACTCCTCGGTCGTCAGGGTCCACCCTAAAACAGGTCTGCTGATAAAAGAAACCTCTGTCTAGTTGGAGCAGGAAGGATACGTGATTGGCTAAGTGTCTTGTGGTCGAAGGAATTAAGAGCATAAGCTGTTTCGATAGATTGCTTATGATCGTTCATTCAAGAAAGCAACATGTGCTTTTTGAAAAAATTTGGAACTGGCTACACGTTCTGTAATTCCGTATTTATGGACACACGCAAAGTAAACGCGACAACAGCAACAACAAGAAATGAAACAATGAAACAAGCTGCCATCATGTCGAAAGGGAAACTGGGCACTCCTACATCTTTATTTGACTTAAAAGAATCATGCTAAAAGCGACGTCTAGTGTAGCGGTAGCAGAACAGCAGTGCCTGAACAGGCCGCAGTTATGTGTGTTTCTAGATACCAATATTGTTTTTCTTGTGTTACCTGAACGCACTGTCTTGTTATACATGGTGTTTCTTTTTTAGACATTACAAGTTTTTTTTTGTGAAAATCTTATGACACTCATCTTCCCATACAAGCTTCACGTGAGTTGGAATAATCTGCGGCAACTGAAATGAAACTGCTGTGACTAAATTACAAAGGCGTGCTAATTAACAAACTGTTATTCACTGCAGGAACTGTTTCTATTAGATCATAACAGTGTGCTTGATTGGGCTAGTTGGTGCTGCATGGTAGACGAAGAATAAAAACAGTTCTGAATACAGAACGCCATTAGGACACATACATGGCGCTGAACTATTCTAGGTTTACGGCAAAACAGCTCAATATATGGGAAACAGGTATCAGCCCAGAACCACAAAGCATAAGTAAAAATACACATACACGGGAAAAAGGCGTTCAAGAAACTATATAAAGAGTTTTTACATAACCCTGATATGTAAATTCAAAGCTGTGAAGTGAAAACGAAGATGTGCTAATGTATGAAATCCCACCATAAGCTGTTAAATGTGAAATACTTCACTAATTTTACATTCACTCTGCTCCTTATAGCACCAAAATTTGTATATTAAAAAGCTGTAGTGAGTGCAAATTGAAGGAACGCTATTTTTTTTAGAAATTAGAAAAGTAGCCCGTAGTTCGAAGTATTCGTCATCAAAGTTCAAGAGCGGAATCGTCCTTGAGCGATTTTGCCCGGTGCACAGAAGCGCGGCAACTGTACTGCGTCAGACTGAAGCTGCCGCTGACACGGAACAAAGGAACTTGAATCAAGGCATGCCCCGGCCGTGTCTCTGCGTGAGAAGCTGCAAGTCATCTCACTTGTGCGTTGAAATCGCCTTGCTTTTGCAAGAAGTGCTCTTATTTATCCTTTTCTTTCGAGCTCTGAGCACGACGACGACGATGACGACGAAGACGATGATGATGATGATAATAGTGTGGTGATGATGATGATGATGATAATGCCTTCAGTATGGTTAATAAGCACTCAGAAGGATCGGCCAAAAACTGAATATTGAAGTTATGCATTTTCAATGTTGAATGTCTACGAAAAAAATAATGTACGTAAAACGAAAAGAGCCCTATGAGTGTTGTGCTCTCGTTCAGACCAGACAGAATAATTATTTTCTTGATTACCACTGAAATTGCTTTAAAATAACTCCTACTAGTAAAAATCATAATATTTCACACTATTTTTTTTAATGTTAAGCTATTGCTGCACTAATGAGACACAATTAGGCAGCTCAGGTCTCATTCGTTTTGTTTCATAAAGGTAAGCACAAACGGCATCAAATACATTCTTGCGGCTAAAGGCCAAAGTCGAAGAACCGAAACTAAGCATATTCTGACTTGACAAATTCAGCCCCAGCTTAGAGAACAGGATATCAAGTAGTCTTTTTCTTAGTAGTCTGTACCAGTGACGCGAAAACCCTAACATCAACCTTTGCTTTTGTGGGAAGTATAAAACTTCGTTGCAGCACTTGGGATTTGCTACCTGCAGAGAGTCAAAAACGTTTTTCGCGCCTCTCTATTGTTTATGAAAGAAACAGAAAAGCACCCCCGTCACACGCAAACAGTTAGCTGTCTAGTTGTGTATTTGAGAATGCTTGCCAATTTTCCTGGCCAAATTTCGCTTTGGTGTGCCTTCATTAAAATTTCCTCTGTAATCACTCACAGGTCATTCTTGCTTTATGTAACTGACGCCTTGCTTTGGGCGCGCCGGGAGCGATCAGTTTCAATTCCGCCATTTGTATTCGATGACAAATATCTCTATCTAAGTGCAACTCTTGCGATTTGAAAAACAAATAGAGGCAAGTCATAAACTACAATTCACTACAAATTGGTATATAAAAAACTGCACTCAAGTTAGTTATTACAAAGTAATTTACAAGCTTTGGGTAATTAGTCCATCATTTATTATTAGTCACGTAAATGTAATTTCATGTATGTTCACATTGACATTAGGTACGTGTGCATAACGACAAGAAACTGATTGTCATAGAATTGTTTAAAACAACCTGTATTATTTATAAAAACACGAAAAAAAAACGCCACGCCCGCGCGGAACGCGCGGCGCAATCACAATAAAAGCTAAAAGAATGGCCTTTCAGAGCTTTCTCTGAACACTCTTTGGGTCACTGCTACAAGTACACTGCTGGGTACCCACTATGCTATAAATAATAATTTTTGTGTAGTAAGCCAGCATTCACTATGCTATTCTTCGATATTCTTTGGAGAAGCGCGATATTGGTACACACTTGCAAAGAATTGTGTGCAATGTTTTATGCAGTGGCCAACGACGATAAAAAACTATGGCTGAAGTGGGCATACGCCACAGTTATTAGGCGATCAAGAACAAGGTTTATAATGTGCTGCAGCGTCGGACAACCCACTCGTTACGCAATTCGCATTGTGTGACGCCTGGCTGTTACTTTGATGTTCTAAAATGCTTTAATACTAATATAAACGTCATTCCTTTCCTGATATGAAGCCTTCCCAAGGCCAGTTTAAAAACGAGTTCCAAG
The DNA here is from genome assembly GCA_013436015.1 of Rhipicephalus annulatus. Lineage (NCBI taxonomy): Eukaryota > Metazoa > Arthropoda > Arachnida > Ixodida > Ixodidae > Rhipicephalus > Rhipicephalus annulatus. The sequence continues at coordinate 1,010,370 of WOVY01010234.1, read as the reverse complement.
CACTGGCTGGCTCCATGGTATGGTAGAATTTCGGGCTGGCACGCAGCGGACCCAGGTTTGAATTCCTTTGTGTCATGGGTGTTTAGAATTTTTTTCATTCGATACTGGTTACAGAAAACTACGGTTCCACGCGTGACCCATGTTCTGATCTCATAAAAGCTTCCACTGTGAACACCCTACACGGTTTTGTTTATTGATCTGTCTTCAATTTACTGCCAGAAGTTCGTTCGGGAACATGGAAGCTCTGTGAAACCATGTTACGCGGTGACTTTCTCTATTTGTTTTTCTCTCTGTCTCTAACGCACACACACACACACACACACGCACACACACACGCACACACACAGAGAGAGAGAGAGAATTTACGTTGAGAAGAACAGCGCAGAATATGTCAAGTAAAAAAATCTTTTGTTCGGAGAATTTTCACTACAACCAACAAAGCGAAAATATAAATGCAGGGCTTCTTCAGCGAGTGAAAATGATACAAAGAGTCAGCAGGACATTCCCGTGGGTGATGCCGTAGTGGTATTGGTGTTGGCACCTTGCCTGGCAAGCTTGGGTGGCAATTTTTACGCCTGAACGATGACAAAGGGGAACTGAGTCAATTCACAATCCACCTACACACCGGTGTTGGGGAGGGAGGCACACGCTTTGCATGTTCCTCTTAATCGTAACTACGAATGCCAGCCGCAAAAATTACCTCCTGTCGCCTCGATGGCACAATTATTTGTTTAATGCTGTGCGCCATTACGATAAGGAAATGTAGTGCGTTGTCCGGAGATGTTGGAACTAACAATAATGCGCGGAATTCTGGTTTTCTGCAGCCGCTGATACCGGAAGTCCTTGCGTGAACTTATGGAGCGTGCATATTGTGGTCAAATCCCACCCCAACCACCCTTGAAAAGAATGATTAAGGAAGTATAGAATTGTTTTTTTTGTTTAGAGGTGTTAAACAATGCCTCAATGGGGAATCTAGAGTTGCAGAAATCGCCAGGCAAGCCATTTTTTGCAAGAAGCGAACTTTGCTACCCTATAGGCCAGTGGAGTTCACTATTCTGGATTAATTTCTTCTTTTGCCACCGTAGTTTATATGTAAGGTAATGCTTCAGAATCAACGTGCAGCGAAAACAACCAGAAAAAATACTGCTAAATTGCTGGTTTTCTGATATCCCAACTTCTACGCCTTACAGGAAAATGTAAGCGATTAGAATTACAACTGCTTTCGCAAAAAAGACCGAAAATTTGGCATAACCCACGTACCAAAGGATTCTATTTATTGCAAAGCGTGAACTCTTAATCAAGTCCTGCTTGAAGTACCAGCCTGTGCCTTTTGAGTAGACGAAAAATCGAACGCCTATACATGGTTCCTTTAGCCAGCAAAACCTGTAGGTGGCATCTCTGCTCAGCCGCCCATCTCATAGGTGAGACTGAAATAGGGCGGAGATTTTTCGTCTCGCGTCTCGGCTAGCCGAAGGGCAGACTACAAAGGTCTCCAGCGTACAGTTCGTCCCAGCTACTGCTTGTCCTAGTTATAAGCAATGTAGGGAGTGGTGAAAAAAAATGGTTAGAACATCTAGGTATATGCCGAATGACATACGTATGCTATACGCGCATAACGCAATCAGAATAAATCCATTGAAAATTCACAACTAACATATGAGTATTTGAACTCAAGAACATTGAATCAGCAAGCGCACAGGCTATCCATTGCACTACTTTTAGGCACGGCTGGGTGCAGTTAAATCACGGGGTTATATAGGCACCGATAAATCGCTTCACGTTTTGACTAATTAGTGAAGTGGAGTCGGTATTATACGCGCAGTGTTCAAGACTTATACGTAAAACAACATCGCCGTGTTTTAGGTAGCGTCGCTGGCAGCTTCACCGCCCCCGTTGCCGGGCCGCAGTAGTCGACTTACGAAGCTTATTCAGTTTATTTTGAAGCAACATATTCGATGGTGTTTTAGAAGAAACCTCTGACGCTCATTTTTCAGGTCGTTTTATTTTTTATTGTTGTTAACACGACAATCTTCTCGCAATAACTGTACAATAAAATGAAACGGCGCTCACAATCGTGGTATTGTCGGCAATCTACATTTGAGAACACACCTGTGTAGGTGTCGCACGCCGTGCACACACTGCAGCTGAACTTCATTTCCAAAGAAACTTTCGTTGGCTCTAAACATTTCAAAGAGAACGCATTCTTTCTCTCAAATGAAAGGCACGGTTCCTGCAGACTTCATATCTCTTTCAATAAAACGTGTGGTACCCGTTTGTTTCGACCGTGAAAGCGAGAAGCGGATTCTCGATAAACATTCTCTCGTTTTTCTGCGTATTCTCGATCAACCGGCGGGCATGTCCCGGAAGAAATGTCGTTTACTTTGGGTGCCACTCACGTGATAGACATTGCTTATGAATTGAGCTGGCGTATTTTTTTCTTGCCCTTTTTTCTTCTGGATTGTAATGTTGCGCGGCGTCCACGAAGATCCGGGCTGTCACCACTCGCAACCCAGCGGCTCATCGTTCACCGATCTCAGGCACGTAATATACGCAGGCATCTACGGACGTGCTGCTGAAATGAACTGGAGTTCATGTGTATCCGTCGCAGGAACACATATTTCCGAAGTCGGAGTGTCCGTGTATAATAACCCCTTCAAAAGCGAAAGTACTTACAGCCATCAGCAAGCTTAACACGAACGCTCCGATGCGTGACCAGGATTACTTCGACTGATGTCAGCCGCGAAGCACTGGGCTCTTTTGCCGAGACAATAGCTTGGTATGCTTGAATAGTACGTCAGCATGCATGATAACATCTCGGAAACAGATCCCAAAGCTGTGCGATGATATATATATATCGAAAAACAAAGTGTGATGGACGGCGGCTGCCACGACGATCGTAAGTCGTGTTTGGCATCATATTTCGCGAAACCCTGATGTGTAAACTCCACCCCATTAACTTTGCAGGTTGCGCAGTGGCACTTGTTTCTTCCATTCTACCGAAATCGAACAAATGCTTTTGAGAAAGTGTTCTCCATTTAGACCATTTGCCATCTTTTTTCTTCGTGTACCGGTTGCCGGATGCGTTTTGTATTCGTAAGATATAATCACATTGTCGAAACGTAGGTACACCACAAAAAAATTGAGAGAGTACAAGGCAAGGAAAACTGTTTTGTTATTTACGGGGGTAAAATGATGTAATATGGAATGCAGATAAAATCTCTTGTGCTGCTATCCTAACTAAAAGTGGTGTACAGCTATTTCTTGTAGTTATTGACTTATAACTTATGAGCTATCATTGCCATTCAAAAATATTGAATTAAACATAAACTCGCCAAAAACATTTACTAAGGGTTATTACTTGCCGCAAATCTGTTGGTAAATTTTCTGCATGAAAGTAAGCACAGAAAAGTTTGGCTTGTCTATTCCTATTATCCTATAACAAACATTTGCATAAAACCAATTATAAATATCTGTATGACGTGTTCACTAATATGGACAGCTTTGCAGCACTAACCATTATTTGGAAATCCGAGGGCGAAATTAAAACAAATAATAAAAATACTGGATCTTTTTTGTTTTATATATTATTAAATATTCATTTGGCAGCAGTGACCAAAAATTGGCGCGATGCTAAGAAACTGTTCCCTGTATACTGCATGCCAGCTATATGGCGTCGTCTGTGCTTTGCCGATTAGCCCGTGATCCCGGAAGCAAAACAAAAGGTTCGTTGCCCGCCAAGTGAACTGAACGGTTGCGTCTTGGCGGGAAGGTCTATAGCGCATCGCAAGCTTTGCTGATTGGCGGGAGCCTCAGCCTGCTTGCGTCGTTCCACTGACAACTCTTCCGCTTAAGACGTCATAGGGACAACCGCTACAAAAGCTCGTTGCCTGCCACTAGATCCACATTTTGCAGCAGTGACGGTGCGTCGGCACAACACTAAAAAAACTATTCCTTGTATTGCAGTTTGGTGTGAGAATTACGCACATTTTTGTGACTGAATAGTTCATGCTGTCGCTGCTGCCTTTATGTGTTGCTGTGTACCTGCTGTGCACTTGTTACACATCTTTTACTGCCACTGCTCTCCGTTTCGGGGGATATATCGAAGACCACGACCGAAAGAGAAAAGCGATCCGAAATTCGAGAACTTCGTGCTGAAATTACGTTTTTAGCCCACAGGGTCAAATTTATTAGTAATCAGTTTGAGGAAATGAAAAAGCGCCTTAGAGAGGCCACGGAAAAAAGGGAAGTCTTGAAGCGGGCTAATGAAGTGCTATGTGTCAAGTGCAAAGAGAATAAAAACATCATTCAGAAACTTCAAAAGAGAGTTGTTCAATCTCAGCATTACTCGCGCAGGTGAAATGCAGAAGTCGAAGGGCTTACAGAACAGAAAAACGAATATGTTCAAGAGCTTGTTCACAAAATTGGGGCAGAGTTTCGTGAGCACCTAACGCCTTCTGATATTGAAGTTAGTCCCCACTTGCCTACTGAAGAAGCTTAGAAATCTAACATAATTGTTAAGTTTGAGAGCGTCCAAGAGAGAGACACTGTCCTCGAGCAAGCACGGAAGGTGAGGGTGCAAAATGACCGAATCAGTGTGTGAGCATCTCTTTCTCATGTTGACGCGTCTTTTTTCACTTGCGTTAACAAAAAGGCCTGAATATCAATGGCGTTTTGTCTGGACGCTTAATAGAAGAGTACTTGCGCACAAACCTTAGGCTATCAGTGCAATCCACATCGTATTAAAGGCTGACCTTCAAAAGATAACGTAGATGGTGGTGCACGAAAACCTCAGTTTTTTGTATGCCTTTTGACTGCTAATGTATCAAGAATTTAGTCTACCATTAGAAATCTGCCTGCCTTCGCAGGTGAGACATATTTCTGTGCTTCGTGTGGACTCATGGTCATTCGCTCATAAGAAAGATATTGTAGCTGTGTGTCTGACAGAATTTTTTTATTTGACCTAATTATGTTCTCTGAAACATGGTATCAAGAACACAGTGAACTTCTTATCCCAGGTGGGTATAGGCACTTCTCGCTTAACCGCAAAAAAACGAGGGGAGGGGTTTTGCACTAAATGTTAAGTGCGGCATAGAGTGTGATGTGATTGAATAATTCACCTGCATCACACCACACAATAAAGTGTTCAGTGTTAAATTGGACAGCAATCGGTTTGTCGGCATTTACCGACCACCTACTAGTAAGATGTCTAATTTCTTAAAGTACAAAAGCATTTAAAGCATGTTTTTTCTCAACTACAAAGTGCTTCTAGATGGAGAACTAAACATTAACATGCTCGATGATGGCACTTCCACTCGCGAAATTACTAACCGTAAGAATTTACTTGGTTTCCGCCGCATTATGACAACGCCTACTCGTGTGACCGCAACGTGCCCATCGGCTCTTGATAATTTTTCTCGTTCACGCTGGTACACGGATTTACTCTGCTGGTACTATCAGCTACGATATTAGTGATCACTGCCTAACGTAGGTGGCATGCTTATTTTTTGTTCATGAAGAACCCTTACCTGATAACACGTTTAGTTATAGATGTATGTCAAGCAAAAATATGGAACACCTCCGCGCACTTCTACTGCGCACAGACTGGTCCCTCTTTATATATACCATATATAAAAAGATACTATAGAGGCATATGGCGAGTTCCTGACTGTTCTCACTCGTCCTTCCAATTTTCTGTTTCCACGCAAAACAGGCAAGGTAAATAAACGTGTTAGAAGGTCCTAGGTGCAGCCTAAACGGGTCAAGATGATAAATAAAAAATAGGTTATTCAATATACTTTCAACCACACGTGAAGACGGCGATATCACTGCATTTAAAAAGTTCTGGAAGGCAATAAACAAAGAACTGGGAAACGCCAAAGAGCACTATTACGAAAATTTGCTTGCATTGGTACAGACGACAAATCCAGAAAAAAGTGGAATAGTATCGATGACATTATTACCCCCTCCCACCCCTCCCCACCCCCCCCCAAAAAAAACACGTGAAACATCGTTGTTTTAAGTAACCATAAATAATGATTAAGTGACGGACGCTGCTATGACTGAATGCTTTAATGGCCATTTTGTCAACATGTTGACACCATAATAGCACGGTTAGTGGCACTGATGTTAATTGATGTGCGCATAGCATTTTTCTTGCACTGACTGACGATAAAGAATTGTGTAGTACTTTTTTGAGCCTAAAGAAACAGCAATGCTGTGATGCAGATGGTGTTCAAATCAACCCAACAAAATTTGTATTGACGTCATCACAATTCACCTTGCATTTGTGTTTAATCTTGCTTTAGAATGTGGCGATTTTTCGAGTGCTATGAAGAAAGCGAGCGTGTCAGTGATTTCTAAAGATGATAATCCAAATAACTTGGGAAACTTTAGGCCCATTTATATTCTGTCTGCCTTTTCTGAAGGTTTAGAAAAGTGAAATATGTTAGAATCAACAACTATTCGATAAATAATGGCATAATTTCTGTCTGTCCACACTGGTTCCGCCCAGGCAGGTGATAATGTTTCAAAGAAAGGAACTAATAATTGATAACCTAGACATAGGAAAACGAAAGTTAGGTATGTTTATAGACCGCAGCAAAGCATTCGATTGCTTAAATATTGAAATACTAATTAGCCCCGTCGCGGTGGTCTAGTGGCTAAGGTACTCGGCTGCAGACCCGCAGGTTGCGGGATCGAATTCCGGCTGCGGCGGCGGTTTTCCGATGGAGGCGGAAATGCTGTAGGCTTGTGTGCTCAAAATTGGATGCACTTTAAAGAACCCCAAGTGGTCGAAATTTCCGGACCTCTCTACCACGGCGTCTCTCATAATCATGTGGTGGTTTTGGGACGTTGAATCCCACATATCAATCATTGAAATACTAGTTAGAAAACTCAATGACTATGGCATCCGTGGCGTCGCAAACTTGTTGTTTCGTTCGTATTTTTCTCGCAAGACTCAGTGCATTGCTATTGAAAAATTCTAGTCCTGATATCATAAAGCCAAAGCGGGAGTACTGCAGGGTAGCGTATTGGAACCAACACTATTTCATGTCATGTAATCGATATTGCTCAAATTGTTAGTGATGCATTCATTATAGATATGTGGGATTCAACGTCAGAAAACCACCATATCATTATGAGAGACGCCGTAGTGGAGGGCTGTGGAAATTTTCACCACCCGAATGATGCATCCACTGTACTGTACGCTGACAATACCAGTTTGTTTGTCTCTGTCCATGAACTTGATGATGCGTTGGAAAACTAATACTGCTGTGTTCTTTTTAATCTGTCATCATGATCTCGTAGTAATGCGCTAGCAATTAACAGCTCAGAATATAAGGCCATAATATTCAGGACTATAGAGTGAGGCAGCCTTTTTTAAGTGAACAATTATATTTGGATGGTGCTCCCGTTAAAATATGAAATACAAAGTATTAGGTATTACGTTTTTAGAAAATACAAATTGCGTCCATCACGGTTCCCAACCGGATTAAAAAAAAATTGCGCGTTGTGATAGAACTACATTAGGAGGCCTGGGGTGCGGCCTCATCGGTGACCACCGCCTGTAACGCATTCCCTCACCACAGAAAGATTGGCCACCCCGGTGCAGTATCTGGCCAATACCTCCCCCCCCCATGCATATGTGAATTAACTCAAGGGGTCTATAACTTTTTATTTGGAAAGTCTGCCCCTAGGCAAAACATTTTTCAAAATACACATACAATTTTCTTCATTTATGAAGTCTAGTAGGGAATGGTGGTGTGCTCCAAGAAGCCAGCACTCCAAGTCGGGTGGTCGGCCAGGCCTTAGACCTGTTGCACGGAGGTGAATGCGACGACTTAATTGTAGACCAGTGCAGGTGCACAATAAGTGTGAGGCAGTTACATCTTGAATTGGGGCGTTACAAAGTGGGCATTAAGTGCCATACGGGATTCAATACTTTTGCGCCCAAAGGGTGGTCACGGATGGGGTAAGCGTAACCCTAACACAAAGCCTCCGCAACGTAACCTCCTCTCGGCGGGTTAAACCACTAGGGACGACTGATCCACAAGGAGGTATAAGAGTTCGTGTTCCACGTCAGAGGCTTTTTGTTTCCCGGAGCATCTGTCTTTGAGCATCCCCCGGAAAATGCGGTAGCGTTTATGGTGTAACTTGAGGGTGGATTGCCAAATCAACTTTACAAGGTCTGGCAAGGCGGCCCGTCGAACCCAATGAACTCGTATTTGCACAGATGCAGAGGCAGAAAGAACGTGAATAGTATGCGAGAGTGACGTAGAGCGATACACTCGACGTATATCGTGAATAGCTTGCGTGGAGTCCGTGCGAATGATCATGAGCTGGGAGACTCTTCCTGGTTGTAGAAGAGGTAGCAGCGCTGCCAGTCCATCACGTATAGCGGCAAGCTCAGCAAGGTGAGCCGGTAGTGCAGGATCCGCAAAATATGAGCATGTCTGGCCAGCCTCTGGTAATAATGGACATACAGGCGTGGTATGAATGGTGGTGCCGCTCACTCTGGCATCTGTGCAAGCGTCGACGGTAGCGGGATCTGGGTTATCTGTACCAAGCAGGCGGGATACTTGGGTGTTCGCCTGGCGTGGAACCGGGCTGTAAAGGCGACCAATGGCTTTGTTTTCAGTCAGTTCCATTTTATTCCACAGTGTTCCACGGGGCAATAGTGGTCGTCTATGAAGGTGTGTGGTGAACTTCTTTGCCAATGTAGCACGCCAATGCAGCAGCCGAACACAGCGTTGAAGGCTTGAGGTTGTGCGCACAGTGACGCTGATGCACTAATTCATCAGTTGAGCTTAGTTGGGACTCCTGTTGAAGTACTGTCAGTGGAGTGATGCGTGGCAGTTCAGTTATGGCGCGCATGGTTTCATTGTTGATCGCCTCTATTTGCGCCCACACTGCCTGCATTAGGTGATGAAACTGAGAGCGGTAAACGAGCCTTGGCTGCAATATCGCACGGACGAGGAGACGAGCCATGGTGGAGATAGCACCACCACATTTCCTTGCTATTCTTCGTATGAGGTGTATTGTTTCTGATGCCTGCTGCTTGGCACTCTTGACCCAAGGTCCTGCAGATCCAGTAGCATAAGTTTTCAGGCCAAGCACGTGGAGATCTGAGGCTTCGAGTAGTGGCTGCTAATCCAAAATTAAGTGCAGAGGCCGGAATTCCAGTTTACGACGTCCATACTTGTTTGCAACCAACATGAACTTGGCTTTTTCTTTAGAGATTTCGCCACCAACCTGAGTGCACCAGTTGTGTGTTATGTCAGGTGCCTCTTGCGATTGTTCTTGACAGCTGATTTCTAGGTTCACTGTCCAAAGATTGATGTCGTCTGCATACATAATGTATTTTCCAAGTTGTGTTGCCACCAGCTTCCATGCCAGTGTGAGGAGGGCCACGTTACTTTACAGTGACTGCGAAGCAACTGACCACGGTGGCAGTCAGATCTGCAACGCAGCAGAGGGTACTAAGAATCTCCGGGTCCAGACAGGCCACCATTGGAACCTGAACTTGACAACGTTTAACGCTAAAACCTTATCTGGTGTGGCAAGTCTAGCTGTACTATTCCAGGAGCTAGAGGGTGTTAAGATATAATAGGGCTTAGTGTGGTTAGGAGGAAAGATGAAGCCTGTACAGTGCTACAGAATGGGCATGTCCTGTGCTATCATGGATTGGCTGACAAAATAGAACTGCGAGTGGGATTCCTTAACCACAGAAACATAGCTGGCAACATTGAGGAATAATATAGCAATCATGAAAGGGTGGTACCTATTATAATTAAACTCAATAAGAGATACAAGATGCAAATGGTACAGGCGTAAGCGCCTACATCCAGCCATGAAGACACTTCTGTTGCAAGCTTCTATGAAGACGTGGAATTGGCAATGAATAGGGTAAAAACACACTACACTATACAGATAGGAGACTTCAATACCAAGGTAGGGAAGAAGCAGGCTGGAGACCATGCAGTAGGAGATTGCGGCATTGGTACTAGAAATGCCAGAGTGGAGCTATTAGTAGAATTCGCAGGACGCAATAATGTATGGGTCTTGAATACCTTCTACGGAAAACAAGAGAACCTCAAGTGGAAATGATGGTGCTTTAATGGAGAAAGTAACAACCAAATTGACTTTATACTGAGTGCACACCCAGGCATCATGCAGGATGTGGAAGTGCTTGGCAAGGTACGATGCAGTGACCATAGAATAGTACGGTCTCGAATCTGCCTAAACATAAATAAGGAACGAGAGAAACTGATATGCAAGAAGCCAATCAATGAGCTAGCACTGAGAGGGAAAGTACAGGAATTCAGAGTCGCGCTTCAGAACAGGTACTCGGCTCTTATCAAGGAAAAAGGCCTAAGCGTCGATGCAATGAATGATGATATGAAGAGTATCATTACGGAGTGTGCAGTGGAAGTTGGAGGTATGGTAGTTAGACAGGACACTGGAAAGCTCTTCAAGCGTCAACGCATGAAAGCCTCAAGTACAACAGACCCAATAGAGTTGGGAGAGCTTTCGAAGTTGATTATTACGCATAAGGTATCCGATGTAAAAAGGTATAACATGAAGATATAACACGCTCTGAAGAATTGAGGAAGCGTCAAAGCAGTGAAGAAACTTGAGATAGCAAAAAATCAGATGTATGCACTAAGGAATAAGGAAGGCAAAATAACTACCAATATAGCTAGGATGGTTAAAATAGCAGAGGAGTTTTACAGAGATCTGTATAGTAGTCGGGACGCTCACGACCTTACTATAAAAACTAGCAGTAACCGTGATGGCACCCCACCAGTAATTATAGAAGAACTCAGAAAAGCCTTGGAGAGCATGCAAAGAGGCAAAGCTGCTGGTGAGGATAAGGCAACATCAGATCTGCTGAAAGATAGAGGACAGATTATGTTAGAAAAACTGGCCACCTTGTTTACGAGGTGTCTCTTGACGGGAAGAGAACCATTGTCTTGGAAGAGTGCTAACATCATCTCGATACATAAAAAAGGAGATGACAAAGACTTGAAGAACAGCAGGCCGATCACCTTGCTCTCCGTAGTACACAATCTATTTACAAAGGTAATTGCAAACAGAGTTAAGGCAACATTAAAATTTAATCAACCAAAAGAACAAGCAGGATTTCGAACAGGCTACCTAACAATCAACCACATTCATACTATCAACCAGGTAATAAAGAAATGCTTGGAATTCCGCCAACCTCTGTACATAGCCTTTATAGATTACGAGAAGGCGTTTGATCAAGTAGAAATATCAGCAGTCATGCAGACACTGTGAAAATAGGGCGTCGACAACTCACATAAAAACATCATGGAAGAAATCTACTGGAGATCAACTGCTACCATAGTGCTTCATAAAGAAAACAACAAAATAATAATCAGAAAGTGTGCAAGGGACGGGCATACAATCTCACCAATTATATTCACCACGTGCTTACAGGAGATTTCCAGAGGCCTAGAATGAGGAGAGTTACGGATAATTGTTATTGAAGAGTATCTTAATAATCTACACTCAGCCGATGATATTGCATTGTTGAGTATCTCAGGGGACGAATTGCTACTCATGATTACGGAGTTAGTCAAGGAGAGAAAAAAGGTACGTCCTAAAATTAATCTTCAAAAAATGAAAGTAATGTACAACAACCTCGGAAGAAAACAGCACTTCGAGATGGGTAATAGTGCACTAGAAGTTGTAAAAAACTATGTCTGCTTAGAATAGCTAATAACCGTGGAGCCTAACCATGAGATTGAAGTAACTAGAAGAATAAGAAAAGGGTGGAGCACATTTGCAAAGAACTCTCAAGTCATTACAGATAGACTGCCACTACCCCTCAAAAAGAAGGTAAACAACAGCTGCGTCCTGCAAGTACATAGCTACGGATCCGACACTTGGAGACTTACAAAAGGGCTCAACATAAACTGAGGATGGCGCAGTGAGCAATGTTGAGGAAAACGGTAGGTGTGACCATAAGAGACAAGAACAGAGCAGAGTGGATCAGAGAACGGCCCGGGCTTAACGACATCATTGTTGAAATAAAGAAAAGGAAATGGACATGGGCCGAAAATGTAGCGCGTAGACAGGATAACAACTGGTCATTAAGGGTAACCAACTGGATTCCCAAAGAGGAAAAGTGGGCTAGGGGGAGACAGAAAATTAGATAGACAGATGAGATTAGTAAGTTTGTGAATATAAAATGGCAGCAGCAAGCACAGGACCGAGTTGATTGGCGGAACATGGTAGAGATTTTTGTGCTTCAGAGGACGTAGTCAGGCTGATGATGATGATGCCATGTGAGGTCCTTCAGACATATTGAAGCTGTATGATGCTGCTTTTCGCCGGACTGACACCTTACAATTTCGTTGGAAAATAAAAACCTTTTGATTTTCAGATTTGCTATCAAATGGCACAGGAGTGAGCAATTGTACAAAAAATTAAAGCTGAGAAAATGAAGCTGAATCAAAATGGAGTCTGAAGTTACTTAAACGTATTTTGGGGAGAAGCTTGTTTGAATGTTTCATTGTGCAAATAAAGGTTTAGAGCTGTTTTGGACTTTGATCTCTCCTTTTAACAATGATGCCAAGATGGTGGCAATGTGCCAAGGGAAGCCGCAAGATTTCAATTTTCCCAAGTCCAGTTTTGTCACAGTTTTGGATGGCAGAGCACTAGCAGAACAATTTTTATCAACTTGAACTACTTAATTTGTTCTAAGAGTTCTACGTTATGTGAGCAATGATTACAGTTCAGTAAAAAACTGAAGATTAACAAAAATTGAACGTTTTGATCACATTTGCGATTTCCATTGCCACGCACCTTCTTAAGACACCCGCCTTCACGACGGTGCTTACACAGGCCCCAACGGCAACCCGTCTCTCACTTTAATTTCAGTTTTGTGTATCAAGTATTTATTTGCCTACCCACGCTATGAAAGTCCTTTACAACACGGTCTTGCCTTAAGTGGTTGGGCTGACGAAGTTCAGTTTTGCAATGTGGTGTACCTTACTAGGCACTTCGCAGATAATGGCAGTTCGCAAGGCATAAATGAAGCAGAACCACGTGCATTAAGTGCTTGAGAGAAAAAAAGAAATAAAAGAAACAAACGTGCAGTTCTGACCACGCAGCCCTTCGTAACTCTTTCTCATAAATTGTGTAGGTTTGCTCGTGCAGCGTCAGCAGTTGCATGTACTACGTGTTCCCGTCGTTTAGGTTCGCAAGGAACTTTCGCTAACTTCGCTCATTCCGAGATTGCAGGCTGTGCCGAGATTACATCCTGTGTGTCCTGTCCTAAACACGAGGAAATATATATGCCACCATGGTTTGTGCAGTCATCAGGCTGCCTGTACCATGGCTCCGGAAATGCCAGTGTTCGCAGCTAATACGAGTGCTAGAAGTGACATTCCGTGTTTACAACCTTGTCTTGTGAACAATGTGATGATTACATATAATCGATTAAAAACTTGAATAAAATGATCGTTTACCAGTAGAGAAGAAATAAATATTTTAAAAACATCAACAAACTCAATAAATTACATGTATTTCATCAGACCTGCATGTCTGCGATCAGGAGAGAATCGGTGGCACCACACGCCTTACGACTAGGAGCGATCCATTATTTCAATATAGTGAATAAGAAATCGAATGGTGTTTTATTCTGTGATCGGCATTTGAATCGCATTGAGTGTTCTCGAAATGTCAAACGTTTATCGTATACTTTTTGAATAATCCACACTGACAAAAAAAACTGTGTAAGGAACAAGACATTACAATATCAACACACTTTTCTTTTTTTTAGTTATGAGATTGTCAAGATGCATGCAGCCCAATTGTTTACTGGACTATCCGAGCGGTACTAATCAAAGTTCAAAGGGCTTTTGTTTAGTAACATCTGGTAACGCCGAAGAAAATATGTATATACATAAAAAGCTTAATATATATATATATATATATATCATAAATATTGTGTAAAAAGACGGAAAAACGAGCCCTTAGGTATACACTTCTTTTCTTATATATATATATATATATATATATATATATATATATATATATATATATATATATATATATATATATATATATATATATATATGTGTGTGTGTGTGTGTGTGTGTGTGTTTGTGTGTGTGTGGAACGAACTGTATGTATACTTAAGGGCTAGTTTTCTCCGTGTTTTGACATATTATTGAAATCTAACAGACAATCTGAACTGTAATGTAATTGTGAAGAAAGTCAAGTGAGTAAAAAGATAACTTGCCATGGTCAAGAACTAAACCTGCGATGTTGGATTAACGTGTTTCACGCTCTACCACTGAGATACCACGACAGCTATCCCCCCCCCCCCCCGCCACTTTATTGGGTATCTATGTGAATTTCGTAAACGTGGGAGTGTCAGTTAGCGCCACCAGTAGCCATGGCGTCGAGTGTGGTACACTCTTTGAGAGTCTGTTTGGCGTCACGTAGCATGTTAACTTATTACGAGTGGGCAGCTGACCAATATTCCCTCATATTGTTTTTATGGCGACAGCCCTGTTCAATTTTACATCATTTATTCTGACCGTGCCCGCTGTCAACAACTTTTTGTTTACCATGAAGTGTTGTAAAATTCAAGGACAAAATGCACACCTGAGATGCTCAAAGAACATGCCTAGTATGTATGTGATAGCGACTAGTACGAAGGACTATTGGTCAGCTGCCCACTCGTAATAATTTCACGTGATACGTGACGCCTCACAGGCTCATAAAGTGTGTACCACACTCGACGCCATAGCTACTGGTGGCGCTGACTAACACTCCAAAGTTTACGAAATTCACATAGATGCCTAATAAAGTGGCTGGGGGGACAGCTTCCGTGGTAGCTCAGCGGGAAAGCATCGAATGCGTTATTCGAAGGGCGCAGGTTTGGTTCCTGCCCACGGCAATTATTTTTCCACCCCTTTTCTTTCTGCACAAGGCATTATTACCTGTTAGATCTCATATATATATATATATATATATATATATATATATATATATATATATATATATATATATATATATATATATATATATATATATATATATATATATATATATATATATATACGTGTGTGTATGTTTCAGACAATATATTGTTAGAATTCCACAACTGTAATGAAAATTTTTACCTTAGTAGAAAATTATTGCAAAATAGTCAAATTGGTATTCCTGTTAGATTCAATGACATCGCTACTGGATTTGTATTTGACTCGGTCCTGAAATTTACTAGTTGCTAAGAGTTACATACGAGGTATGTTCTTTGAGCATCTCAGGTATGGCTTTTGTCCTTGAAGAATTATAGAAGACTTCATGGTAAACAAAAAGTCATTGAAAGCGGGCACGTTCAACTCTAATGATTTAAAATTGCGCAGGACTGCCACCGTAAAAACAAAGACAATCACCCCAGCATACGTTCGTCATCGTCGTGAAAGTCTTACGTTAAATCCCATGACCATTAGAGTTGAGCCTGCTATTAGTATAAGGCGCTGCTAAAGATGTCAGTTTGTTTTAGCAAAGAAAAGTGCACCTCTGTCTTCACCTGAGTAGCATAAAGCTGCCTTTTTTGACTGCTGATTCTTGAAACCACCAAGGCGAATGAGAGAGATTCCCCCAAGCGTCAACGTTTTGTGACTCCGGCCGCAGACTCGGAAGAAAGTCCTCGGCCAGGTGCGCGAACCGCGCGCACACAAACGCAGCGCGTCTAAGACAGTGCTATCATGCGGCGGGACGTCCCCGCGGTAACAACGTGCCGCGCACCACCGCGCCACGCTCGCCGACCTCGTCGTAAATCTTGTTAATGAAAGTAGTGCCGAGCTCTTTTCGAGTCTCGCAGTTGATCCGTAGCCCAACAAAGAAAACGAGGCGAGGTCAAGGCATCAAAGTAGCAGGAACAAAAGAAAATCCACGCTGAACACGATAAAGGGTACCAACGGCGAAGTGAAATAAAAGCGGGGAAGGCGACGCGCGGGTGCGGCACTAAGGCGAAAGAGCGAAGGGTATGGCTCCCGGTGTTCGCGGCTGACCGCGCCCGGTTTTCGTTTCACGGTTTTCTCCCCCGCGTTGATTGTCCCTCAAAGAAAAGGGCGCTGCGGCTTTCGAGTAACCGTCCTTTTGTTTACATGCGCCCCGGAACGTGAGCCTTTGTTTTGCGCCGGTGCGTTCCGCCTCGAATGTGCTGCGGGTGCTGCGAAAAAAAAAAAAAACCAAGAGCCTCACGTTGACCGAAACTGAGGCTGCGCCGAACGACCGCCTTGGCAAAAATATCTTCTCGAGGCCCATCGTCACCTCAACCTTTATCACGGCTACATGTTGATCCAACGACGACAAAGTGGTCTGCCAGAGGAAAGGTTACAGATGCCACCACGAGGTACGGTCAGCTGTCCACTCATGCAAATAAGAGCATATGAAGAAGCTGAGAGGTGGCTGCAGGAAGAGCCCTTTGATTTAATTGAGTTGGTGCTTATACTGCATAGGTATGCTTGATACACATTTCGCAAAAGAGGGCTTACTTTTAACAGCGAAGCTACTTGAGCCGAAAGTTGGACTGTCCGGTGCTCGCAGAAAAACTTCGCGACGCTATAACGCCATCAGGCGTCGCGTAGCAGCATGTTTGAAAACGGGAACAAGGAGGAAAAAAGTAGAAAGGAAGAGAATGAGCAGAAATAAATGAAACAAAATAAAATGCATAGGCAATGGCCCGATTAAAATCCAAATACCCACGGTACGAAGACGAGTGTGCACTATATTCGGCTATTCAGGCTCACGAAACGCACAATCATTCATAGAAAGCACATGATTGGGTTGTTATAAACAAGAGAATCAGATAAAGATAGAGAAAGAAAGAAACAAAGATAGATAGAAAGAGAGTAATAAATTGATTGATTGATTTGTGGGGTTTAACGTCCCAAAACCACCATATGATTATGAGAGACGCCGTAGTGGAGGGCTCTGGAAATTTCGACCACCTGGGGTTCTTTAACGTGCGCCCAAATCTGAGCACACGGGCCTACAACATTTCCGCCTCCATCGAAAATGCAGCCGCCGCAGCCGGGAATCGAACCCGCGACCTGCGGGTCAGCAGCCGAGTACCTTAGCCACTAGACTACCGCGGCGGGGCAAGAGAGTAAAAAAAAATAGAAACACACAGAGAGAAGGAGAAAGAGAAAGAAAGTATGAGAACAAAACAGAGAGAAAGAGTGAGGAACAAACGATGAAATGAAAGAGGGGAACTAAAGAGAGTGAGAGAACCTCACCTTGGCTTTTTGAGGCTCAACTTTGCCTTTCCAGGCTTAAATGCTCTTTTCTGTGCCCGTTTGGATGTATACCTACGCATACTTGGCTACTCTACGCTAAGCATGACTGGCAGGCTAAACAAGGCTGCCCAGCTACGCTGTTTCTCTGAGCTTGCCACCGCCATTGTGAAGCTGCATCGGTGTACGTTATGTTGTATATGCACATTGTTTTTTTATTAGAGCCTGCATTTTTCTTTCAGTAGCGATTCTGAAAGTTTTCCTTGTTCTGGTAGTTTTTACTTCTTTTTAAATGAGCCGCCTTTACCGTGAAAATCAGCGAGTTTAATTGTATTTATTTTTGTAGCCACCTACTATTTTGTGATTTCCTTACCGTATCGTTAATTGGTTGTATACCGAAAAGGGTATGACATATTAAAAGTATTACGTAAATAAAAAAAGATCATAACACAAAAACATGACAACACTGTCTTCAACCGCATAGTGTACATGCCATTGCTTTGGTGTTCTTGCTGATATTTCTTTAATTCGATGGATACCAAAATTGGCATGGTGCCAACATAAGGGAGTGTGACTAGCATAATTAAAATGTCATTACGTGCAATTATATATATATATATATATATATATATATATATATATATATATGTGTGTGTGTGTGTGCGTATATATATATGTACTTACACTGTGAGATAATATTCATGCAGCAAGCCACTTCTTTAATTACACTCGAGCCTGAGCCCCGCTACTCATACGCAAGATAATTATCATCTACATGTCATATTATAAGATAAGATAATGTGTACGAATAATGCCCAGACTAATTTCCGTGTGAGCCGAAGCAGCCAGCCTAGCCGCGAGAGGTTAGGTGCACGGGCAGTAGCTGGATTGAGGTGCACCAGCAAAGAGTGCAGTAAGATAAACAGAGGAGAGCTCAGGTGGTGGTGACGGAAAGCTCGCGAAGGTCGCAACAGTTACCGACGCGTATGTCGGTGATGGCAACCTCAAGCTCATGGGGTCTGAAGGCACAGCGTTAACTCGCGCGAATGGTGATCGAATGTGAGAGACAGCAGACTGCAGATACGTGGGCCGTGGGAGTCATGGACGTTAGCTCCTCTTTGATGACGTCGTGCAAGGCCGTTGCAGAAGGCTGATTGGGACACACCGAAGACAGAAAGAACACCATTGATTGCAAGTCCTCGCGTCTGATTGCCCTTATCATGCCACGTAGGGCTGGGTACGCCGTTGGGTCTGTTGCGTCATTGATTGGTTGTAGGCGAACAGACTTGAGTTCACCGGGGAACTGACAGGTTTTGACAACGTCAGCAATGGTAGCCGGACTTTTGATGTTCCAAGCATTGAATGCGACAGTCGCAATTATTTCGAGAGTCTGGCATACCTTGTCTGATTCTGTTTGATGCATCGACACGTCAGCAGAGTGCAAGAACGTCCTCGATGTTGGACGTATATACGACTCGCCCAGCAGTTAATTTCCAACCTCGACAATTCTCTTGGTGAGAGTTGAGCAAATGGCCGATGTGCCCAACACCCGGGGAAGCAGTTTTTTGAAGGTTGCTCAGTTAGGGATGTCAACCAGATGGTTGAAGAACCGTCTTTGCCACACCCGTAAGGTAGACGGTGACGTGAGTAAGCTTTAGGTTTCATCCTACGAATCAGCAAATATGACACGAGCAAAATCGTGGATCAAACACTCAAGATACTCTCTGTGCATACAATCTTAAAGATGAGGTTCACGCTGGTGGCCGTTAACGACGTGAGACGGCATGGCTTGCGGTGCTGGAGGGGGCTGCTGCAGCGTCGACCTGGTCGTTCTGTGACATCTTGCCAGACAGCTGGCCATAGCAGCGACCTGGGCGAACCTTTATGAGATAGATCAGGCAATGAGAGAATGGGAGATCAAATATATATATATATATATATATATATATATATATATATATAAGGGGAAGAAGTGTATGCTTACGAGCTTCTTTTTCGTGATATGACAGAATCTTATTGAGATCTAACAGACAATAAAGCCAAGGAAGTACAGGGAAAGATATAAGACCAAATTGTAATCTAAATGCGAAGAAAGAAAAGTGGGTGAAAAGATAACTTGCCGTGGACAGAAACCGAACCGAACACGCGACCTTCGAATAAAGTGGTCGATGCTCTGCCACTGAGCTACCACAGCGGCTATTCCCCCAGCTATTTTATTGGGTATATATGTGAAATTAAACATGGTAGTGTTAATCAGTGCCACCAGTAGCCATGGCGGCGAGTGTAGCCCACTCTTTATTAGCCTCTTTGGCGTCACATAGCACGTGAACATATTACGAGCTGGCAGCTGAACCTTAGTTTCTCGTATACAACCTAATGGCACCAAGTCTGCCAGTACGAGACTCCCGTTAATGAATTAGGGAAAAAAGTGTATACTTAAGGGCTCGTGTTCATTTTTTGACACAATAATAATAAGGTATAACAGACAATAATACCATGGAAAGTATAGAGGATGGTATTAGACCGAATTGTAATGTACATTGGAAGAAAGAAAAGTGGGTGACAAGATAATTTGCCATGGGCAGAAACTGAACCTGTGACCTTCGAATAACGCGTTTAATGCTCTACCACTGAGCAATCACGGCGGATATCCGCCCAGACGCTTTATAGGGTATGTATGTGAAATTGACCATGGGAATGTCATTCAGCGCCACAAGTAGCCAAGGCGGCGAGTGTAGCACATTCTTTATTAGCCTGTTTTGCTTCACGTAGCACGTAAACCTATTACAAACAGCAGCTGACCAATGGTCCCTCGTATACAACCTAAAGGCACCAAGTCTACCAGTACGGGACCCTCGTTAGTGAATTAAGGAAATAAGTGTGTACTTAAGGGCTCGTTTACGTGTTTTGACACAATATTATTAATGAGATCTAACAGACAATAATGCCAAGGAAAGCATAAGGGAAGGTATTAGACCGACTTGTAATGTAAATGTGAAGAAAGAGAAGTGGGTTAAAACATAAGGTGCCGTGGGCAACGTGCGATATATATATATATATATATATATATATATATATATATTTAGCTGGGAGAGAAAGACGAAAATACAACACATATATATACAACAGCAGGCCCAGGGTAGGGTGCTGTCTCTGCCTGCTTTCTTACAGTGGCGCAGCTCGAGAATTGAACCTTGTTGCTCAAATTGAGTCATCAGGCCACCCGGTGGATGTTGAGGCACCAGCCTTCATCTTACTGGACGCTTTACAACGTAATAGCACATACGTGACTGTAGATTTGATGATCCTTCTTCGTGATCAGATGGAAGTGGATCTGCACATTTCAATTTATTCTCTAACTGAACGTGAGAGCATTTCCACCTTGCGAAAAGACGCCTCTCAAGAAGAATAACGTCTTTCACACGTCTCTTGTCGTTTTCAACAAAGACCTGCCTACAAGTCTCCTACTGTTACGACGGATTCTGATGGGGCCATCCTGGTTTCACGAAACGCGGTTTTGTTAAGAGCCAGCTTGATAAAATCAAGGATCTTAAAATTGCAACGCTGCAGAAGCGGAAGTCACATTGCCGAACAGAGAGAAAACTTCAATCATTAAAGCAGCCAACTAATAGGAAAGCCGACCAAACCATGCAGCACTGCATAACGCACAGAAGACCGCGTCTGTTGCAGCAAATATCATTGGCGGATCTACTATTTCGTGCGCTGCTATCATAACAGTGGCTTGAGAAAGACCAGTCCTTTGAAAGATACCGGTGACGATGCCTAAACAATCACCGCCACTCACCAGAGCCGCCTCTGAGAACTTTCCTTGCCAAGCCGCATCACGTCAGAGAACTTCCGCTACCCCGAGAAAGCTTCTCCGTCCACCCGAGGAAAATGGAACTGCTTTTTTTTTTGCCAAGTCGCAGCGTGGCCGAGGACCACCAAGAAAATCGATGTCCCCCGGGGTCGTAATAGAAAAAGGTATAAACCAAGGATAAGTCTCTAAAGGATTATGACGAACGCCCCAGGCGACATAGACAGTGTCGGTTACCGGAATCAACTTGGACAAACTTACTAGTGAATTTTCAGCATGGCCAAGTTCAGCCACTTTGGAACAATGATTGCTGGCCACCGGAGACGCTTCACAAAGATCTTCCACCTACGCGGCCGAGTGGTCACGGCAGACCACCACGATGCAGCCAACGCCGTCCACCTTAAGCACTGTCGGCAGCTGCACGCGCTCGCAGCCAAGGCCGAGTTTGATGGCTATATGACGCGGCATTGGCGCGAGAAGAAATAGCTGGGTGAGGGAGATTAACACAAAATGTACAGCAGAATACAACACCTGGCCTTGAATCGGGTGTTGTCGCTGACTGCATCCTTACAATATATATATATATATATATATATATATATATATATATATATATATATATATATATGCGCTTCCTTCCTTGCTACGTCTATATATATTGAGGGGGAGGCTTGAAGCGATCAGAATTTTTCCAAGAAATAACGTCAGAACGTCGCTGGAAACTGTGTTCCGGCAAGTTGATTTGTCCTCGTCAGGGCAACAGCACGGCTTTGACGAAAAAAAGTTCACTTGTCAAAACGTTGGCTCCAGCGATATTCCATTATTTCCAAAAGCACTCAGTCCACGATACGTATTTGGGTGATAGAATTAGAAGTAAAGCTTCACGAAATTTCAAACCGCGGCTATATATATTTCATGAACATAAAATGTTTATAATTACTTGAAATCATTTGAACAACATGCCAAAAGCAAAAGAAGGAAATACTATGTAGCCAAATGAAGACGAATTCAAGTCTTTCAATAAAAACACTTTGCCGACAGCAGTCAGTCCAATCAGGTTTGCAGGGAACTGGGTTTACTCATCTACTCATGCAAATTTATTACCTGCTCAAATGCCGAGCACAAATACCTGTGCTCACCCTTTGCTACAAAAAAAAAAACCCAAACAACCATCGTGGAAGTGGAAATCTTCTGGTTAACACACCACAGAGCCGCGAAAAGCACCTTGCCCAATTCAGCCATCTTCTCCAAATGCATGCATTGCCCGGGGTAGCTCACTGCAGCTTCCGTTCTTTATCTGCAACAACAAGCTGTCTGTATCTTTCACGTAGTTGGCAAGCCAAACGAGCGAGATAACTGAGCGCAATCCAAGTTGCGATATCACTGAGCTAGTGGCGAGAAGAATTGGAGGCAGTCCGTTCAACCAGATATTAGGATTGCCGGTAACTGCTACGAGCGTGCACGTTCCTTGAAACCGAAACTAGCGCTGAGTTTCCGGGGCCTGGTAGAGCATTGAACACGTTATTTGAAGGTCACAAGTTCGGCTCCTGCCCGCAGCACGTTACGTTCTCGTCCATTTTTTTCCACATTTACATTGCATTTGCTGCAAAGATAATCCCCTATACTTTCTTTGTATTGCGGCTTGTTAGTTCTCAATATTATTGTTTCAAAAAGGAAAATAAAACGAGTGGTTCTATTTTCCACTTTGAATACATAAGTATATGTATATAACAGAAGTTCACGCGATGCAGCGTGCACAGCAATAGATAAGCAATAAACGAGCGACACGATCTGAACATGGCAAAAATGGACGATAATTTGACTGAAGCAACTCAGATTTATAGCTCACTGATGAATTCTGCAGCCGCTAAATTTTTTGACGACCACATCCTACATATGGATGAATAAGCAAAAAAACGTATACAGGCCTCACATTAGGAGGGTCGCATGTTTTGAGATTTGTTTGGCATTCGAAGAGACACAATCTATATGTAGTTCCATAAGCTCGCATTTTTCCTTCACGCTAAATGGAAAACAAAGTCTCGAAGGCAGGCTAAGCTTGAAAGGATCACGGTATGCCAAGCCACTAGCAACAAAATGAAGTAGGACGTCTGTATGGCACAAAAAGGTCACAGCTTTGCCGCAAAGACGAAGCAACGATAGCGATAGCAATAAATTTGTAAGTCACGCGAAGAATGGAAAGCACATGGAAACGTTCCCCACGTTGCTCACGCCCAAATGACGCACGAAACGTACCCACAGGTACAGATGAACGAGAATAAATTTCTCGGTCGTTACTTCAGTGTGTGTAAAAACCGCGTCCAGATTTTCGCCCACGGAGACTGTGCAGCGAGTGCAATCACCTTTGTGTTCACGGTAACTACAACAGAATTGTTCTGGTTAACGTCCAAGCTGTACAATTCTCCCCATCACGAGATAAGCGCGCGCAGGCGTGAGCGTCTGCTACCCCCCCCCCCCCCTCGCTGCAAGGGGCGAAGTACGCGTGGGATATGAACGCATGAGCGTGGGTCGTCGAGACGCTCAGGCGACCTGGCGCTCATTGCGCTATCTCGCTGGAAATTCTGAAAGCACGATAGTTCTCCCACAATGGGCATCGCCAGCGGTAAGTGGTAGATATAAACAGCTTGCCATTTCAACGTTAAAGGAGGTGCTCCTTCGTGGCTCAGGGGCTAACGCCATGCACTCACAAGCAAGAGGTCGAACCTTCGATTCCACGCGCCGGACTGTTTTTTCTGGATATACGGTGAATGACAGCGCTCGCCAACGCCGGTGGCAAAATCCAACCGAGAGTGTTTATCAAATTGTTGACACAGTAAATGGAAATGTTAGAAATACACGCAATACTTTACAATCTGTAGGCACATGCGGCACTCAAAGGTAGCTTTTTTGCACATTTGTTATTTTCCCTTACTTTATTTACAGGTCGTTTCTCCACACACACACACAAAAAACATCGTATTTTGTCGCACTGACTGATGCGTAGGTAAACAATACTCCTCTTCGTCTCTTCGTTGAAGCCTATTAAGCCTTTGTTGTCATCAAGATTTCATGCCATAGTGCATTTTGTTTAGCAGCGCGCCTTCAAAGGATTACATGCGAGCTCTGCACATCTCACAATCTTCAATAAACGAGGCGATGTATGCCAGGATGACTCATCGACGATGCCTAGAGAAATGGGTCACTCTCCGCATCGACGAAAACACACTGCGATTATGACACTGGGCTCTCGTGGATCAGTTCCATTTGCGAGCTTCTGCTGTCAGCTAAGCTGCTTTGTCGCTTCTAGGTTCGCCCGAAGCCTAATTCTTTAATCGGGGACACATTGGAGGCACATGAATTGATATTCTGCAAGCTAGAGCAGCCATCCGACAACGCGACTGCTGCGCTAGTGATTACGCGATCTAGATATAGCTAGTGTCGAAGCCAAGTGGGTGCGACCTTTTAAAGGTAAGACTCAAAAAAGGTTTCATACTTAGACACGTTCAACATCGTTTATTCATTTACTACTTAAAGCACTTAACAGCGCCACAACGATGATACAGTGGCAACAAAAACTACGACTGTACGCCGTTGATAGTCGTCGTGTCGACTAAAATATGACAGAGCTTTGTTTATGGAGGCACTAAATCAAGCAATCTACATGTTTCAGTGACATTTTGGTCAAGATTCTAAAAAAAGTAGTTTTCTGCTAAACGTTTCCGACCTTTTTATTTGTCATACGAGCATTGGTTATATATGTCCCGGCTTCTATAGGTTGATGCACTAAGGGGATTCAGTCATGGATATTTGTTGCTTGTATTGCGGGATGAGTTCCAACTTGTCTATGTGATTGGGAAAGTCCCCTATATTTCTAAAGGGGCCTCGTTAAGTCCAAACGAAAAGCTGCAAAATGATGCTTGCCGGTTAAATAGCAGACTGAAACAGTATGACGTACTCCCCGCACGCTGCCATGTGAATCCCAATTTTTTAACGCGATAGCGGTAAATAGCTCATTTCGCTGAAATTCTGCCATCGGTGCCAGCGTCAGGGTTATCGTGGGTGTCATTGGTTGTGAGAAATAAATGATCTTGTCCATGACCCAAAAAACAAGAAAAATTCAAATAATAGAATTATCTGAGTCCGAGTACCGATCGAACCCAGAGCACTTGCGGGGCAAGCAGGTGTTCAATGTCAAATTCACTAAGGTGAAAATAGCTTTTCATCTTTGGAAATACAGTAAAAACGACTTTAATGATTTACAAACCCGCCTATCTCTAATACAGGCTTCACCTTACAACATGCCCTAATAATGCGTTGTACTAGCATACATTGCTATCAGGCGTCAGAACATGTGATTATCTCAACAATTTCGTATAGCTTAGAGCCGGCCTCCAACTGTAAAAGGCAAACGCGTTACTGCGCGTATTCCCTTAAGACCACGTAGTTAGTGCATAAAAAGTTTGAAAACATTTCGGACGCATGATCATTCGTGGTTTAAAGCATGCTACTGCACAAAGTGCAGCCATATGCGAAAGCTTCACACACACACAAGCACTTGCATCTTAATCGATTGCATCGCAGTAATCCACAATTTAAATTTCACGAGTAGCATCATACTATAAAAAGTATGCGATAAGTGGGCGAAGTACGCACTTAGGAACACAATGTCACTATCGCGTTCAACTCTTGAAGGCGAAGGTTAAGTATACCCTAATTGGTAATCATTATCTTCGTTATCAATCACTGTTCACGTAATATATTACCTAATGTACAGTTCGTTTCACATTTAGGGGAAATCTGGAAGAGCGTGGCCTCGTGATACGGCTAGAATGCGGCCAGCACGGCACTCGTGTCTGCGCAGACGCTTGAGCAGCATTGAGTTGAACGCTTGGACCGCATTGTTGTCTACGGAGGCGCTCTAGTCACATTGTTCGGTAGCTGGTGAATTTCATCGTTGCTGCGGGAAATGCACAGATATTTCTCATCGTGTCACAGTACGCTTCATTGGCGTCCAAAGTGAGTGCCGTCATCGCTACCGCTCGTGACATGATGAGGTATTAAGTGTAGTTGGAAGTTTTACGTGTGCGTTACGGTGCCGGCGAGTGAGTGCTGCCTGTAGCAATAAAATGTCATCGACAAGAAGCACGTTCAGAACGTTATTTAACATACAGTATTTCTAAACTTGTTCTCGTTTGTTTGTGTTGAGTCCGCATAGCTGCATGACAGTCGCTGTAGAGTGCTTCACTTTCTTTCTTTCTTTCTTTCTTTCTTTCTTTCTTTCTTTCTTTCTTTCTTTCTTTCTTTCTTTCTTTCTTTCTTTCTTTCTTTCTTTCTTTCCTTCTTTCTTTCTTTCTTTCTTTCTTTCTTTGTTAGCGTGAAACAAATAACACGCACGGTACTAAGCAACACCTACAGAAAGAATGATAAGTAGCACTACGCAGAAAAGAACCACTTACACGAGGTAAAAGGATTCTGTTCGGTAGCTTAGTTCGTTTTTGAGAAGAAATTACTGCATATTTCAGCGCCACATACTGTTCCGCTTGTGCGAACAGTATTTCCAAATAGTTTAACTTTCTCGCGGTGAACCGATCACCGAAGCGGCATATAGTATAACCACACAATCAATATACCGCTGTACTTTAAGTCTTCTAGCTATTTCCGTCATTTTGGTTAAAACAGCATGATTGCATACTTCTTATGCAAGATAAGAAGCAGCGCAGCAAACGGACATATCCGCATTCAAACGCCGTGACCCAACTGCAATTCAAGACCACGAACACACGACCTCGATGTTCTAATCGGCGGCCACAACATCACCACTCTTGTCGACGCTGGGGCCGAGTATTCGGTCATTAGCGGGCCGTTCACTTCCAAGCTGAAGAAAGTAAGTAACGCTTTAAAACAACCAGAAATATGGACTTATGAAGGCCACCTGATAACGCTGGTTGTGGATAGGATACATGGGCTGGAATTTACATGTCCCCATAGCGTTCTCATGAGCCTGAAGTCTGAATCAATAACGCTAACCTCACCAAAACTGCTGCTACCATACACACACATTGAATAGAAGACCGAATAAATTTCGTTTTTCTACAGCGTCATCAATTCCGTCGGCCCCGAAAGAGCTGAATACTTTGATGGCGCAGTCGAGGGCGATGAGCACTCCTTTCTTAACCGTCAGCTTTGCGTCGCAGCAGGCATAGCTGAGCTGCGTGACAGCAAACCAATGTACTGCTGGCAAAATCCACTTGAAGATACGCGCACCTCAAAATTGGTACGAAGGTCAGCTTCATCAAAGAACTCGTAGATGCAAGCAATGCATTCGCCCTCTTGGATGCTGCGAAAGCTGCTTCGAGAAATCAAGGTCCCCAATCATATTTTTACGTCAACCCTAGCCTTCCAAAAAGCGTGCAAGACTAGCCTAAAACCTTTCTTCTGCAATTCAAGAACTGCTCATCGTGGTCAAAAATTTGACAGATACCAGTCACGAAGCATCGCATCATAACAGAAGAAAATACCCGACCAATTTGACAGAGTCCGCACCGAGTTACGGCGCGTGAACGTGAGTCCGTGAAGTAACAAGTCGACAAAATGCTACGCGACGGCTAAATTAGGCCATTCAAGAGTCCGTGGGCGTTCCCCTTGGTGTAAGTGAAGAAGGAGGACGGAACCTTACATTTCGGGGCAGATTATCAGCACCTGAAAAAAATCACGAAAAAGGACTTGTGCCCTCTTCGACGGATGATGACACCCTTCACCGACTCCACAACGCGATGTTTTTTTTCTTTGATGGGCCACTAAACCTGTTAATAGCAAATGTAAGTCTACGAGAGAGACCGAGAGAAGAACACCGTTATAACACAAGACGGCCTCATCGAGTTGAAGGTCGTGCCCTTCGGCCCGTGCTCGGCCCACACAACATTTGAACGTGTCATGAATACAGTTCAGGCCGGCTTAAAGTGGTAGACTTGCCTCGTGTACTTAAACAACCTGGTTGTGTTCACTCAACCTTCGATGAGTACCTCCAGCACCTTGAATTTCTACTCGAAGTTATCATGATTCCGGACTCACCCTGAAGCCAGAGAAGGCGTGCTTTACTTACAAAGAGCACTTGTTCTTGAACCACGTGATTAAGAAGTGTGGAGTTCATCCAAACATACACAAAATGTTTTGTTAGAAGCCTGTCTATTAAGCGTGACGTGCTCATAACATTTCAACAGCCTAGAATCTATGAAAAAAGACGGTTGACAAGTTTTTATGACAACTAGTAAAGGCGAATTAGGTGTCATTTACTGGCACGATAACAAATCATCTCCAATGTGTATACTTAAAGGACATGTCATTTGATCATGCACACCAGTCGTAAGCAATCCCACATCGTAATATGCCTAGAACTTGATAAAAAAAGCTTAACTAAAGTATATTCAACTTATGTCGGGATATATTATTAGGAGAATGTGTACTGGAATTCAGAAGACAAACACACCCCAATACAGTCATGCAGGCCATCGATTGCATTTTAGTTTGTGTTCTTGGCACTGAAAAGCGGTTGAAATATCCGGCATTTCAATGGTCCAAGTAAAAAGATACCGTTATTACTATTACAAGTGACGAGAAGTTGTATGACATACATTGTAAGTAGCCATAGATTAGAATATCGCTCCGATGTTCTATGCAGTGAAGGTGAGGGAACGGCGAGCTTCATACTAACTTGTGGTTGTTCAGATGGAAAATATTTTACTTCTTCAAAACAAAATGCACTCTTCTGAAGCTTTCTGAATGTTTTACTGACAAACCATACTATGTAACAATATATGATCCACAGTTTTACTTAAACCGCTACATTGCGAAAATTGACGCACAATACCAGTCAAAGCGCTATTTTTTTCAACTTTGTCACAATATCCTGGCAGCGTTTATGCTTTCTTCGGTCCCTGAGTAGTCAATTCATAGTACATAAGAACATTTACAACAGAAAATGTAAATATACTACTTGCCCAAAAATGTGTTTTTATAAAAACACTAAACATGCAGCATTTTGAAATTCAGCCTAGGTGAGAACGACCGAAAATATAAAATGACTGAACTATCACGGTTATGACATTGTAGCGCCTTGAGATCAAGGTAGACTGCTTCATGGTAATTGCTCAAACCGCTATTATTATATAAGTTATTTAGCAAAGCACAGTGTTAAATTTTTGAAGCGGCCTCTAGGCAACACAATTGTTTTTTGCGAAATATAGGGCCTCAATAACGACTTCTCACATCCACATATACCTGCACAATCACGAGTTGTGTCAGCAGTATCAAAGATAATCAAAAATTGACGAGGTACACTTAATATGGAAGTGCCTATATATATATAGATATATATATATATATATATATATATATAAGACACAACGGCGCCGACAATATTAGCCAAAAGTGTCCGCATAATTGCTATCACAATATCATAAATGACCACTTTTTTGACGCCAGCCGTATAGCAGAGGGGCTGATTGAAGTACTTATGCTTAAACATACGTTTGATTTGTGGGGTTTAACGTCCCAAAATCACCATTTGATTATGAGAGACGCCGTAGTGGAGGGCTCCGGAAATTTTGACCACCTGGGGTTTTTTAACGTGCACCCAAATCTGAGTACACGGGCCTACAACATTTCCGCCTCCATCGGAAATGCAGCCGCCGCAGCCGGGAATCGAACCCGCGACCTGCGGGTCAGCAGCCGAGTACCTTAGCCACTAGACCACCGCGGCGGGGCTAAACATACGTTTCCGTTCCCCATGTTTGTTATTATACAAATGCCCACATGTGACCCAATGGAAGCGAACATTGTGAAGACATTATCAACCATGTTTTACTTTAATTTTTTCGTCTTTCCACAGAAACACTTATAGGTGTGACCCGCTGAATCATTCCAAAATTTAAGAATTAGAATTGCCGTAAAATACCTAAATGGCTTCAGCAAAAGGCTACGTCTTGACTACTACAGAACATTTAGTTTAACAGTATGTGAAAGCACCAAGAGGGGAAGTTAGGAATGGCAGCCGAATTTGACAGTCTTTATATGAAGTTGTTTGATGATGGCAGAATTATCAACGGCTGTTCTTATTACAAAAAGGTGTATCAATCCAATTCCTTCTTAAACCAAATGCAAGGGATCATATAAGAATAAATGACATGAATTATTAACGTGACGCCTTCGTTTTAAGCGAACAAACTGCATCCACCTTCAACTTGACAATTTTTATAAAGATTATATCGGTCAAAATAATATATCAATTTTTAACTTATAATAATTTTCGTATTTTCTTAGTGGTCCAAGCAGCAGCACATTCACTTTATCACATGTACATGTTGCCTTGAGCGGCGGTTAATAGGAAACAATCGAGGGGACATGTCCAAACAATATACAAGGCCTGCTTAGCTGGCTCACTTTGTGCTTAGAATACGGGCGAGAATTTGCTTGTTTACAACACAGGCATATTCACACGAGTACTATTTGTCAAGTACCATTTACCGCAGAGCTTTTCTACTTTTCTTTTACTTTTTTAACTTCAATGAGCGTGCTTCCACTGCTGAAGGAGAACGTCCACTGCTTGGCGTTGTTTTACTTTCAACCAGCAACTACTCACCATGTGACGTTTTCGCCCAGCATCTTCAATAAGAATGAAAAGTGTTAGACGTTGGGGAATAAAGCTCCTCTTAGTTTAAATTTGTCCTGCATCAGGTGTATCCGGCAGTATATCCCGAACAGTACATTAGATGGCGCTGTCTCATCACCACTTCTCGTCTCATTTTGTAGATGGTGTTGGTCGTATAGCAGTGTCTGCAATAGGACGGATGGACGTATGGCCGAAAACATAGATGGACGGACGGACGAATAGACGCACTGCCGCAAGCGTGGACGGATGGACGGGCGGATGGACGGGCGGAAGGATGCATGCACGGACGGGCGGGTGGAAGCACGGATGGACGCACTCACAAGTGGACGGATGGACGTACGGACGCTTCGCCTCACTCATCATGATTCACTCCGTGGATATGCTGTCATTTTTTTCTCTGCTTAGCGGAGTCAAACGCATGCCATATCTGTTCCTAAAACTCACCGGCTCGCTGCTATAACACTCTCTATGTGCCGCTTTTCAATGTGCCTTTTTCATGTCCACGCTGTAGAAAGCTGCGCCACGAATAAATTATTTGTCATCCTTCATCATGGTAAGACAGTTTTTGCTGGATATTTTTGTCATTACTGTCAGTACGTCATGTAAGGAGCGTGAGGCTCAAGCTATTCAATCGCAGAACTGACACCGTGCTGCGATTGGAGATAACCGCGTAGTTTGTCATTCAGCTCGGGTGATGTTTGCAAGACTTATTTTGTGATTCGAATTCACCAAGCCATATTTCTCAGAATTTTTGCCGGAAGCCTTTTTCGCCTTGTCACTGCTGTTATGTATCTTTAAGACTGATTAACTACTTTGAAATAATTGAGGTCTACATACGAGTAACAATTTAATGGAATAAAAAAACTATTACATGCACATGTACAAAAGAACACATGTCTTCTTTGGTCAAATTTAATGTTCAGACTGTCACACCCAATCAAATTCTTTCCATGGGGAAAAGACAGCACTCTCTCCTGTCTGGGTTTGCACTCCTCGGTGATTCTGGCTCTCGTATGTCAACTGTTCCATCTTCGCAGTTTTGAGTTCTGGGAGAAATGGCCTTTTGTGGCTTGTTACTTTGTCTAGATTTTGCTGCTCTACGAGTTCGTTACAGCTGCAGGGCGACTTTTAAAAAAAATCTTAGCGACTAAGTTGACATTCACATAAAAAAAGAAGAGACAGAGCGGTGCCGAGTTTCATTTTTGTTTTTTCTTTGTTTCGCATAAGAGCAACCGTCATGTTTCATTATAGCTTCTCCGAAAGCAGTAAATATGAGTTGGCGAATGTACGACAGCCCCGTAACACTTCCGCTGTTACTTGATCCCGACAGACGTGGAACGAATACTATAGTAAGGGAACCATGGTTTCAGGATTCGCAAGGCTGTATATTATTTCTACGGCTGTTTATCTACATTTGTGTTGCAATAAACATGCTTGTTTCGATGGCTGCGTGAAAGTGCCGTTGAACACGCGTTTTGGCGGTGTAGGCACTATAAAGAATAAATGTTTCACGCAACTAGAAGCAAAATTCTTTAAAAGTGGTTAACCAAAACAGGTCAGAACAACATACAATTTACCACGATAAGGTGCTTCTAAATGTATATTTATATTGCTCCTAATTACCTTTTTAACCAAGATCAATATTGAAATTTTATATGTATTTAGTTTCAGAGCCAAGAACCCATCCGCCACCTCGGCTATCCCACCCAAATTGCTTATGACATTGCCTTCTATGTTCCTTAATGCATACATTTGATTTTTGCTTGTGCACAACCTTGCCTCGACAGCTTTTATGCGTCTGCCGCTTTTTACAGCCTGCACAATTCTCTCCATGTTATGCCTTCTGACGTCGGCTACTTTACGCCTATTTAAAAACTTCCAAAGCTCCACTAGCACTATTTGCTCGGTTGAATTCGAGGATTTCATGATCTGTCGTCTCTTACTTAGATTTTTCGTCTCCTGAGATAGTTTGCCAGTGTTCTGTCTAGTGACTGCACGTACGACTTCTATTGTACACTGTTTGATGATACAAGTAAAAATATTGTTCATTTTGTCAACGCGTTAGTCACCTCGTTTATGGCTCAAATCTATTTTGAAGCGAAGCACTGAGTTCCTTTACTTTCCCTCTCACCACTTGTTTATTAATTGGCGTTTCTCGCATTAGTTTTCCATCTGCTTTCTTAACATGTAGGTAAATTCAAGCTCTTCTCATTCTTTGGTCACTGCATTGGATCTTGCCAACTACTTCTATACTTCTACATCGTGTACAATGTCTGGGTGTGCACACAGAATGAAGACTATTTCATGTTTAGTTTCGTCATTAGCACTTCGCCACGTTCACATGCGGCTAGCCAGTTTTCCGAAGAAGGTATTAGGATCCCTAAATATTACATTCTGCGAACTCTACTAATAACTCCCCTATGGCATTTCTAGAGCCGATGCCATATTTCTTCACTGTATGGTCTCCGGCCTGTTTCTTTTCCTGCTTTAACATTAAAGTCACCACCTATCAGAATAGTATTCTGTGTCTTTATTATTGACTGACTTTTCATCTTCATAGAAGCGTTCTACCAATTGATAATCATGTCTTGATGTAGGCGCGTAGGATTGTACCACCTTCAACGTCTACCTTTTGTTAAAGTTATTTATTATACTTGCCACCCTCTCGCTGATGCAATAGTATTCTTGTATGTTGCCAGTGATAGCCTTGTGTATGAGAACCCCACCCCTAGTTCTTTTATATTAAGTAATCCACGGTAGCATAGGACGCGTTTGTCCTTTAGCACTGTATACGCATCCGTGTCTTCGTATCTTCGGTGATTTCTATTACATTTCATTGAATACCCTCTAATTTTTGGGGTATAGGACAGCTAGACTAGCTTACTAGGCTAACTCAACTGTGGCTATAACCCCATCAGTCACGGCGTACAAAATTGTGTACGCGAAATTAGAAGTCGTGTAACACGCCGCGTGTTTCTTGAAATGACCTGAAACTCAAGGTGCGCATTCCTGCACGCTTCCTGAGTGGACCAGTGATCTCTACTAGGGGGAGCTGGATGGCGTATTGAGTGCACGCGGTCCAAGCCACCGGAAGACGCCGTTGGTGTCCCGGAAGCCACCGCCCTTAAGAGTCGTCTGCTATGAGCGCGAGGGCTTTTCTCTTCTTTTTTATAAAATGTTCGCCGGTAGAAAGCTCTGAACTTTACCAATCGACTGGAAATGTCGTCGCCAAGACAATTTATGCATAAGTACCTCAAAATTATATAGTTTTTACTCGTTATGCGAGGAGAATACGGTATTTGACCACCCAATTTTGTATCGAGGCGCGTTGAGATGTTTGTTTTTTTTGATAGGCAGTTACCTACGCTCGAAGCCTCAAACATACGAGGAGTGGGTCAGTCACTTAAATAAGCACAACTGGACGCCATCTCGAAGCAGACTTTGCGGGGACCATTTCTCAGAGTCATTTTTGACCCCTCGGTTCCAAAAACTCATCTTCAAAACGATGCCATCCCAACGTTGTTTTCTCTTCCGAATCAATCACAAAAGACAAACATTTGCACTCCTGGCTACCATTGCACTCATTCCTTTTCTTTTGTAAAAAAATGCCGTGACAATATTTTTCTCTGTCACCTAACTAACGAGTAATTGTGACTTTGTACGTAACAGAGTTTCGCCGTCCGAACGGCACACTACGGCGTCTGGCGTTTTTCGTGTAGCGTTAGTCGGCGTTTCAAGTGATGCCTAATCGTAGGGTTTGTTCCATGCACTAGTTGTAGATCACAGCACCCCACTGTTTCGGACAGCTTCACTACCGCGTCTGTCACTTTTCATGTAGCGTTGGATGACCGCGAAAGTGATACAAAATAAAAAGAAAACACAAAAATTACGATCACAACAACTGTCGCCATATCAATTACACGCCGAGAACGCCCAGAAGATTCCAGCTTTCGAGACACCGAAGGGACCTTCCGGTGACTTGACAAGCGCCCGCATCAGTGAGCGGGGATGCGTCTTTCAGCCTTTTAATTGAGGTCAGTGAAATGAACAGCTAGTGGACATTTAATTTCATTTTGCTATTTTTTGGGTTCGAAGATTACTTTGATGAAGACACTACAAAGCTCGACAATCATTTGACGTGCTGCGCTCCAGGACTAACGTGACAAGTATGTTTTTCTGCGCTAAAAACAAATAGAACCAAAAATATATCTGTGCTTGCATTTCGGGTGTAATAGTCGAATATACTTATGCAAATAGTGAAGCAGACTTGTGACAGAATAATGCGATAATTAGTTACTCACTAATTAACTTTATTTACTGAAACTCACCGGAAGAACACATCCCTTCATTTCCTTTTTTGGAATGTCATACTGAGTGCCTTGGAGTCATGCCATGGGAATTAGACACCTTTCTGACAGTGCGTCGTAATTCGTGACCGAAGTGCTGGGGCAGTAGCGGCACACGAGGCCCATGCAACCCCCCTCCCCATTTTCATGGGCATGGCATTCAGAACGATACATGACACTTTCAAAAAGATCTCCCCCCACCCTAAACAAATTCTAACTCCAGCCCTGTTCCCGGGTGCCCAGTGCCTGTTGGAGGAAACTTTAATCTTCCATGTACCACATGAGTGATGAGACTACCCTTCTTCAAGAGTGAGAGGCAGCATTGTGTTGGACACATTTACAGATGCGCACTGTATCTTATTGACTGCCCAGATTATTTTTTCATCCCACGTGCCGGTTCGCTTGCGGTGGTAGGTGTTACAAAGCGTCTGCGAGGCTTATGGCTTTGCCACACGCACCCGTCGCAGAGCATCAGTGCGTGGTTCTTGTCGCGACGTCATGCCCCCTCCATATGGAAAGAGAGAAAGAGGGTGCACAGCATCGTGTAGCCTCACACCCTTTCTCTTCATTGGGAGAGGGCGCGGTGCCGAACCTTGCGCTAACGGGCTGCCAGGGGTTCGTATGATCAGGTCTTTAGTGCCAACCGTCCACAGAAGAATCTTTCAGGCTTCTTAAACATTAGTTGAGCCCCCCGCCCCACGTACCCTCACTGTGGAAAACTTGTTTGTCAACTACACCAGCCATCTGCCTATGAACCACGCGCTTCTCCTTAGCAGATGTGGCGACGACGCAGGGATGACCACAAATGACACGTCTTCGCCTTTGAAGTACGTAAGGGATGCGTCAGTGGTGCGAGAATGCACGCGTCAATTGAGTGCTTTTGCTGAAATCTCTTTCTCGGTGCCTAATTTTACAACAAGGGGCCTGCATATAGGGATTACTGTCATGGTTTGTCCAAAACTTGTCAGTTTGCAAGATGTGAAAACTCCCCCTCCCATCTCTCTTCTATCATGGCGGTTATGGAGAGAACGTTTAGTGAACGCCTTCTTGGAGTTCATGACCATGTGCGTCCGAGGGACGTTCTCATTAAATAATGACTTGTAGAGTGATTGGGCATTTATAGTTTAGGCCTTTCCCTAACAACTGATATGAACGTTATATAACGTGCCCTCGAGCTCCTGCTCGACATGAATCTGTGGTCAGATGATTCTTTCCTCTTACAAAGTGTAAATAAACGTCGGGTAAGTTTCTTCCTTTTGAGTCAGTCACTGCCTTGGCTATCTGCCCTTGACGACCATGGGACTCTGATTCGACAAACCGGCTCTGCGCTGTGCCACCCACTGGTATGCTCCTGCAGTATGAGACAACCAACAAGTGCACGAGAAGTCACATAGCAATGAAGAAAAAGTGTGGATCCACACAAGGAATGGTACAAATATAAATGTTTGTTTTTTCAAATATGAAACACGTGTGTTGCGCATAGACACTTTGAGAAGTGATTGGTGGTCAGAAATAGGATGTGAAGGTGCCTGTTTTAGAAGGCCTGACATCTCGGTCCGGACTGGTATCATTGTTCAAACAACAATGTCCCGGTTCACACTGCTACACACACTTATAATAGCAGCATGGACGCAAACAGTTATCACTCGCAAGTAAAGTATGACTGATTTAATTAAAGCTACTTATTCGGATTTCCCCACGTGAAGAAGTGAAGTCAGAAAAAAATAAGAGAAAGTAAGAAAAAGAAACAGTAAGACAGTCTTAGTCCGACTCCACTACCTACGGCTGCCGCTAATTATATGCCTGGTATGGGCAGCGTTAAGTACACACATGCGTCCAAACTGTGCGGTTTTCACAGTGTCTGGAATACTGATCTGCATTAGTGCATGACGTGAGGCACGCAATAATCTTATCGCATTCGGACCTCGCGTGCACTGCCAGAAAATTCAGCGACGCCATCGATAAGTTTTTGCTTGAAGTGTCTTTATCACAGCTATCTCAATAAAAGGTAACATATTTGTTGCACTTGAATTTTCGTTTTCATGGCATACAGACAAGACGTCGTGGTAGTGGAAAGTTCTCAAAGGAGGCGAAAACATGCTCGAAGCCGCGGAGTTAAAGCGTGTGCCTGACTGACACCCCGTAGAGTCACCGCGTAACAATTGCCGATTCGCCCCAAATTTGGGCTATATATTTTTCATATTGCAGCACCGCCACCACTCTAGTGTAAAGGTGGGCACCGGTGCCCATACGCGTACGTGGCGGCGCCTTTTTGTGAGTGGTGTGAGCGGATTGTCGGCGAATGAAATGCGTAGACTCCAGCCTGCTTATGATAGGATGTCGGCCATCGCCGAATGGATGTACAAATTAAGCTCGCCAAATATTACTATTACTTTCGAAAGAAACGCAATCTGTCATAGGAAGAGATGTTCGTGCTTGGCGAGTAGGTTTTCGCACTGCATCACAGTTCTTGTATTTTTTTTATTTTTAAGTGTTGAGCTTGTGTCCCGCCTGCTACGCACTGCTGTTGTGCGACTGGAATCATTTTTTGCTTCGAGCGTGCTAATGTTTGATTCTAAAAAAATGGACGGAAGGAAATCCTATATTCTTGTCCGATGAGCTAAAATAACCACGATTACGCGTTCACATTTTTTTCTTTTTCAGTTCTCCATGAAATGAACGCACGACAATTCATAAGTTTATTCAGGAAAGTGACGTGGTTGACAGCCCTTTACTGCGCTGGTTCTTACTCCAAACTCAGGACAAAGAGCTAGAAGTTCCACCCGGATCTTTATTCAATTGATTGTCTGCAAGACAGTGATCCAAAAAAAAGGTTCAGTTTTTCAGATCTAAAAAGGCGCAGTTTTTTTTTCAGAGAATAAAATCCTCTCCTTCCGTCAGTATACAAAATGCCACAAAAGCATTCCAGATAAGGTAAGCAAGGTGATATTTTGCGTAGAACTATACGACGTAGGTGTGAAGCACGCTGTCGGAATCAATTTAGTCCATCTAAATTCATTAAATCGAACCCAAGTCCAAGCACACGGGTGTGTCTGTATAAATTTCGACCAATTTTATATGTGCGAAAGTGACCCAATTTGCCATTCCATTTTCTGTTTTTAAGAGAGAGTTTAAGTACCGCAGTGTTAGAATTTACTAGTAACAAATATTTGCTCTAGTGGGAGCAGGACTGCACAATCAAAGGTCATATCAGGCACAATTAAAGCTCGTCGCATAACCAATAATTAGCAGCGCCGCAGCCTCTGCGACGCACATGGTCACCGCCTCCAAGAGGGCTTTCACTAAACAATCTCTCCATAATCACCACGAGAGCAGAAACATAGGGACGAGTTTTGCCATCTTGAAAACTGCCCCATAACAACACTTGACTACTCCGTTTATCACTAAGTCTCGCTGCGCTCCAACAATATTTATTACTCTTCATGTTTATGACGACGTGAAGTGCACATTACGATGTGGTTCACCTAAAACGTGGAACCTACGCTGATATGATCCTAGCGAACGGAGGGTACGACAATCACACACAGCAGTCTCAGCACGCGCACGAACTAATCTTATTGCAGTGCATATACAACCGAGCAAAGCCAAGTGTGTCTGTTTATCGTGCTAGGAAAACGTACAAGCAGCTAAACTTTTGGTAACAAAGTGGGACAAATCTCTCTTTGGGGTCGAGCATCACGTAGGTGCACATGCTAACCTTATGTTGCTAGCAGACGACGCAGTGATCAATCCGCAAGAGGTGCTCGTGAGCTATTGGCCACCAGGTGGCGACTCCGCTTGGTCTTGGTGCGAATAGCCACTGAGACGCCCCTCGGAGCCCCTAGCGTTTACTTATCTTCTATATTCTCTCCCTTTCACTGCAGTCGGCGGTCCCTTCGGATATGCGTGCAAAAGACAAATAGGGCGCGCACGATGTTTTCTATTTTACTTTGAAAAATAACAACCTTGATACGAGCCGCTGTACACATTGCGAGTTTTCCTTGCAAAATCAGTGAAATTTATTAAAACAACAGAATGCACGTGCATACGTATTTTCTACGAATTGAATATTAAATATTTTTCGCCAGGGTTGTACGTCTTCGAGCTAAGAGAACTGGGGGCAGGTCGCTGAGGTTTGTAATAACTTCTTATTTGGAAAGCGAAAAAGTCAAAGTGAGTAAACAGTAGGAAACAATGAAGGAAGTCTTTACGCAGCGAAGATGCATTCCTTATGAAATCAGTTGCTCATGAGCAATTAAAATGTTAATTCTATTACAAATTTATTCGTGTTGATGATTCTTTTTGGTACTCTTTTTGATACCAGGTCATTTTATATGTGTAAGTTATTTTTTAATAAAGTCAAGAGATAACTTTGAAACTTCTTTTTTTTTCTGGTACAATTAAGATTTCAACTGGTAAAAATTCTTGGTCGAATAACGGCCATAGGAGTAATGTCCTTTCAGCAGAAGGTTTACCAAATGGCTGTGTTTCAAGGGATTCCTTAACCCTGAAGAAACCATAGCGTGCTTACTTTAAGTGCCACAGGTGGCATTGTGAGTGCACCAGTGTTGCTACCCGTTAGTAATGTCGTCGACTCTTAGGCTTACATTTATGCTCCACCCTGTCGGAACTCTTCTTTTTGAATTTGTTTTCTGCCTTTGTGGCAGCGGATTGTGACAGTTGTTGAGGAGGCTATGTCTGGAGAAAGCTGTTTACGCGAAGGCAGCGCTTTCGACGATGCAATAGAAACATCAGAAATTACCAGTTGAAGAGAATGATTTTAAAGGGCTCGTTTTTTTTGTTGGTTTGACACAACATTATTAAAAACCAAGAGTTCAGAAGGTTGCAGGTTTGTCCCTGCTGGCGACAAGCTGTCTTTTCGTCCACTTTTTTTTTTCTCTACACCTATATCAACGTTGCTATAATACGTTTGAGTGAGTACAATTCATGTCTCTTATATTTTTTTTTGGCTTCACTATCTGCTAATTTTCAGAAAGACAAGAATAAAAAAGGGTACTCTTCGTTTTCTAACGTCACGTTTTCCAGTAATGCAAGAGTTCAAGGGGCATTGAAACAACGAAAGCCTTTTTCGAAATATTTCACCGTGTCCTGAAATCACTGCGAGATTTCAGTAACGGCACTTTGCGTAATTTTACGAGTTTCACTGCGCGTATAGGCATGCGGCCGACCATGAAAAGGAGGAAAAAGAAGTGATTGTGTGACAGGTGAGCACGACTGCTGCTGAGTATTCTGGTGTTTCTATATGGAAACTGCAGGACGCATTATTTTCTTTTTTCCTGCAACTTTCGTACAAAAAAAATGGCCGCGATTCTGCATACTTCGCAGCAAATGTCGTCAAAAGCTGATAGCCTTCTGCCAGCCGTACTACATGAGTCCTGGGACACATCTTGTAAAGCGGGTTGTATTTCATCAAGTGGTCATTTATGTCTTCCCTTGCCTCAGACGAAGCCTTGTCTATGTTGAATCCGCCGCATCTGGCTTGCATTGATAAAGCAGAGGAGGCGCTTGCTGCGCGAGATATGGACGCAATCTGGAAGTCGTGTCAGGAAACATGAACTTGTGTAGAACCCAGGTCTACTGCCAGGTGGCCGCACAAAAACGCCAGCAGGGGACTTGTTCGTGCACAGCGTCGCATTTTCAGCGCAACCCCTAGGAAACACTAGAGTGTCTAGAATTACGGATATATGAATTTTATAGTAAAGGAACTAGTACTGAATATTGATGTGTTCCTCTGTTTCGTATTCGCCCCCTCCTTATTCCTTTTTTTTGCGTTGGAAGAGTGTACAAAACATACATTAACGCGCTGAAGTAGGCAGTCGCTGTTTTGAGCAAGACGAGACCACTTTTCAAAACCTTCCTTCTCGAGTCACCTCTGTTCAAAGATTTTTAGTCACAGCAAAACAAATTGCTGGTGTAATTAACAACGGTAGTGTATAAATATATCTTTGGCAGAGAGTCTGTCATATGTTATAAGCAAACCAATCAGTCCATATCACACAGCTATCATCACTAACATTAGGAAAGGATGAAAAATATACGTAGCCTGGCATAACCACGTGCTATATGCTACAGCCCTGCTTGCTACTCATCTTCACAGAGAAAGATGGCTTCATCATTTTTTTCTCAAGCGTGAACCTATTCGTCTTGATTCGAGCGGGTGCCCCATGGGCAGTTAATATCACTCAGTGCATAGGTCTTGGGACCTCACGTGCAATGTACTGAATATTCTTTTTCTTTAATAAGTCAGTGAGCAGGCTTAGAAGACACAGCGTGAAGCACGCAGTTTTGGATGAAGATAAATACCCACGGAACTATTGACCTGACTGAATAGTGTTGTTTCCAAAAATTTTGAAAAAAAAATATTGCCAATATGAAAGAGACTAGGCTGTAAAAGGGTTGTGACGTAGTTTTTAGAATACTGCGAGATCGTAGAAAAACCTAAGAAATAAACATCGATATAGGCCTACTCACCACAGTATGCAGACATTTTTCTGTTTAGAAATCAAAACGCATCTGTTATAGCATAAATCAAATGGTTAATGATTTCGACGCGACTGTACAGAGTTCTTTCAACGTCTAACATCAATATTTGGACTAAAAAGTCGGTTGTTCTTGTTCGTAATTTGCCCATTTTTAATATAATAATCAATAGAAAAAGCGACTGCATATTTGTACCATTTTTGGATGGGATTTTACGTCCCAAAACAATAAAATGATTATAAAACACAGCGCAGTGGAGGACTCCAGAAATTTGGAACACCTAGGTTTAGGTAATGTGCACTGGAATCGTGTTCACGAGCTTCTAGCATTTCACCTCCATCACCATATTTGGTTTCAGTAGGATATATATAGACGTGGTAGGTAATTACGCGTATGCGCTTAACAGTACCTAGAGTCTTTCATTTCTCATTTGCTCATAGTTATATTTCCAATTCCTTCTCACGCCATCAGTGTAAGACAGCAGACGGAATACGTGGGCTGGTTGCCAAGGCAGACTTTTCTTTCTTATCTGTGTATATGGTATACTCATCTGTACTGCCGAAATCCTTTGCAACCACACAAGTCACCTTCGTGTGGTCTTTAATTAGTGAAGTGACTTTTGCATACGCCTAATGCCTTTCTGTGATATTATTTTCTCTCTCGAATTGGTTGTCTGGTAAGAAAATCACAACATAAATGAACATTCTTAATATCACGGGAGCTACGTGACGACAGAATTGTCGTATTCGGAGCTGCCGGTTTTTCGCACATATTCCGTCGTATTACCTAAAAAAATGAAGTTGGCTGAACATAACAGGATGTTTATTCGTTGTTCAGGCAGACGTTTACATGCGTGATCTTTACTGCCAGACATTTGTGAGCTATTGAAGTTACGTTATTAAAATCATGCACAACGTGAAGTCCACACACTTTGATTGCACTGTTCAGCACACACCTAAGCTGCCGCGATGGTACAGTGATTGCGTTTCTCGGCCACTGACCCGAAAGTTTCAGATTCAATAATGGCCACTGCTTTCCCGTTTCAATGGATGAAAAGTGCCAGATTTCCCGTGTGCTCTCCTTTACGGATTGTCACTTTGAAGGACTCCTGAATCAAATCATGGCTGTGACGCATAGAACTTCAAAAATTACATCACTCTTCACCTCAGCGCATCCGTCGCATCAATTGCAAACAAATCAAAGAAAACAATAAAAAAAAGCAGTGGCAGCACCAAAGATCACAATCAGTACAGTGGCGGCCGTGGTAATACTGATGCTGCAGTAAGCTGTGTTAGTCTGTTATACATAGCCGCCACTAGTTCCTCTTGAGCCTCCCATGCCTTGATAGTACGGGGTGCACCACGAGATAAAACGGCACCATGTCTCCAATGAGAGCGCAATGCCATATACAGGACTTCAAATGCAGGACATTCACGCAATCCTAAATGTTAAGTTATAAATTATTTTCTCTGCATACGCAGATGCTTCATGTTCGTGGCATTACCTATGCTCTTTAGCGACGTGTACATCTTGTTTGCTATCAGACAGTAAGTTTTTTCACTGATGGGTCAATTTTTGTGCAATATCTCAATACTTCTATGGCACGTGACCCTATGAATTGCGAAGAGAGACGACGTGAAACTGGCGCTTGTGTAAATCCCACGGCTGTACGACATAGAACGGTTTATTTGTTTCCCAAACAAGCTGCGGCAATCAGGACAAAATGAAGTGACGAAGATGAGAAAGTGCCACAATGCTTACGCATACTGAGACAACTACAGAGGAACTTTTGCGGCGTTTTCCTTAATGTGCCGACCGCTAAGCGCAAGTTCTACCTTTTCAGACCACCTCACTAGCTTCTGCACGTATTTTATCATAATAGTGGAAATTCAGTCGTTTCTTTGATGGAAACACTCCGCTTCTTCGATAGAAACGTTTGCGCAATGGAAACACTCAGAGTTTCTCCTTATCACTTGCACCAAATAGACGCATTTCGAGGAAAAATGATATTAACGGATCTTCCTGTTATATTCCCCCAAGAGACAATTTTTTTTTGGTGAAAGCTCCTGACACGCACGCTGGGAACGCAGCTGTTACAGAGCCAGGTAGCAGTACTAAAAAAAACGACAAAACAAGCACGTTAGAGCTCATTGGTATTCCTCGCCTACGTTGAGCAAAGGACAGACCGTGCGCGCAGGATGCGTTGGCCAGACGCGACAGCTGGCATAAAAGCCCTCGTCTAGACATGCAGAGCTTACACCAGTGAACCTCTAAAGCTAGCACTGAGCCGTTTATAGAATGCATCAAATAACTCTCCGGAGCCGAATGTCTTTCACTTATATCGCAAAAGGCCACAGCTGCACACTCGCTCATGCGCTGCCAATTAGCTCCACGTGTGCCCGTTTTTCCTACCCAGAAGCAACCAAGTAATTGCAGAGAGGGAGAGAGAGAAACAGAGAAGTTACAGACGTAACATAGAGGAAAGAACAGAAACACATATCAGTACAATGCACGGTATAGTTTCACTACAAATGCGCCGTTGAGTTGCACAGGATATACAGATTTAGGGCAGTGCATTTGATTTTTTAAAATTTCTTATTCACCAACGACTCTATTTCTTTCAATGGCAGTGGAAACGCGTGCTCCTCAACGGGAGCCGTCGGTCCACCTTAGTTAAAAGGCCACTCCCTAGGCTCCCAAAATACAAAAAAAAAGAGCGAAACACTGTTTCCTGATATTTCTCGTCCTTCTTGGCGCGCTACTGTGATGCAAACAGTGATTCCCGTAACGTGTACAGCACACAAGCTCTCGATTCGTTGATATGTCCGAAATATCACATCTT
The DNA here is from genome assembly GCA_013436015.1 of Rhipicephalus annulatus. Classification (NCBI taxonomy): domain Eukaryota; kingdom Metazoa; phylum Arthropoda; class Arachnida; order Ixodida; family Ixodidae; genus Rhipicephalus; species Rhipicephalus annulatus. The sequence goes on along the minus strand of WOVY01010234.1, from coordinate 965,915 downwards.
ATTTGTCTCCTGCACTGCTTTGCCATGCAGCTTCCCATCCGCTCTTTTTTTTGCCTTACATGAATATTGTGCCCAATAAGCCGATCAAACTTCATTTTTTGTGTTTACAACTGCGCAAGCGGTGATAACAGCGTGCAGTCGAGAAGCGCGAAATCTTAGTAGGTTCTAGCACTTACCCCCGTATTCACAAGTGCTCCTCAACTCGCTTTCACCCTTCACTTGACAGAGTCGAGTAGTGCGCTACTGCTCAGCTGAAAATGACGCTGCGCTACTCAAGAACCAAAGGAGATTACCCCTGATATGCATGCAGTAACTTGTCGTTCTTAGAGATGGCACTCCTATCAGCTTTCTCAAGTGAATGTGAAGCGCTGAGTGAAGGGACGTTCTAGAATACGGGGGTTGGTGCTAATATTGTTCACGGGGATTCAATAACTAAAGGGTGAAGAGGATCCATCGTGTGTGTGAAGGAGAGGAAAACACCACCCTTTCGTCTTTAAACGCTGGTTTGGGAGTGGCCATTCAAGGGGGTGGTCGCGATACGTGATGCTATGTCACAAGTAGGGTAGAGTTACTTGCTTCCCACGTGCTTCCCACCGTATTCTCATGGAGATGCGGTAGGTGGTTGGCCGTTGCAATATCCTAGGTGTGTCAGATTTTTGCTTTCGTGCGCCTTCTTTTCACCATGTATACCTCTTACAAAGTATGCGTCACGACCGACATTGTGAACACGAGGGACGCAAGACGCTGCCCCACGGATTATTATTGATATACTTTTCATCGTGAGGCTTCCTATGGAAGGTTCTCTTCCTCATGACCACAAAACACAAGTGAAGGCTAGCCGATGGGCGAGAGCAAGAGAGAGATAGAGGAGAGGGTGGTGAAGCGCTAGATCAAACACATGTGGTCTGCATTGTAAAAATACAGGAAGTGTTACAATGAATTCCTATTAAGATGGAGATGAAGAGTGCAACGCCATAATGTAAGCGTTCCGTGAGTGGAGTATTTACTTCATGGCTCTAATATATACCTGCGCGCACACACACACACACACACACACACACACACGCAAACACGCACACGCACCCACACACACACACACACACACACACACACACACACACACACACACACACACACACACACACACACACACACACACACATATATATATATATATATAGATATATATATGATATTATCAACGGCTATTAACTTATTTGCTTGGATTGTTGAACCTTTGCGCTTACATTGAATATTTTTGCGGCACGTAATGCCACAAGTTGTGAAGAGGGCTGCGCGAAAGTTAAGCTGACACCTGTGTGATTACGCTTGCTGCGCTGGCGGAAACTGGAAAAAGAAATTTCCTCAGGTCTTCTAACTTAGCTTCACCTTTGAATTCAAATCTTCGTTACAAGCCAAGTTTTACAGACTATTTCAGTTAAGAGTTTAAAAGAAGCTATCATATTTTCCGCTGAATCTAATTTCAAGTTTTCTCAAGGCTCTGGACGTGAAAAGGAAGCGTCATTACTTCCAGCAGACACGCATGTGTCAGACGTGAGAATAAAAACAAATCACCTCTAAGTGCTTCGCACACACAGTTAACCAGCTAATCTGAAACATGCCGTGCTCTGGTGTTTAGCAGAGGGCAAATTTAGCTGGTAAGTTAAAGTCTTTCTCAACCACTGGTTCCGCCTGTTGAAAAATTTTTATTGGGGTTTACCACCCGTGTGGTCGGTCCCTTGCTCATTTTAGTGGACAAGTGTTGATCACTTGGTCTCGCAAAAATACTGTGGCACATACACTCTAGGCGTTTATACAGGGCCACCACATTTTCCTTTCGCACAGCCATGATACAAAGCTTCGCTTTCAAAGTCACATGGCAACCGTCGGCATGTGAAGCTTTATATCGCTACTTCATTATGATACCATGGCTTGACCAAATTGACTCTATAATGTCTGCCCTGATGGAGGGGCATTGTCAATTCAGAGGCGGTAGGGAAAAGCCGCCATCCCGCAGTACTTGCACTTCATGCAGGCAACAATAACGGGCGGGGTGGATTCTTTCCAGAAAAAGCAGAAAAAGAATAAGGCGATGAGGGCATCAGTGAGAAATGTGAACATTTTGGTATTATTTCAGCGTGCCTCGTGTCAACACGGAAGCCGAAAGGTCGTGGCCCAGCCTTTTAGCCGCTTTGAGCCCCCGCTATGACAGGCAGTCCTGTTCGTGCTCCACTCCTGGATGCTGCTGCCCCATGGGTTTTGCGTCAGTGAAAGAGGGTCTCGAAAGTCGATGCTTTTTATGTCCTCGGCCAACGATGGGGTGGTGCGCTGGGGTTGGGCCACCAGCCGTACGTGACAAATGTTCCTCGGTGCCCTCTCTGTCTGCCTGTGGAACAAATGGCACTCGGAACGCAGCACATGTGATCCCCCTTCACACCGATTGCTCTTTTTTATTTCGTGTATAGGATCCGGGTCCGTACTCACTGACTCTTTTAGCTTGTTCCCCACGTTTTTCTTTGTCCAGTTCTTTCGTATCTTTTTCTTTATCACTCGCATCAGTTTGTGTTCTGGTTTCGAAAGACGAACGTCTCACCTACACCTGTCTTTAGCTTTCTTGGCGCCTAGGAATGTTCTTACGTCGTGCAAACACATCTGTGATGGCAAATTTATATTGACGGCCACTGGGACAGGCACTTTATCATTCGGCTACCTGAACATAATAAAAAATATAAAGAACCGAATTCAGCTGTGCTGGTAGTATATTCTGGATTGAAGCGATCCGCAAAAGGGGCATGTTTATACTCATGTCACAGTCTACGCGAATGAAACCGCGTTTTCTGAAGAACAGTAGAATAATTAGAAAGATAAATTTTGAATCTGAGCTGCTTCCATTACTACAAAGATCCAGCTTGGCAAATGACAATAGAATTTTGTTAAAATATTATGCGCACATCTGTTGCCAAAAACATGAAACCTCTTTTGTGTGGCATCCCTCGCTTTGCCAAGGTAGCATCGGAAAAGCAATGCAATGGTCACGTGGCACAAAAACACAATGTGTATGCCCCCAGTGAGATTGTATCATTTTGAAAGTTTACAGCATGTCTTTAGTGTTGCTTTTCGTATTAACCAAATTTTTTACATGTTCTGGAATTCTAATTACATAACTTGTAATACAATTGAGTCACGCAGCGGAAGTCGGCAAGTTGAGTGAGATTATTCTTGGATTATTAATTTCAGAAGTCAAAATGTTCATGAGAGTAATTGGCAAAAATTTGTTAAATTTCTTTCGTAATAATCATGTAATGTTATTTAATAGAATGTCGGGTTTTCTGTCTCTAGCCCACGATATGATTATGAGAGACGCCGTAGTGGAAGGCTCCAAAAATTCTGACCATCTGATTCTCTTTGACGTGCACTGACATCGAACATGCAGTAAGTACATGGGCCTCAACCATTTCACCTGTTTCGAAACGCGACGGCCGTGGCCGGGACCAAACCCACAACCTTACGGTCAGCAGCTCAGTACCTTAGCTACTGATCCACCACGGCGGACCCCATAGCAATAAATATATTATGTACAGCACGTTGAATATAAATGTTGACTTCAAAAGTGTCATCTACATGAAAGGAGTTGTTAGGGTCATAGGTTGATGAGCTAACTCAAATGAAGTCATGAGCCCCGCCGCGGTGGCCTAGTGGCTAATGTACTCGGCTGCTGACCACAGGTCGTGAGATCAAACTCCGGCCGCGGCGCCTGCATTTCTGATGGAGGCTGAAATGCTGTAGGCCCGTGTGCTCCGATTTCGGTGCTCGTTAAAGAACCCCAGGTGGTTGAAATTTCCGGAGCCCTCGGCAACGGCGTCTCTCATATTCATATGGTGGTTTTGGGACGTTGAATTCAACATATTAATCAATCAATCAGATCAGTCACGAGTGTGACTCTGAGTGCGGTCGGGTGAACAATATTTTTGTGAGTTTGGGTCCAAGTAATTTCGACTTGGACTAGCTCGCAAAAATTTTCGTGAGTCTAAATCTGAGTGAGTGCAAAGTCTACGTAACTTCAGCAATGCTATGAGCTTTACATGGATTCACGCTAATACTCACGTCAACTCATACTTATTCCACATCAGTAATGTTCATACATCATTTAAAATTTTATCCATCTTAGCCATAAATTACGTAAGCGGCGAAGGGTGCCGCCAAATGACCTACCACCGACAATTTTTTATGAAATTTTTTGATATATTTATCTTCTCTTTTAAGAATATTGTCCCTAACGAATTGCAATCACTCAGAATTCGTATGCGATGGTGCTGCATGAAAAGACGCCAAGAGTTCTGATCACGTCAGATATCTGTGTTGAAGAGCATGAAAAAAAAAACAAATCTGCACTAACGGACTCATGAGCGTTCTCACTCGGGCTCACTTAGACTCATATCAAGCCGTGAGTCCGGGTGAGTATTATTTTGGGGAGTTTCTGCCTGAGTGAGTCCGGATGAACAAAAATTTTTTGAGTGTGAGTCCGACTGAGTCCGGCTCAGGCAAATTTCCGCGAGCCTGGGTGCAATGAGCCCTAAGCGCCAAATGTATTTCGTGAGTGAGTGTGAGTGAGCTCCACAGTTTTTCCCGACCTATGGTTAGGGTGTCACTGGCTTATAAGACATTTGTCATGAAAGTCAGTAGCGCAATGAATAGATGATACACTTTATTCTGAGATCGAAAGCAAACAAATGCAGTTTTCAAAAAATTGGCGCAACAGGGCAGCTTTACTGAAAGTATGAGTGCCATTTTAGAGCTTGTAATAACTACAATATAGCGCATTCCAAGCAAGCATGCCTAATAAATTTTCTACCTTTATTCTGTAAATTGGAATGTGTACGTTAGAGCACGTACTAAAATGTTGGTCAGAAAATTTATACATCTCACGATGCACTGTAAGTAGCATCTGCTTCATGTAGCAGTGCATATGAACGAGCAAACGTTTACTGTTTGTAAATGTGTTTTTAACAATTAAATAAAACACCTGTTGCATCGCACCAGTAAGCTGATATAAAACACACAAACTTCCTATTTTTATTGTGCACCTAAATGCTGCATATGAACAATTTTGAAGTCTTTTTTGTTACGTATGTTAAGTCTAAGTACTTTTACATTCCTTAAAAGTTCCATTTCTATGTTCAGAAAGGGCAGAAAGATGTAAAGCAAACTGTAATAAAGTGCTGGTTCACTGTAGAGAAATGAAAGCATTTAATGTCAAACTGTCACCCAATGTATATTGAAGTATTCATCATTATCCATATCGAGTAATGAATGAATAAATGAATGAATCGTTAAATGAATGAATCAACCAATCAGTCAATCAATCAGTCAATTTGTCATAGTTTTTGTTTTCTTACTTTTCTGTATGACATTACGGTCCCATCTTAAGCTCGTTTACGTTGCCTTGCCAGATGCAAAGTGGATTGTAACACTCTAAATATTCACTCCTTTGATTTTCTATATCGCTAAGAAAATCATTTAAAAGCACTTTAAATATGGCTTCGTGGGGCTCTTAGTAACTCTGTGCGTAGAGCAAGCTCTTATTTCAAGCCAGCAAAAAATACAATGTCAAAATATGCGGAAACCAACGGGAATTACTCCTGAATATACGGTTCTCTGAGAACGCCAAGACTTGATACTGGAAAACTAAAGCGTGCACAGTTGGGAGGGTCACTAAAATATTGTTTAAAATACTGTATTTTCATCTTCTAAAACAAAGGGACAAAGAAGACATCCCTACAGTGGAGATGGCATCGCTTACTAATTAAAATGCTGTACATATTCATGTAGTTGGTACGGTAATTAACCACTGACATCTCTGCGAATGCAGCTTTGTCCTCTTTTGTTTACTTTTGTAAGTTAAGAACGTCTACAATATTAGTGCATTTTTCTAACATTTGCAAAAAAAAATTCTCTCCTTCTATAGTATGTTGTGATTTCCAGAAACATAACATCTATGCGTTAAAAATGAGGTTACCGCTGGAGGAAACACTTGCAGTGAAAACCTTCTTTGGGACCTTTGTGTAGGTCACGAAACGTTGTGTAGATCGCGATAAAAACGAAACTGAACTTTGAGTTCCATAGCGTAACATTGACTACGATGAATTTTAGCGTTACTTCGAAACGCTTGCCAAAAATTGTAATAAACTAGCGCCACATCGAGAGAAAGTGGTGTAAATTAGTCAGCACATATACATAAGTTAGGTTGAAGGAGCACAAAGCCCATAAAAAACCAACAATACTTCAATACTAACAAAAAAAATCTCGACCACGTAAAGAAATAGAGTCACGTGACTTGGTGCACCAGATCATTCATATTTGTACCGCCAGAGGCACTACAGATAATTTTTCACGGCTTTCAATGAAGAAACAAAACTACATATCCACCTCTCGCGAAAAAAAAATTGGCAGATACCGCGTACCTTGGGTATCAATTTCATGCGAAGCTTGCGTATAGAAGGTGACTGTGTTAGATTTTCTAATTGAACAAATAATTACGAAGTGGCGCTAAAGATATGTGAAAATTCACCCACAAACATACGTTAAACAGCCGCATATGTTTTGTATAAGCAAGTGTTTACAGTTGCCTAACGACGCCAACAGCAACGTGGTTATTAGCAACACCGGAAGCGGTTAGCTGATATGAAGCACTGGTGCTCGAGGATGGTAGCCCTGGACACTGCTTCATGAATAAACTTCAGTGGATGGCGTATAACTACAATTTACCCGACGTGACGATTGTACCTTAAGAGCACATATTTAATGTTTAAAACACTGAATAGCCAGCCCTGCAACCACAATTGAGGTTTCACGAACATTAGGGCCTATTCGAAAAGTCGTTCCGAGACCTGGCGTAACTCTGCACAGGAGATGAAATATTTCAATTTCTTACCTTATTTCGTCCAGTTGAAATTTTAAAGCACTAGCGCTTCTTTAATAATGTTCTCCTTCACAGACATTACCTTCCCGTCCCGGCTAATTGATGTCGTCCTTTGAATGAAAGATTCAGCTGAAACAAATTGTATGTAATTTGGCATCTAGTACGTTTTCGTTCTGTCTTTTCCTTCAACTATAACACTTCGTTGCATCGTGTCATGTTATAATGATTGCAGCGAGTTTATGTGGATCCAAAGTTTTCTAGGTGCGGCGCTTTCGCTCTCACGAATTTCAGACATCCCATGACACATTTTTCCTTGATTCTTTAGTTCACCCGAAACCTTCAGCACAGATTTTTTTCTGGATATATTTTCTACTTTTATTCGTGAAGATCCTTATGACTGCACAGTGTCCGTAAACTTCCATTTGGCGCCTACAGATGTAGCGCCGGTACATGTGAACATAACGAAACATTTGTGAACAACAAAAAGGTTATCAAAAAGCTGTTGACCAGAACAAACAAAATGAAAGGCCACAACACCGCAAAAAGACCAACAATTAACCACCCATAAATCAAAGCATACGACATAACAGAAGGTTAATAGTAATAATAATAATAATAATAATAATAATAATAATAATAATAATAATAATAATAATAATAATAATAATAATAATAATATAATGTTTATAGTTATTATTATTATTATTATTATTTTATGGAGTTTTACAGCCCGAAAACCCGATACTAATACGAGAGGCGCCGTGGTAGAGGACTAAAAAACTTTGATCATCTGGTGTTCTTTAACGTACATTCACACCGCACAGTGCACGGGCCGCCACCTTATCGCCTCCATCGAATATTGACCAACGCAGCTGGGATCAAATCAGCGACCCTTGAGTGACCCTCCAAGAACCGTAGCACCAGTTCCACTGAGGTGGACCAAAAACAGTTAACAAGGACAAAATAAAGGCTGTTAACCAGAACAAAATAGACGATCATGCTTCGCTAAAGATCTGATGCACGTTTCTTCGCCCCATCATCAGTAGTAACTTCATGGATAGGCGTGTATTTCTGTCCCACTCGTCCTACGGTGGCTGTGCCTTGACATGTTTTTTTTTCGTTTGCCTCTCATGCTCCGCATCGTTGTTCATGTGCAACTTTAGCGTGACGTCAGCTGTAACTTCAGCAACAGCTTTACAGTACAGCGGCTTCACGTCATTCTATTCCGAGCTTCGCCATGACTTCGTACTTGTGGGGTATTACGCACAATGGACACATAGGTCACAAGGATAACCGGTATCACAATGGTATCGCAATTTAAGTGACGTGAAAATTATTGCGAGAGGGCTCAGGGTTTCTTGGGTAGCGTGACGCGAGGGCAAACGGTCTGGGCAGGGAGCAAGGCAAAAAGCCACCAGAGGCAAAAAACGTATAATATACAGCGTATGTAAAAAAATTGGCACCGTATCTGCATTTCATCTGCAAATGTCGTCGAAAGACGATAGTCTTGTGTGTGAAGAGAGAGAACAAAACGTTTATTTGATGTTCTGATCAAGAAAATCGGTGAATGGTATTTTGGAGGCGCTGCGTTAGAGTGCCTCGAGCATGCAGCGGAGGCAAACGAGTGCATGAAATCACGTCACACGTGAGACATGAGCACCATCTGGCAGTTTTAAAGACGATAGTCTTTATTGGGGACCTTCGACAGAACCATTTTGGTCTGTCTGTTCGTCTGTCTGTCTGTACGTTTGTCTGTTTGTCTGCTTTTCATGGTACCTCAAATGGTCGACCCCATCCGCAGCACCCACAACTATTGCTCAAGGTTTATAGTTCATACTTGTGCGATTGTCAAATGAGAAACAATTGCTGCGCATATCTGAGGTACCACAATAGCACGTCGTTGTTTTGTATGTGTGCATTTGTACTAGAGAAGGCACACACAAGTAATTCTAAGGAACGTAGCGTTAAACATGCTGAGCTGGCAGTGCGACGCGATGCTCAAAAAGGAAAGTGTTACCAACGCTTTGCTAAAACGAGACGGTGGTAGCACCTGTTCGTTGCTTTGCGTTCTACACCTTATCGCCTCCGAGATAAGCACGCATCTTTTTCCGTGGGCGCACACGCCTTGTTACGTTTCCGAAGATAACGGCCTGATGGCGCTCGTGTAAAACGTGCCTCGATGCGCTCGTTCGCCTTCGCTGCATGCTCGAGGCACTCCAACGCAGCTCCTCCAGAATACCATTCACCGATTTTATGGCACAGAACATCAAATAAATGTTTTGTTCGCTCTCTTCAGAAGCAAGACTATCGTCTTTCGACATTTGCAGATTACATGCAGATCCGAGGCCAATTTTTTTTCAAAAACAAAGCGCGTGGCTCTGAGACGGGTGTGCGCGCCCGCCTCAGAGGTGATAAGGTGTAGAACGCAAGGCGGCGGGTATTTGCTCACACTGTCTTGTTTTAACGAAGCGTTGGAAACACTCGCCTTTCCGTGCAAGCGTTGGATGGTTAGCGCAGCATGATAAGCGCTACGGTCCTTAAGATTACTTATGTTTGCCTTTTCTAGTAAAAACCACACATGCACAATGTATACGTGTTGTTATGGTGCCCCAGACATGCGCAATAATTGCTTTTTAATGGACAATTGCACAAGTATGAACGCTGAACCTAGGAGGGCGCTGCGGATGGGGTCGGCCGTTTCAAATAACCGATGCTGTTAGGAGTGGACAAACACACAAATGTACAGACAGACAGACAGACAGACAGACAGACAGACAGACAGACAGACAGACAGACAGACAGACAGACAGACAGACAGACAGACAGACAGACAGACAAACGTACAGACAGACAGAGAGACAGACCAAAATTTTTGCGTCGAAGGTCACCAAGGAAGACTATCGTCTTTAAAACATGGACGAGGAAGCTGCCGACACTCGATGCACTGGTTTTTCATAGGCGCCGTGATGCTCGAGGAGGAATGTGCAGCTGCGCGGTTGAGACGCATCCAGCGTCACTGAGGGATGCACACAGTGTCTCTGAGGGACGAGCCCAGTATCCCTGGCGAACAAACCCAGTGTCCGAGATGGACGTATTAAGTGTCTGTGAAGGATGGGTCGAGTGTCTCTTTGAAAGACGCCTGCAAGAGAAAGAGTGCACTGCAGAATGGGTAGCGCGTTGTGCAGGTTACATCAGGTAGGGCGTGTGGCAGTTTTCATGTAGTCGGGATCCAGGTACAGCCTGCGGGAGCCTTTCCCGTTGTGAGTAGCGCAGCGTTTGTAACAAAAAGTAACACATACAGAAAATATTTTTTTTCATAACCCCTGCATGTATAGCGCAATATTTTTATCCTTTAGTGGCGTATAGAGACTAAAATGACTCAAGTTTCAGCTCTAGGCTTGTAGAAACACATACCGAGAATCAACTTATAGCAATTTCAACTCAACCTTTACTGAAGAAATGAGAGAACTTGTTGCTTGTTCTACTTTCACATTAAGCCATTCAGATTTTGAAGTACCACAGGAAAAGCTAGATGTGCTTTGGCATTTATGTTTTATACACAACCGAATTACCTTTCTTTTAAATTTCAGACGCGTGCTGATTACCGTGTGTTTTAGTTATTTCATCACTTGACCCCCCTGTTTCCGAGTAGCCTAATGAGCCCGATGCGCTTCCGCTTGAGTTCACTTCACTTCCTTTCCTTCTTCTATTGATCATCCACCCCTGGTACTCCACTGCCACGCCAAAAAAAAAAAAAAAACTTGAAATTCTCACAACGCCTTTATAAAGGCTTGTAACTGTGTGGTTGTTTGCTTTGGAGCCTCCGAGATTAAAATAGGGCAGAAGTATGTGAAATTCCGGTACATTATTGCAGACTCGCAACGTGCCCCTCCGCCTTCCCCTCTTCTCTTATGCTAAGGCTGCCTATGTTTCACTTTATTGCAATCAAAAATTTTTCATAAGCTGTAGCAAGGGGGCCTTTGCAGGACTTTTATGAGGCTGATCTTGATGACTAAGCTTGGGCGTAATAGATGCGACGCCACAACTGTAGGACCACCTACGCCAATATGTCTCTCATATGTCACGTCCCGTCTCCTTTTTAACATTTATTGCGATTTCTTTCTTCATATCTCTGTTTCCTTTGATTATCCGTAATATCACGAGCAATGCAGCCTCTTCGTTCGATTTGCTTTGTGGCGGAGGACGCTGTGCGCATTACGCACCGTACATTACACTGAACGCTCGTGGAAGCGTCAGTATCGTCGCTTGACGATAGCACTATCATATTGACGATAGCACTATCATGATTTGCTTGCTGTATTCTCGCCACATGTAAGTCGGAGATTCAGCGTTCTCTGTTTACGATGAGCGCTGTGAATCTGAATGCCATGGTGACTTCGGCAACGTAAGCCAAGCTTTCTCATTGTGCCTAGCCATGCTAGGTGTTCCTGTTCTCTGATCTATATGGCTGTGCCTTCGGCAATAAAGGCAAGTCAAATGCACAGCGACCGTGTAAATTATTGCATTTTGTCTCGTACCACCAATGCAGGGTCCAAGCGGGAAGAAAGATGGTGTAGCAGGGCGTTAAAAGAGTGCTGCAGCCGCACATGTAGCGGTTTTATTCTGTAAGCCTCAGCGCCAATGGTGCCGCTCTTGATGGTATTCGCAGCCTCGCGATGCGATATACGGTCCCTGACTCTTTGTTTAAAGCTATTTATATTTCCATTTCTGGAAACTATTTTGGGGATACATCACGGGGTCCATCACAAATTGAAATCTTGAGTACACAGGCTTTACATCTCCTCGTAGAATGGTTCTCAGCGAACAGAGAAGCTGTAATGGTTTATTTTCCCTGACGATTTTCACGTGACCTAGTTTTCTGCTGTTATGAGATTGCAGTGACTTATGTGGCAAAAAAAGTGTTGCAGTATGTAAAAGGTATAGCCGAATTTTACATATGAAGACGTGAGTCCTTCAAAATATATTTTCAAGCAACGTGATGTGATTGAACTAGCAACCTTTGTGATAGCACTAGTTTCATTACGTCGCTTGTCCATGACACACAAGTCGGAGCTACGAATGGCAGAGTCAACGTTGTAAATGACGCCGGGGAAGAAGACGGAACCCATCGGAATGTAAAAGTGGACGCTGATTCCATCCAGCTCTAAGACGCTGCGTGGTATGTTCAGTGAAGCAGCATGCGAAACATCGGTCGCCATGACGTTCTTATGCGGATTCGCTCGGACATGGATGATTTTATCTCGCACATTCTGCAATAGGACTGAGCTAGTCAAGCTGCAGTACCAATATTATAAAAATTATAAAGAACGTTTTTGTTATTTAAAAAAATGAATGTTTAGGATGCAATTTACATATTATTTATATAACTAGTGGTTAAAACCACTGAATTGCAAATACAGGAATTATCGGATTTTAATTAAGTAAAAACAGAACAGTATTAATTATGTTAAGCAATGCTGTTCTATTTGCTATCCAAGATTCAGGATTATGAAAACCCCACCACGGCCTAATCTAGTGGATAAGGTACTCGGCTGCTGACCTGAAGGTCGCGGAATTTTGAATCCCGGCTGCGGCTGCTGCATTTTTGATGGAGGTGAAAAGGCTGTAGGCCCATATGCTCAGATTTGTATGCACGTTAAAGAACCCCAGGTGGTCGAAACTTCCGGAGCCCTGCACTACGGCGCCTCTCATATTTATACGGTGGTTTTGGGACGTTAAACTCCACATATCAATGGGGATTATGAAATGAGACCAAACGAATTGCAAAAAGTTATTCTATCTATCTATCTATCTATCTATCTATCTATCTATCTATCTATCTATCTATCTATCTATCTATCTATCTATCTATCTATCTATCTATCTATCTATCTATCTATCTATCTATCTATCTATCTATCTCTTTAGCCGCATACGAGTTTTACTTCTCCTGGCCATTTGAATAATGGAATCAACACCAAAATTGTTATGCATAACAGAACTGTACGGTGAGTATAAGTGACTAGTCATAAAATAAAAATCCTGGCATGTATGTATGTATTATGAGTGTCATGATTTACATGTCAAGGTCTTGCTGCTTCTGCAGTGGTTTCGTTTCCACGACATTTCGCAAACCTCGTGTGGTATGACATGACTGCATGGAAAACAAAGGTGACAGGTCCTCACGTGGAAATCATGACATGCGTGTCATGTGAGAATATGACTAAATGCCACGCTCTTGATTCGCTCTTGGTCATTTCGCTACCTTCACTTACACCAAATTTGGTAGAACGGGACGTGAATGGATAATGAAGGTAAATGACTAGTGCAAACATGGTAATCATGGCATGCGTGTCGTGTAAGACCATGTCTACATACCACGCTGACGATGCGCTCGCGTCCATTTCGCTAGCTTCACATATACCAAATTTAGTATTAGGTAACGTGAATAGAAAATGAAGATAAATGACATGTCCGAACATGATATTCATGACATGGGTGTCAGAAAACATGACTACATGCTACGCTTTTAGCGCGCTCGCGCTCGTTTCGCTAGCTTCACAGATAACAAATTTGGTATTACGTGACGTGAATGAACGAGTGAGCACAAATGCCCGGCGCACACATAATAATCTTGACATTGAAATTATGTACTGCATAAGTTACGTTCACCTCGTAATGTTGTGCTCATTTCATTGTGACAATTCAACCTTCCTCATACGTGCTACGCATATCATCGTTTGCCACACTACGTGTGATTTACCATTTTGTTTATTTTTTTATTTTGTGCGGTAGCAGTTAGGAACATCGGCGGCGGTGGACAACTACGGCGCCATGCGTGACCCGTATTGTTATCTTATAACAGCTGCCACAATGAAAACTTGTTCTTGAACAGCTAATAACTGTGACCCATACCCTTGTCAGTCACATATCTTCATTTTCGTCAGCCATTGCATAAATATTGCAAAGAATTCTCAGCGAGTGTGTAGCTGATACCATGCTGCTGCGAAGAATTACGAAGAATAGCACACAAATTGTTGTCTGCTACACACAAAACATGATTATTTATGACGTAGTGGCTACCCAGCAAGTATGCTTGTCGCAGTTGTCCGAAGAGTGTTAAGAAAAGGCCTTGAAAGGACGCTCATCCAGCTTTAGCTCTGACTGTGATGCGTGTTCCGCACAGGCCTGGCATTTTTTCACAAGGCTGCCGTTCTACAATCAGAACTCTCAGTGCTGGTAAGTTGTAGATACCGCAAAACGGATGACGGCGTTAACAAGAGAAAAATTGTGTCTGTTTAGTGATTGTATTAATTAATTCTTTAACCTTCATTATCGACACACCTCTAATTTCGTGCACTCTACTCCTTGTTTACGATTGCCTTTCTCATTAGGAAATCACGATGAAACGTCCTGTCTTTTTCGCGAAAGCTTAGGCATCAAGTACGTTGTGACCTTGCCAGTGTTATAAGCAACGCATTGCCAAGAGGAATGCACGAATTATCGGAAATGCTCCACACGCGCGTTTTAACGATGCGGGAGTAGCGCTTCGCAACTGCTTGACGATGTAATCGATGGAAACAGGTGTGCGCGGCATTAAATAACGTAATGCGCACTTTCATGTGGAAGAGTGATTAGAGACCTAGAATACTTTAGCGATATTGCTTAATGCATTATCAAGTGCCCAATCGCACGTATGTAACCAATCATTATCTCCTAAAGAGTCATTAGCCGCTGTTTTATGATCGCTTGTGCTTCTGCATAGGAGATTTGTCGCTATGCTGCCGATGAGAGCAATCAGAGGAGCATTCAAGAGTGCAATGAAAATGAAAAAGCACCCAGAATTCTCGTTATATTCACGTGCGCGGAATCATTGCGGCCATAATAACAACTCCGCGTGTCATTGAAGTAAGCGTTTGAGAGAGAAAAAAACAGAAACCTTGCTGAATTAGATGGCCGAGCTGCCTCACGTTAATTTGTGCGTGCGCCCATAATTCTTGAGGGTGAATGCTTGCTGTCATGCTCGCTATATGGGTGTGCTCAAGATTATAATGGGCGTTTGTTCCTGATTTCGTATTAAGCGCAGGCAGGCAGGCAGGCAGGCAGGCAGGCGAACGCACGCACGAACACACACACATACACACACACACACACGCACGCACGCACGCATTTCTATACAGTCATATTTGCCTTTATTTACAATACCGCGTGAAGTCCACACATAACACGCAGCAATTAACTCGCTCAATAGCATCAGAGTTTAGTAGCTGCGCCAGATGTAATGGTACATAGAGCGCATTATGATCACCGATCAATTTTATACCAAGAACTTATTCGGTCTGCCATGAAGGCACAAGACCAAAAGCGATTTTTTGAAAAATATGCTATGTCCTTATGGAGCTTGCAAAATATATTTCCGTTTTGCATCAAGCGATGCCATACTATAGCCAACAGTGCGGTAACTGTATAGAACATCAGCACTCAAATTTACCATAGGAAGATCGAACACGGGTCGCTTGCGTGGCGAGCGGATGTTCTACCACACGACCACGCCTTTGTTTCAGCGCACTAATTTGCACCAAATACTGGGCAAGTTATAAAACTTCAGCACTTCCGTCCTAAAGCAGAAAGCATCGCCAACATGTTACGTACAGACTCTAGAGGTGAAGGAGCTTCAATGTTGTTCACCGTATCATAGAACTTGACGAGTTGATAAAGTCGATCACGTTACCTATGCAGAGCACATAGCAGATTCAGTTTCCCGTCTTCGAATGCTGTCAGCATGAATAGCTGAGTGCCTTACATTTCATACTTCTTTGCAGTTCAGATCAGTTCAATATCAGCCAGATACTCTGAATACAAGCAAGTCTGCGTAAAGTGGCTTAATCTATCGTTGCAGCCATAGAGTTTCTCACAACCATACCTAGAAGGAAATCTGGTGCTAGTGAGCAGCTGGATGCAAGAGAATCACGGGATATGTGAGCTTCGAAATTGACTCGGATTTGTGTACCTTGAAGATGCGTCTGCCTGCATGGTAAAGTGATGGATTTCTTACTATAAGAGCACGTAGTAAGCTAAATATTTTTGTCATTGCACAAAAACGTGTTTTATTTATCCCTAAAACCTTCTACGTTGGTGTACAATATTATGACGCATAAGAAGCAACCAACGGCCACTGAACATGGAGGCAGACGACAAAGCGAGTGTTATTTCTGCCACTTTCATTTCGTCTGTTTCTTTCCTTTGCCGTTTGGTTGTGCCGTCAAAGTGAGTGGACTTTTATTTTAGAATATAATACGCGTGATTGAGATCCGCTTATAAAAGTTTTGTTTTAGAGAAGCTTTATTTACGCAGTCGTATTCGCTTTTGAGCCGAATCCTCCTTCAACACCAGCAACACAAGCCTCGCAGACACATATACCGTCATTCCCAGCGCTCCAACATCGCCCCTTGAGAAATTCGCATAGACGTTGGCGCCACCATTCTCTCTCTGTATTTGTGAGAAACTCTATGGTTGCAGCTTTTCATGAGATCCAGTGCAGTTTTTTGTGTGTTTGTGTGCGCCCACTGCCAGTTTTTTTATGATGCACTTTTATAAACTGACCGGTTTTCAATCCATTCGCAGCAGTGCTTATAGGCCGAAGAAAATGGATGCGTTGACGGCTGTCTCACTGGGTAACGGGAAACGTCACAGTGCCGCACAAAAGCATCGGCGTCGACTTGCAGATTTAACCTTTATATATAAAAAAAACAAGTTTACTCCACTTTCAGTGCCATAACAAGCAAAGCCAAGCAAAGAAACTAGGTTGTCTAAAGCACTTCACTGAAACAATGCCATGTGCAGTACCAAGGAAAGCTGAGGACGAGCGAGGATAGGAGGTTTGGTTTCGTAATGCGGACATTGATCCGAAAGAAAGTGCGTTTTATTTTCTGCATCACTATAGAAGCTCAGCTAAATGGAGGTTTCTATATTGCAGATGTACTGAAGCAGATAAAGATAGTACGACTATATCACAAATTCTGGGAAGCCTCTCGCCTAACGAGCCTTCATCGATTTCTACGCCTCTGTAGTCGTGAAGAGCAACTTTTGCTAAAGCGATCACAAATAAAAATTAGGCGCGCGGTGCTTTTCGCCGGAGTCGCAGTGGACTACTCCTCGTCACTTGTAATTTGGCAAGAGCCAGACGGAGATTTCCGGCTTCCCGGAGACAAAGTGTCGTTAACTTTTTCCACACCTTTTACTTGCACGAAGACAAGCGATTCAAGAACCACGGAAACAAAGAACATGACGGAAAACGAGTGAAGGAAGAGTTGGGAAAAAAGAACGGGAGTTTCTGTACATACGCGTCGATCCACCGTGTCGGGCAATGTAGTGGCGGAAAAAGAAAAGGCCGAAAAAAAAACACTCAAAGGGAGAGTGCCGTTATTGCAATGAAAGGCTGGTAGGCGCGTATTTGCCTAACGATCTTTCATATGAAGTGGACTACATCAACATGGGGGTGGATTCGAAATACACGCATACCCACAAACGCCACATGAATGTAAATTAAACATTGTTGATGAGATTTAACATATAATTTTCAATGAAAGGTTTTTGATTGTTATTAAGCGTAATTGTGAAGATAATGTAAAAGAGAAGAAAGACAAGTGAACAAAAAGAAAAGTTGCCCCTGACAGGGCCTGAACCTTGGACGTATTATTCGAAGGTCACACGTCATACCACGCCTTCTAGACTGATTAACATTCCTGGCTTTCTGTTCCTTCCTGTTCTTTCCTTTTTTAACTTAGTGCAATAAACAGGGTGAACTGTGAAAGTGCCTCAGACTGGCTGGCCTACGTTTCGGTAGGAGGACCCATCTTTTTCAAAAGCACCATGTCATACTTCGCGTGTTAGTTTTAAAGGGGTTAGTGGTGACGTCATCGCCTGGTGATGGCACGTGTCCCTGTTGATAATCGCCGTCTGAAAAGCAAAATAAACAATAAAGCAAAGAAGTGCAGTCCTCGCTTCAATTCAAGTCAGCTGGTAGTAATTTAAAAATTGTGTAGGTGACTGGAAAAATAGAAAAAAATAAGAAAAGAAAGAAAACATTTGCCCGATATCTGAATGTTTCACTGCAAATGCCGTCGAAAGACAATAGTCTTGCGTGTGGAGAGAGCGAACAAAACGTTTATTTGATCTTCTGCGTGAAAAAAAAACAGTGAACTGTAGTCTGAAAGCGATGCGTTAGAGAGTCTCGATCCGTGCAGCGAAGGTGAACCAGCGTACCGAAGCACGTTAGACACGAGCGCCATCTTGGAGTTATCTTCGAAAACAAAGGAAACCTTTTGCGCCCGCGGAGAAAGATGCGCGCCTGTTTCGGAGGTGATAATGTGCAGAACGAAAAGCTAGGGGCAGGTGTCTCCACAATGTCGTCTTAGGAAAGCGTTGCAAACACTTGTCTTTTTGAGCATCACGTTGCACTGTCAGCGCAGCGTGAGACACGCTACGGTCCTTAGAATTACTTTTGTGTGCCTTCTCTAGTAAAAAGGCACACATACAAAACATCGAGGTGGTGTTATGGGGCTTCAGCGATGCGCAATAATTGCTTATAATTGACAATCGCACAAGTATGAACGCTTGAAACTTGAGAAATGTTGGTGGGCGCTGCGGATGGGGTTGGCCGTTTAAAGTATTGTTTAGTGCCATTTGGGGTATTGTTAGTACAGACAAACGGACAGACAGAAAGACAGACCGAAATATCGGCGTCGAAGATCCCCAAGAAAGACAATCGTTTTTAAGAACGCAGAGCTGGAGCGGTGTGCTGCGAAAGTGGTGGCCGCTTCAGACACGAACAAACGAAAGAGCTGAAAGCTTCAGAGCCGGCAGACGATCGCCGCGTTCGGCTACCAGAAAGGGTTGCCGGCGACAGCGGCGTAAGTGTGTTCCCGAGCACCTATGAATGGGACGCACAACAAGAAAGCAGTTACACATAGGGGGAGGAGCAGGCGGGGTATTTTCAAACGCCAAGATGTCGAAGGTAAGCAATTCCGGATAGGGTTAGAAGGGCACGTGTTTAATGGGGAAGGTCATCGGCACAAATACTCTTGCAGTATCCCTGTAGGCGGCTCGCTCAGTGGAATTGATTCAGGAGTTTGGCGGCATGCTGGCTGACGAAAAGAGATACTGAAAAGGAAAATAAAATGAGCAAAAATTTGGCAGCATATCCACGGAGTGAATGACGGAGAGTGGGGCGAAGCATTCGTCCGTCCATTCGTTCTTGCTTCCGTCCGTCCATGCGTCCGTCTGTGTGACCATCCATGCGTCCATCCGCCCGTCTGTGCGTGCGTCTGTTCGTGCGTATGTTCGTGCTTCCGCTCTGGGTTCTTCCATGCATCCACCCCTGCGTCCGTTCATGCGTCCATCCATGCATCTGTCTGTTTGTCCGTTCGTCCATCTATTGAACGCTCCAAGTACCACCATCTCAGATCTTTTAATCATATATTCTCCATATATAAGCACCGCCATCCAGCGGAGATTTTAAGGACTAAACGAGAGGTGGCACACGCACACCATCTTACGGCTTGCGCTTCGGGTCTATTTCCCACCTTTAACCACCTCGAGTTCATGGTATATGTGTTTAGAAAAAGTTTATTCTACATTCGGCATCCTTATCCATACGAGCACACACCGAAGGCAACGAGCATCATCAAGTGCAAACCTGTATCGCGATATGGTTTTGATTATAGAACCATTGCTTTAGAAAACACCTGGCGTCTTTCGATAAGCAGCTGGCGTCTTTTTGTTTTGCTTTAGAAACATCTGGCGTCTTTTCGTTTTGCTTTTAGAAAACATCTGGCGTCTTTCGTTGGTTTTTTCATCAATCAGCGGCGTTTTGAACATTAATCACGGAGGTAAACAATGGCTGCTATTGGGAATGGGAGACAGCAAAAGCCGGCTTTTAGCTAACGCTTACACTTCTACTTCTACTAAGGTTTCCTACTGGAACATGCCAATGGCTGCTAATGGGGAATGAGAGACAGAAGAATTCGGCTTTTAGTTGACGCGCACGCTGCGAATTTTTTTGTTGTTCAACAACGCGCAGGAGAAATTTCCCACCAGCACCACCTTGCAGGTCAAAGCGTAAGACTGGTTACATACTACGACGGGACGCGGGACGAATGGGTGCCGCTATAAAGAGCTACGCCCCTAAAAGGAAACACACACACTCAAAAGGAGAGGAGAGAAAAGGCGGGTGCGTAGGTGAGATGTTAAAATGAACAGACAGAAAAAAAAGATAAAGAAAGAAAGAGAGAGAGAAAGAAAGAAAGAAAGAGAGAAAGAGAGAGAAAAGAGAGAGAGAGAGAAAGAGAGAGAGAAAGAGAGGGGGGGAGAGGAAAGTTGCGGAGAACTTTCTGGGTTGAAATTGTCCTTAACGATGTGCGGTAGGAGTGCTTTTTAGAAGCTAGGAAAGAGGAAACAAAGCAGTGGTTTAACAGTACTAGAAAATTATAAAAACGTCGCAGTTGTATATAGGCACATTGATACCTATAATTCAAAATTTTTCAATTTGAATTCTAGAAAACATTATTAGTACTATATGCAGGCTAGGAGCGATTCATTGTAGTACCGGTTATGTCTATTTGAAGGCTGAACGTATCTTGTCTTTTTTTTGAAATTTTTTTTGAAATGAACAGATTTTACTTCTGGAGAGATACAAAAAACAAAGCGAAGCTAAAGGTCATTCGGCCTGACGTGGCTTCACTAGGTCTGTAAATATAGCCGCAAATATGCAATGGCTTTCAATGATTCTAAAATGCCACGTGCTGCACTGATTCCGAATTTGTGTAGGGACTTCCATTTGTGTAATAAATATGACTCCATGTATTTTCTCTCTTGTGGTGACCGAAAATCAGTTTGCAGAACGTGAAGCTTTGTTTGGTCGAAATTGTGGTCCTGTTCGTTAAAGTGACCGGCTACTGCTTTTGGTAAATTGCGTTTTGTGTCTGCACGGTGGCCGTTCAGTGTTACGTAAGTCAGGTGCCCAGTTTCACCTACATATTGTTTTCTACAGGTGGCACACCCAAGACAGTATGATAGGTTGTTTGAAGTGCAGATGAGTTGTGATGTCACTTTGTGAATGTAATCAGATGCTGTGCTTTTTACGCAGGTAGCCGGCTGTATGTGTTTGCAGGTGGAGCATCTGGGCTGACCACAGGCACCCGACGTTGTCCTACTCTTTGCTGTAAGTTTTGCATGAACAAGCATGTCTTTAGGGTTAGCGTTGCCTCTGTAGGTGACTTTAGGCGGTTCGAGAAAGATTTTCTTAAGCTTCTGGTTGGAGGTTAGAATTGAATAGTATTTTGTGAGAATGTTGTTTACGTTAGAGAGTGCATTAGAAAAATTTGTAGTGAGAAGAAGTATAGTTGCCGTTGTTATGCTTTTAAGGCGTGGTTTCAGTGCTTTATTGTGGTCCTTTTAGTTCTCTATGTTATTGTTTATATCGAGAAAAACGAGCCCTTAAGTGCATCATTCTTTCCTTCAAGCATGCAGTCAGACAGCATAGATGGAACGTACGCTTGCATGGAAAGCTCTCAACGTCATGGTCATGCTATGCTTCTAATAAAACAGTGCGTAATATAGTACGTATAACGTGTACAACAATATCTGCAAATCATTTTTAGTACATTTCAGATTCTCTCTTCAGCCTACTTTTCATCATACATGGTGAACCTCGTTTAATGCAAGCTTTCTTCTCTTTAGAGCAAGTGAAGAAAGTGGTACAGGAAGAAGAAGATGATGTGATGTTCAATGAGTAGAACGAGGAGAGGTTGTATTGAAAAATGTTGCTAATTCGTTCATCACGAAAAAAAAGTCTGAATAAACCGAATGATGAATTATCGAAAGTATATAAAAATCAATTTAACAAAGGCCCCTTCTATCAGTGCACTTTTAATTTCTTGATGAATATATGTATATATTCTTCTTGTTTTATGCAACGGCAGTGCAAAATCCACCATTCTTGTCATCCTGTGACTTCGTTTTCAAAGTGACCACGACGCCAGACATCCATGTTTAATAGCCCGAAACATGCTCCACACCTATCTCACACTATGGGCCGCCTTCGCTACCACATCCACGCGTATGTAATGATACTTCTTTCGCAAAAGAAAAAAAAATGGCTTGCAACAGATAATTAGTTCACGGTGGTGCAGCAAACGAGTATCATGTCAGCATGCTTATCACAGCAGCAAGTTCTTCATCTTCTGCAGCTTTCACCAGTTTTTGGGACATTGAAAGAGCATTGCATCAAGTTAAAAGGAAGCTTCCGTGTGCCAGATATGCAGGTTTACAAAATCATGGTCACTAACTCGTAAAAAAACTTAAATGAACAGCACCACCTAGCTTCGATTGCCTACGCACTCCGTTTTCATTCTTTTGTGTTGCAAAGTTGTGGCGCTTCGTGCTCAGCATGCTCCCCAGATCAATCGAATTGACAGGGTTACGACCAAAGGTGCGTGATTTAATGAGTATTTGATATTAATAAAGAATGTCTATGCCAGCAGAAACCAGAGCACACGTCCGAATTATTCGGTTTTCTGAAATAACTGGGCTAAAAATCACAATATTACATAAATGGTGGTAATGCTACAATCTTTTTTATGTGACTAAAATGTGGAGCAATGCTGTGCAAAAAGAACCTTTGTTTATTGGGAACTTATGGTAGCAGCTATGTAGGCCACCATGCATTCGAAGGTCCAATTACTATTCCAGTAAGAGGTCCTTTTATTCCTAATGAGGCTCAATGAAAGTGAAAGTATACTCTCTGGATTGATGTTTGGAATGATGTGCATCCCGCAGTGGCGTCAAAAGCGTTTGCTTAAAGCCCACATCATACTGCCATTTTGACCTACCCTCGAGAAGGTTATCCTAAAGGCTAGAGAGAACAGGAAGGATAATTGAAAGGCTGGAACGTTAACCAGAGTCGTGCTCGTTTGGCGATTCAAAACAGGAGAATGTGAAAAAAGAATTCAGAAGAGAACAGCAAAGCGACTGTTACTGTAGCCGACGTATAGTATACCAGTCCTGTACCCGCCGTCACAGGCAGTCAATCAGTGCGGTGGCGTTCAGAAAATACCTTCAATACGGAATCCTTTATTTTAGTGTTCTTTCCAATTTCGAAAAATGAGATGGAGAGAATGTTGTTTCATACAAGAATAAGAAATCTTTGCTCAGGGCCTTACTTGCTCACGTCACTCCCTGTGCCGAAATACGGCATTGATGTGATTAACATGCGGGCTTTAACGTCCCTAAACCACCATATGATTATGATGAGAGATGCCTTAGTGGAAGACTCCGCCACTTTCGACCACCTGTGGTTCTTTAACGTGTACCAAAGTCTGAGCTCACAGGCCTACAACATTTTCGCCTCCATCGAAAAAGCAACCCCCCACAACCGGGATTCAATCGTGCGACCTGCTGGTCAGCCACGGAGTACCTTAGCCATTAGACCACCGCGGCGGGGCACCCAAATTCAGCAACTATCACAAGAAGCGCTGGTAGTCTTCTCCACAGCGTATAATCTGCACACTTGGCACTATCAATCATTTCTATTATAAGTTCGTCGGCATCAAACAAAACCAAACAGCGAAAAGCATTCGCATCGGAGCAGTAAGTGCCCTCTACTCATCACAACTGAAAGACCTGCGTGTCCGGTATGGCATCACTGTGCATATGCAGCCCCAATAACGCTGAAAAGTGGATGGCGTGCACTCTAACCTTGCGAATACTTGCAGCTTTTCAGATTTCACTTGACGCCAATGGTACATTGGTGAATGCAAGAACAAGATGCCGCACAATATAACACTTTTTGTTCACCCCGGGATACGGCGCTGCTGCAGTCAGAGCCATTGTTCTTGATAATGTAACTAATGGTGAGTAAATTCACGTGTGTGCAACTCTTGCAACGTCATACTGTACTCTACCTTGCTACTTAGTTGTATTCAAGTCAACGAAAAAACAACAGATGAAGCAGCATTCATATGACTTCAATACCAAAACACAGGTGAACGGATTTCACCAAATATAAATAGCCTGCTTGCCAAAAGACTAGCGTATGAAGAAAAAAAGATGCCCTGGAACCACGCAACATCTCATTATGCATTTTTTACTTCATTCACTCACATCTCAGAGGAAGACTCTCATTCAGTCAATGTTCAATGATTACACGGACTAGTGTATAAATGCATTTTGCACCAAACATGAACTAATCGGAAACTCGACATCGCTTATAACATTCCTTGTCTCAGCATGAATATTGCGTCAGTGGCACTGAGCCTAAGCTTGAGTTGCTCGTTGAACAGCAGCGGTGGACCAGACACTTCTGCCGGTGGGGTCAATAAAAGAAAAATAAAGGCTCAGAAAAGAAGCGTAAACGCAAGAAAACATAAAGCTTGCTGATAATTTAAGCATGGAAATGTTACGTGAGATTAGCATAAGACGACGATTGGTTGAGGGGTGCGTTCTTGGTTCCGGACGACGTCCAGAGCCACACGGTTTATAACTCCAGTGTCACGCAGCAGCAATTGCGTGAAAGGTTGTGGTTGAACTTCATTTGGACGGTGCATATTTTTGACGTTCATCAGCGTCTTAATGTAGTTCTCATTCTTTGTAACCCTGTCGAGTTGATATATAATGACGCTATCTGTATTGGCGCGTGGCACTTTAATGCTTCAGTTGGTTTGTTAGTATGTGGGGTTCAACGACCCAAAACCACCATACGATTATGAGAGACGCCGTAGTGGAGGGCTCCGGAAATTTCGACCACCTGGGATTCTTTAACGTGCACCCGAATCTGAGCACATGGG
This sequence comes from Rhipicephalus annulatus, assembly GCA_013436015.1. NCBI lineage: Eukaryota > Metazoa > Arthropoda > Arachnida > Ixodida > Ixodidae > Rhipicephalus > Rhipicephalus annulatus. The sequence goes on along the minus strand of WOVY01010234.1, from coordinate 941,153 downwards.
CCTACAATATTTTCGCCTCCATAGGAAATGCAGCCGCCACAGTCGGGATTCGATCCCACAACCTGCGGGACAGCAGCCGAGTACCTTAGCCACTAGAACACCGCGGCGGGGCTTCAGTGCTTCAGTCACTGAATGAAGAAGACCCCAAGGCAAGGTGCGTTCCCGATCACCGAATAGGATAGGTTGTATGGCGCGCTTGATATTACATTATCGGAATTTCGAAATTCTTTTTATGTGCATGCACAATGCTCTACGTTGGTTCATACGAAACAGCTTTCGTATTACAACGACAAATCATGTCAACAAAGCTTGATATGGTGATATTCGCTAACTGTAAGCGTGGCGTTTTGCCCAGTAGGGAAGATACTTGACAGGTAAACATGGCAACGTACGAAACATCCCACCACCAGCAATTCCCCTTTATGATTTATTTTACTTCACACGGTTTTTGCTATAGCCTATGCGTCAGCTCCCTTTCATACTCTCGAGCACGAATACTTCCCCCGATGAAGCAACATGACGAAGCTAAGCTAACGAATTCGCGCATTATGATGCAGTGCCGTAAGGCATGTACATTCTACTGAACTGTGTGTAGCGTTGGCAGAAAGGGAGTTTAGTATATATCAGAGTACTAGTATAGCAGCACTATCTTACCGAGGAAATTGTAAAGGTCCTACTTTGTCAAATGTAGAGAATAAATCTCTATACAAGACACTTGCGCACACTGTATAGGCAAATAAGTTATGTTCGTACTCGCTACAACATGAAGGAACGTACCGCAAATGTTTTCTGTCATTTTTTTCGATGTGTATGAATACGTGTACAAATTCATGGCAATCAAAACCAATCGAATGAGTTCATCGTATACCACTCCGTCCAACTACTGACTTCCTTCTTTATGGGGTGCATTATCGCAGATGCCTTGTTCGTCTTCAAGGCAAACCATCAATGCTCATAAAACGGCAAAACAATAAAACGAATGAGGATGCTGACGTACAGTCTCTTTTCTCTTGCGCACATTGGGAACAAGATGCTATTATTTATAACGGACTTATAATATTTGCATGAATAAATGGTTATTTTAAATCGCAGTTGAAAACTGAGTTTACTAGTGAGAGCAACAAGCGCCAGTCTATGGTGGTTCTATTCGCTTTCCGGCTGCATATGGGCAAAACTTGTTTGCGTAATGAGGGCCATGCAGTTTTCACGTTTCAGGAGCACTTTTTATAGTACTTTTGAAGCTGAAGCGTACTTTTGAAATCAGCAGTACAATTGGAAAGAACTCATTATACTTTTCAAGGGCACAAACAAATATGGCTCGATGGATACTCTATTGTTGTTCTTCCTTTACCAAAATAATTCGTCTTATACTTTTTTCATTGATGTGCTTTAAGATTAATACAACTATGGTCTGTATTTTGTCGAAGATAAGGTTACAGTTATGTTGAAAAAAGGAAAAATAGTTATTACAAATCTTCTGGCATTTTAGTCCCAAGCTCCCGGAGAAATAATAGATACCCGCCTGAACAATTTAGACGGAGAAGCTTTATTCTGATTCTTAATGGTGCGGTGCATCTATTTTATTTCAAGCTTAGTATTGAGGATGGTGCGAAGAAGTAATTGAGTTTAGGAATTTTCAAGCCCGAAGTAGTCATGCGGGCTTTAGTGAACACTAATCTGGATTTCTTTAACACGCTCAAGAAGTGGAAGCAATTAATTTTGAGCGAAGACTATGAAATCCGTAAGAGACTGCTTTTCTCTTACTTAGAAGTTGTGACACCACAAACGACATTTCAAAAAAAAAAAACGCTTCACATAAAGTGAGCGGATTGCTTTAATTAATGAATGCGTTCATTAAAAACCGACATTTCAATTTTTTTGTTAAATTTGGTGGCGAGATACCATAAAACCAACAGGAGCTCAGTATTTAAATGCACGGCTCTTTTTGCATGTGTTGATCTGAAAGAGCGTGTGTTATTTGTACGCAGTAGTGTTTTACAGAAGAAGCAATTCTGTGACAACCTAATTGATCTAAAGTATACAGGTGTCCCGTATCGAAGACCTGAGTCCTGTACCAAAAACGTTCATGTTTACTTTTACCACTCGTGACCACCCCAGTCTTCTGTTTTCTTAGTTCTCCTGCTTGTTGTCGCGCGGCCGCAATCATCCGCAACATGCTCCAAAGGGGCCAAGACGATCACGAGGCAGTTGATTATCGCTGTCTTGCCTCCAGGATACATAACTTTTGAACGGGTTGTTTTATGGTGTGTCCTGATGCTAGTCGAAAAATGCAGATGAGTGCAATGCCATCCCTTCCCGGGTACACTGCCAGAACCTTTCCCAGCTTCCATAGTAGCAGACGTGTGCCTTCATCGTGCACAAGCACCACGTCACCTTCGCAAAGTTGAGGTAGATTGCGATGAGGCGCATTGTGCGCGTATCTAAGTAGAACAAGGTAAAACCACTTCCATCGGCATCATAGCTCCGCTTTAAGACGCTCACGATAGCGCGCGCGACATAGCAGGAGCTCTTTTGTTGATGATATGCAATAAGTATTAATTGCTGCCTTCTTGCGGAAAGCATATGAAGCATCTCCCGATCGAGAAGTGAGACGAAGTCAGAGGTTGCAGTTCATCAGGGCTGCTATCAAAATACGAAAGAGGTCCGTTGTTTATGACCACTTCCACTTCGCATAACACCATATCGAGGGCTTTGGCGTCGAGACTGTTGCGCCCAAGTAACCGTTTCGATGCGTTATTTTTCGATCGGATGAGGCGCTCCCACGAGCCTCCCCACCAAGGAGCTCTCTCAGCGATGAAATTCCATTTGATATTGATGTTGACCGCATATTCTCGCAGAGCTGGCAGAATGGTCTCTAGCACTCGCGCATAGGCATGAAAAGACAGCGCGTTATCTGAGTATACGATGTCGGTGATTCCACGCCGCAAGATAAAACGGTGGAAGGCGAAAAGAGTTGTTGTCGTTGTCATTTCGGTCGTCAATAACAAATGTATAGCTCGAGTGGCAGCACAGGATAACATGAGTATGCATGCCTTTTTGCTCGTAGCAGCCGTGTCACACGTGTAGAGGGGTCCGCAGAAATTCAACCCAACGACTAAGAAAGGACTTGCTTCCGTGATGCGGTCTCATGGCAATAGGGCAAATGTAAACGTCTCAGTGACTGGCTTGTAGCGTTTGCAAGGCAAACAATTCCTCAGTACACTTTTAACGGTCTGTGGTCTTTTCACAACCCAAAAATCGAAGCTCGCTAAGCGTGGTCTCTACTCCGCTGTGAAGGACGCGTTCATGCGCGGCTAAAACCACAAGATGGGTGAAGGTGTGCCTTGCTGGTAACAGTATTGAGTGCTTGTCATCAAAAGAGTCAACTAGCTCCTGCAGACGGCTTCCAACGTGAAGCAGAGAAGAATCAGACCACCTTCGTGCAGGAAAGATTGTAATTGAAGAACTGGGCTCGTGAACGATAGCTCCTTCGCTGCGTGGAGCGCCTGCACTTCTTCAGACAACATTTTTTTCTTACATCCTTTGCAACGAGTAGTGTTCTCCCTTGCGAAGCTCTGCTGCTGTTAACGGTGCGGCCATGGAACACTGCTTTCTTGACGCTTTCGCGGCGAAGCGGTACACCCACCCTGTCACTCTTAGCAGTCTGTTCAGGTTGCTGTACTTCATTACAGATAATATAGTGTTCGTAACAAAGCCCGCGGGACACACCGACGTTTTTTCTGGGCTTTGTTCGAAACTCCAAATTCATCTGTCAGTTCAGCGCGCTCAGTAGACATTGGCTCTCCAGGCTCATGAAACAAAGTTGGACCATGCCACGACATTGTTGACGCAAGAAGATGAGGTGATGAAACCCATCGTGTATCCAAGTGAGCGGGATTGTCTTTTAAGAAACAGTGATGTCATTGGGTTGGCTATGTCAGGCTATAAATCTCAGAGACCCGATGACACACAAACATTTCTCTTTTGGCAGGCGTGTTCCAAATCCAATGCAATGTCACGAGTGAGTCGGACCAAACGTGTACAGCAACAGAGCTTAGCACTGGTACTGTCTTCATGTATGCACACAACCTTGCGCCGACAACGCATGTAAAGAGCTCTACACGTGGCAGCGAAATAGGTTTATTCGTGCCATGCGGCTCTTGCTTATGAGGAGCTGTAAATTGCAGCCGCCATTTGTTGAGCACGCCCCTACATAGATGCAGGTACCATACGCTCCAAGCCTTGCGTCGCAGAACACGTGTAGTTAGATTGAAATCGTTGCAATAGCTGCTTGCAGGAATACGTAATGGTCGACAGAATAAGGATTCATGCTGTCCAATTCAGTGCGCCTACTGTTCTAACTTACTTGTTCGTCTGGCAGGAAGGCATCGTCTCATGCGCATTTATTTTTCCATAGGTCTTGAAACAATAACTTTGCCCTGAGCAAGATTGGAGCTAGATACCCCAATGAATCGTAAACTCTCGCTAACGTCTGGGGCACAAAGCACTTGGTTGAAGGCTTGTTCGCAGCGAAGTCCGACGCGTCATGCACCATGAGGACAATTCTGTCGTCTTCACGTTCCCAAGGTACACCAAGGACCTTGATTAGAGTACTCTCTCCAGCTTCGTCTTCAAAAGCATTCTGGTCTCTAAAGAAGATTTTACCGCAAGGCATGTGCATTGGAAGCCTACTTATACAATTCCATGCTTGCTTCCGAGAATATCTTGAGTACTTCATTGTACACCGTGGTAGTTTCATCCACATTTGGAAGTCCCACGATAAGGTCATTGATGTAAAAGGCTTTCTGCAGTAACGCTACAGTCTCTGGATATCGTTCTCGACAGAATTATAGGTGATGTCAAATGCTTTTTGCGAGAAAAAATGGGCTAGACCAGGCTCCGAATGGGACCCACGTACTTCTCCACGTCACCACAGATGAAGATGGATCATTATCCGTGGGCAACCAATCAATCCGTAGAAATCACAGCACGTCATGGTATTCCGGGTGAATAAGCATTTGCAAGTTTGCTTTTTTGGTATACGCGATGAGAACCACCGGGTGACATCGAAAGGTGAGCAGCAGCTTCACAATGTCTACTCCTGGCCTCGTACCCTTGAACAGGACATCATTCAGGCAGGGATGGCGAGGCGCGTGCGAGGAAGCGTCAAACACCACCCGAAGTTTTGTCGTAACCACTTTTCTTCCTATGGCAGCATGATGAAGCATATAATACATATTGTATATTGGTAGTAGCTTTTCTTCGACTCGCTCTGCATGCTCCTCGTTAAAGTACGCCTTGATGGCCCTGTCATACTGTTTCAGTAATTTGGGCTGTGGTTTGAATCTATTTAGTTATGCTGGCATCCGGTGCTCGGCCAACCATCGACTGTCGCTGCCGACAGGTATTCCTCGATCCTTTAACATCAGTGGCCATCTAGCGTGATAATGTCCTCTTCAAGTGCGTCAAGTTATGTTGGAGCCTTGCTCTTTTCCTCAGCAGGCGCCTCGATCCTCATCACGTCGAGACGCCACATCTCAGAAAGATCACTGTCAGGAACAAACTTCGTGCTACAGTGCGAAAATAGAGCGCTTGTGGATGCTGATTTTCTCTCGCGTTCCATGGCACCCTGATTGGTCCAGCCAAGCTTGGTTTCCATGGCCGTCAGGTTGCTGGTTAAATGATCAAAACTTCGAGTTGCGACGTTACAGTAAACATTGGAACGAAGTAAGACGCTTACTGCCCGTAGGTGCCAGGTGTCGGGATGAAAGTTGTCTGCAGTATCAGAGTTCTTCTCGCACAAAAGTTGCAGAACATCAGTACTGAGTGGCGGGATTGTAACTGCACACACTTCGGGTACATCTAAGCCATCCACAGTTATCGCTAAGTTCATACGTTGGCCTCGTAGCGTCAAGGCTACCCATTGACTACGTGTTACTTTGCGGAGAATCAAGTGACCGAACGTAACCAAACAAAGTTCTTCGGTTCCGATAACCGGGCATCTGAAGTCCTTTGACACATCCACTCGCATGAATGTGCACTGACTGCCGCTGTCAAGAAGAATGCGCACGAGACGCTTTCGGGACTCGCACTTGATCCAGACTCGTCTTGTTAGTAGAAGAACGGCGGTGATTCCGCTCAGGGCACTTCGGGCCGATGTCACTGAAGGCGTGTTAGCGCCTCGCCCGGCAATGATTGGGTCGTCCTGGTTCACTGTCATTGCTTTTGTACGGGTTGAGGCTGCCGGCGTGAACAATTCACAGAGGATAGTGAGGTGTCGTCAGTTCCACTTACTACAGGTGATGGTGCGTGCACGTCAGCAAAAACGCGCCATGTGGTTTTGCAAGCCGCAACGGTGGCCGCAGCGAGCAGTGCGCAACCGATCCCGTTTCTTCTCAGCCGAGAGTTGAACGTTGCAGTCCGCAATGGTGTGCGGACAACTGCTGAATAAAGGGCACATCTCTTCTGTAACTGTAACAGATTCAGCAGCAAGTGCGGATGCCATAGGCAAATGTCTCATCGGGGCCGACAGAGGTTCGACCTTTTCAGGCCGCGACCGAGAGAAACCAGACGCCATTTGTAGCCTGTTTTCTTCTCAAACATCAATCTGAATGCGCCGAAAATTGAGCAATTCGGCAGCCTGGTGAGCGCTCTGTTCAGGTGTCGCGATGCCGGACGTTTTCTGCGGCGCTTCTTCCACCTTCTGGCGCTAGAGAATCGCAAGATCGACCGGCAGACACTTCATCAAGATGCGGTTGAGAACCACGTTGTACTGGTAAGGTGAGACGCCCAAACCAATCAACGCGGATACTCGAAAATAGACCTTGTCGTAGAGCAGGCGAAGCTTCTCCACGTCTTCCGACGACTTCACTGGCACTAAGGCGAGCAGGTGGTCAACGTACTCATTGACAAGCAAGTAGCGTCGACCAAATTGTTTTGTAAGCATCTTGATCGCGATGTTGTATGGTCTTCGGTTAGTCGGACGCCTTTGATTGTCACTGCTACACCACTCAAACAGGACTGAATGTACTTGAACTTCTCGATCTCGATCTGTAAAAGTTCTTCATTCAAGTGAATCGTGGCACTTAAATGGTCCCAGAAGGACTGCCAATCACGAAGTGCGCCGGATAACGTCGGGATCTGTAGTTTCGGCTAGAGCACCGTGTGATGACGCGGCATTGTTCCTTGACTGGGAGTTGAATCGGCTACTCTAGCACAGTCACTGAGCTGGCTGTAGGCTGCGGTGCTGGAACCACCAGCGTCAGCGTTCGGTGATGTCGCCACCGACCTCGCAGGACTCGTTACTGTCGCCTTATTTGCAGCCTCTCGGAGGAAGAAACGCGCTCGGGGCACGTTGTAAAAGACCCTTCGGTCGTACTCTTCCGCAACCACGAACTCTTCCTCATAGTCGTGGTCATCAGTCGCATCGAAGATTTCTTTCACAAGCTCGGCATTCTTCTGAGTGAGGTAGGCAACGTGGGAATCGACTTGACTGGCAACGGGAACGGAGGCCTGCATCTCGTCGGTCAAGTGCGTTATAGTTCGTATGACGCTTGTGCTGACGACGCTATGGTTTTTGCGCAGCCGCTCCAACGATGCCATCGGAAGTAGAAGTCTTGGAACGGCGTGACTGGGGGGGTTTTCGTCACCAGAAAAATGTCGCGTATTCAAGACCCGAGCACTACACCAAGAACGTTCATGTTTATTTCTAACGCTCGTGCCCGCCCCATTTTTTCCCTTGGTTCTCCTGCTTGTTGTCTTGTCACGCGCCCGCAATCATTCGAACAACAGGCCATGTCAATTAGCTACAGCGAGAGTGCACCCAAGATGGTACCATGACTTGTACGTACATATTTATTGCATGTTATTTACTCGCAGTTCATACAACCGCATAAATACGTTGGTGTAGTGCACATATCATTTAATCAGGTACAGCATTGCAAATAACTTTTCAAGCAAAAAAAGGCTGCAGTATTACACCAAATAAGATGTAACTACACGTAGGCACAGTACGTAGAGATTATAAGCGCAAGAAATATGAAAAAAAAAGATGAAAGAAAAAAACTTGAAGTATAGACAATGAAATTTTTTTTTTTGAAAAACGTCACCACAAGCAAAGCGAAAACCAAGATCAAACTCTATAGTTGCAGCGCTTACACTTCTTACAGTAGGATTTAACCAGTAGTCCAGTAGTCACTACTCGTACTGTAAAGGTGGCATAGATCGTACGTAATCCGTCAATTTTGGGTAAACCGCGGCCCGTGATATACTAGCTGCGGTAAGTGCGTACGCACCACAAGTGATTGATAGTTTGTCTACCCCGAAATGGTGAGGACAAACATTAGTAACTGAAATGTGAGCGTATGATGAGAACCTGAAATCTGCAGCAAATATGTAAAAACCCAACAAATGCAGAGATAAAACAGCGGGATTTCCGCAGGAATCGAAGCCAAGCGTACTGAGTGGAAATCAGGTATTTTCCGACAAATCAATTATAGGTCTTAAAGCTGCTTTGGAAAAAAGAGTATGCGGGCGCAAGGTCGGTGCAACTTCAATTGCATGTGGTTTCAGTGGTGGCTATATGATTCTATAACGAAGCAACGTGCATGACATGTGCAAAACCTGATTTACATACAGTATGATGGTTTAACCTCCAAAGGGTTCCAGTAGGGACTGCACTATTACAGTAATTTGATGAACATAGCATTTGTACTTCCATGATTCATCAAAATATATTGAATCAATGCTAGGCCCATGGGAAACACGTTAACGAAAAGTAGTGTAATATTCAAATTATCACACCATAAAGCGCACTTCGTTCTGATTATACTTCTTCCATGCTCTAATCTGAGTGGTAACGTTGAGTCACACCATAAGTTACACAGTGTGTAGTCACCAGTAGACACCAGCGCAGTAGACTTTCCCGGTGAGCCCAATTGTACACACAAATTCTGCTGCACTTAACATCGATCCACCTCACAACATTTCCTTCAAAGAAGCAAAAAAATATATCAATACTATTTATCAGCATACGCTTTAGCATTATGCTTCCTGAAACCAACATCAAGGACTAACACAAGAACAACCTTTCAGCCTAGCACGGGTAGTGCTGGTAGTGCGCACATTAGTGGTGGCGTCGTTAGGCAACCGTGAACCACCACTTGTCACATTTCCATATTTTATACATACGTGAGTGCACATAAAACTTTTACTTTTGTTTACTAAGTACTATCTCCATCTTCCTCGTATTGTTATGTTCATTTTGAATGGGCCACACACCATACTTCTGGACGCATGGTTTCTATATCATTGAATACCACAAAATCATATTCTGCTGAATATTTCAAAACTAAATGAATGAATTAACAAACAAATAAATAAATAAATACATGCCAGGCCTGCGCGGAAAGCGCAGCAAAGTCGCAGCGAAAGGCAGAAGAGCGCGATTTCTAGAACTCGTTACAAACTCTTCTGTGGCTACTAATAGAAGTGCGCTTGCAATGTACCCAGTAATCCAATAATTTATTTGGAAGCTGATGACAACAAAAAAATATGGCTGCACCCTTTTTATTGTATCAAAAGCATTCAATAACATGCTATTTATATTGCTTGACACCTGATTTCACAATTCGCGTTCTGTGACGCCTAGTTGTTATATTGTTAATTTAACATATTACTCACCTTAACGCTGTTAATTTTCGACATAACGCTTGTACAGGATTTTATGGCGAAATCTATTAGGTGATCACAATAGCAGGGGCAGTGGGGTAATTGTCCGTCACCATTACCGGTGTCTTTTAGCGCTATTGCGGGAAGTTAGAAAAAAAATGAAATGAGAAAACAATTCTAAAGAATGACAGCCACTATTACAAGCATGAGCGCCTCTAACAGAGATAAATGTTCCGTGGCTGCAACAATACTTTTCAAGATCAAGGAATGGAGTCAACCTGGGAAACTGATGCCACCTTATTCTAAGCTGTCAGCCACCACTTACCCAGGCATTGCTAAGTAGCCACTCAGTGCTCTCGGCTATGACTCTAATGAGTGTGGTAGAGGTCGACAGTCCTGTTATATTACAGTGAATCCTTTCTTGAGATCACACTAAAAGCCTATTTAGGTGCCGCATGTGCCGCCACAAACACTGGTGCCCGTAACTGCTACGCTATCTTTAAAATTTCAAGAAATTGTCATGATTAAAAATTTCTACGAATGAATGAGATATGAACCAGATACCTCAGTGTGGCACTCGAGTGTTCTACCACAGAGTTACGCTGCTTTTTGACATTTATTTTCAAAAACGTCCTATCTAGGTGCCATGGCTTGTAAATAATAGCCTCAACATCTGTAATATAGCGTCGTAGAAGAGTTAAATAACAACCAGCCCAAAACAGTGTGAATTGCACGAGTGGGTGATGGAATGTTTCCCATTTTAAGAGCATAAGCCATAATTGTTTATCATCAGTAACAACACAAACGAAGTGCGCATAATTGCTTACTCATGCTTTGTGGGTACCTCGCTTATCAGAGGAATAGTGGCACACTGGGTACTTCCCTACTTCTTGAAAATTACGGTAGTTTATGACCTAGTGCGTACCATGCACGAGTATTAGTTGGCCCAAGGCAGCCTACAATGGGCTCTGGAAAGCACGCTATTCCAGCGTCCATTATAACTGGGTTGCGTGTTCTACGCAGGCTGGGCAATTTTTATGCATATATATTGATTGATGTGTGGAGTTTTTGTCCGAGAACCACCATATGATTACGAGAGTCACCGTAGTGGAGGGCCCCGGAAATTTCGACCACCTGGGGTTCTTTACCGTGCAACCAACTTTGAGGCCACGGGACTAAAAAATTATCGCCTTTACCGCAAATGCAGCCGCCGCAGCCGGGATTTGATTCGGTGACCTACGAGTCAGCAGCCGAGTATCTTAGCCACTAGACCACTGCGGTGGGGCATTTTTACTGCGATGGCAATTATATGGACACTCTCTGCTGCCACCGGCGTCAGCGTGGGCGTCGGCGTCGCCGTCATTCACCACACACACACACACACACACACACACACACATATATATATATATATATATATATATATATATATATGCCACTGAGTCACGAAGGAGCACCTCTTTGAACGTTCAAACGGCAATCTATTTATACCTACCACTTCCAACTGGTAATGGGCATCTCTGGAGGGAACTATCGTGTCTCCAGCATTACCCGCGAGATGGTGCAATGAGCGCGCGTCGCCATATTGTCATGACGTGGTAGCGGTGCGCTCTCGTCTGCCACACGTACTTTGCCCCATGGAGAGCTGAGGAAAGGGGTAGTTGACGCTCACCCATGCCTGCACTTATCTCGTGTGGAAAACATGGAACGCTTTGGACTATCACCGGAACAATTCTGTTCTAGTTAACAGGCTCACAAAGGTCACTGCAATTGTTGCACGGTCTCCGTTCGCAAAAAGGGCACACTTTTCAGACACAAAGAAGTGACAACTGAGACGCCTAATCACGTTCATCTGTATCTGTGAGTACGTTTTGTGCGTCATATGTGCGTGAGAAACGTGGGGCACGTTTCTATCTGCTTACCATTCTGCGCGTGACCTTCCAATTAGTTGCTCTCGCGTTCATTGCTTCGCCTTTGTGACAAAGCTGCGGCCTTTTTTTGCGTTTAGAGTTCTGGCACCGGTGTGGCACTGCGGTAGAATACTGGCATACCACGGAGAAAACCTAGGGTTGAACCCCATTTCTTCTCGCATGTTTTTTTATGCCGTTTTCTTATTTCGCGTGATAGCATTTGCAGATACCAGAGGGGGCAGCAGTAGACATACGACCACCCTGCTGTTATCTCATAAAATATATCGCTGTAATAAATAAAAATAAATAAATAAATAAATAAATAAATAAATAAATAAATAAATAAACTTAAGAGAGACGCAAAGTGTCAGTAACTATATACGTAACAGGGCGTGATTATTATATTTCTAAGAGATAAAGAACTTGGGAAAACGTTCATTTCAAAAGACCTATCAGCTCTCGTCCCCTCGTAATTAAATAATGCTCTATTACGACGCAATGCAGGTACTATGACAAATGTGATAATGAAAGAAGTCTTTGATGAGCACATTTATTCTATCTGCAACTACTAGTATACTTATGAAGCAGCCTGGAAATTGGCACCAGGCGGCTGGAAGTCCTGAACCTCACAAGTACACCTAAGCAAGTATATGTTACTGAAATATAAAAAAGGCGTTTTTATTTTTGTCAACGTAGAAATGTAGTCCTAAAATTGAGCCCGCGAGACAGAATGTTTATGCTCAGCACAAGAACGTCGTGACTTCTCCATGAGCATGGCAAGCCAGGACTATTTTTATATGTCGTTGCCCTTATAACGTTGCTCCTGTATTCACAAAAACAGCTAATATTGTGTTCTGTACTCACAAAAACAGCAAAGAAAAAAAATGTCCGCAAGAGCAAATTTTATTCACTCTCGCTGCTGAACCTGTGATTGGGGTATGGGGTAGCCGGCAAGCCAATGGCAAAAAAGCACGTACCAAAGATACGTTTTCTTTTTTTAAATTCTGCCAGCGCTGCGCTCTCAGTCATCGTGCCAATTTCGCAGCGCTGCCTTTGTGTCGAGAGTTAAGGGCAAAACTTTTTGCTCAGCCATAAACAAATTATCCCAAGGAAACACTCAACAAAAACTTTGGCACAATAGAGTCTCTCTCTAGGCGTTCTATTTGGTTGCTGGCGACACGTCAAGAGGAATGCATCGATCACGCATTCGCGCATAGCGGCCAGCTGCAGAATACAAGTAGCGCCTGAAAAAGTCGCTGGCGGCCACGCTATTTGTCGTTATATCTGGGTGTGTTTTTCCGCGTGTCAGCTGGACGTCAATTCGAACGACAAAGCAACGGAAGAATTGCGGTGATGTGTTATAGTGAACATTTCAAGGTGCCGCTGGCTAACGATCTCTTTCGGTCGGACGCGCTATCCGCGCTCTGTCATATCCGACCAAACTAGCCCTCCACAGCAAGCATGCGCGTACGTTTACGAAGCCGCTAAACCACACCGAGTTCAAATAAGAAGCAGTAGAATCTTTCTCGCCTTGACTACCCTTTCTAAAATCGCTTTACCTCACTTGCCATTATTGCTTCATAAAAGACGTGAAATGTCAGCATTAAGCTTTGAGCCAGTAAGAATTTCGTTCTTTTCGATTACGCACCGCTACATCCGCTTGCGTACTCGCAAAGGCAGATAACGAGGTAAAATCAGTTTGTCGTGCACGATAACATGCGAGACAGGGCATAACGCGCATGCGACCGCATGGCAAAGCCTCTTTCACATGCGAGAGACAGAGCGTCGCTGGTTGCAGTGATGAGCGGCAGCGAAACGCGTGCACGCACGCTAGTTTCACTTGCGCCGCTGCTGCCGCTGCTTTTGCGCGGCGCCCATCGCTGTGGCAGGCATTGTTGCCCGCGGAAGGCGCCGGTTAGCTGCTGTTTTATGTGGTATCTAAAAGCCACGCTTTGGTTCAAGTATCCCTTCTTTGGCACCCTTGAGCTCCGAGATTCATCATCAATATCTGCTCGACTTTGACGAGGGTGTACAGGGATTGAACTAAGCTTAACGTGAATGTTATCACAAATAAACAACGTTTGCACTGGCTTTTAATTTTGTTGTTATGGCTTTTAAATGTGCGGCATTTCTTAGCGAACATAGGCGAGTTTGACCATATCTATCTATCTATCTATCTATCTATCTATCTATCTATCTATCTATCTATCTATCTATCTATCTATCTATCTATCTATCTATCTATCTATCTATCTATCTATCTATCTATCTATCTATCTATCTATCTATCTATCTATCTATCTATCTATCTATCTATCTATCTATCTATCTATCTATCTATCTATCTATCTATCTATCTATCTATCTATCTATCTATCTATCTATCTATCTGTCTGTCTGTCTGTCTGTCTGTCTGTCTGTCTGTCTATCTGTCTGTCTGTCTGTCTGTCTGTCGGTCTATCTATCTATTATCTATCTATCTATCTATCTATCTATCTATCTATCTATCTATCTATCTATCTATCTATCTATCTATCTATCTATCTATCTATCTATCTATCTATCTATCTATCTATCTATCTATCTAGCTAGCTAGCTAGCTAGCTAGCTAGCTAGCTATCTAAGACCCACTTGCTCCACTCATAGTGACATTACGACCGTTTAGTTAACAGCAGATACATCAAAATTGATTCAGTTTAAAATGAGCGCGTGACAAACGTTGACGAAAGATTCTGTAGTGAGTATACCAGAATATACGTTTCAGTAGCCTGGGTAATATCATATGGTGTTTGCATTCATACATGAAAAACAGGAGATGTCGAACTACATGTCATGATATCAATTACTTGACATACTTCAAAGACAAATAAGGCGATACATGCAGCTGATTGCTGGCTGCTTCACATTATATTGATTTCTATAAAGTGTGGGATTGACCCAATTTTTTACCCTGATCATCTTTGCAGCAAAATATGTTCCGTGCCAACTTTGATTTTGCATCTTGTTTTATCAGTTACGCGTACAATGATACTTTTGCGGGAACGTAGAAATTTTATAGAGTAGGGGAAAATAGGAGTAGCCGGAAATATGTAAGGATTCTGAAAACATTATAGGGGACTCTAAAGCTCCTCTTTTTGGAGTTTGACGCGATAGCGAGATCCTCTTTCTTGTGCGTATTTCGAACATTTAGTGCACGAAACCTTTCGAAATTGGCTATGCACCCACTATACATGGACTTGAGTGAATAGGTGCCGTATCGCGTGTGCCTTTTGTAGTGGGATACCGTCTTTCGACCATGGAGCCATTATGATGATCACTTATTCTGACGCCCATTGTCAAAGGACGCTTGTACGGCGCAATACTACTTTATCATTTCATGATGCATTGTGAAGCATATATAAGGGATGCGTATACAGAAAACATCGAAGTTACTTTCACAGCGTTTCCAAGCAGAGGATGTTATTTTCACTACTTTCACGAACAGATGCGTGGCCGTGTCGTAGAACATCCGCTTATCACGTAAAAGACCCAGGTGCGAACGCTACTCGGACCCAAACAACCCTGGTTAGGTTCTTACTATACTCCATGATTTTGTATCATTTTTTTTATTCGCATTGACTTCAATTTTTCGGTCATGTATAAGATGACAATTTTTTCCTCACAACCAACGACGCCGACACCGACGCTGGAATTTCAGCAAAATGAGCTCTTTAATGCTATTGCGTTAAAAGAAGAAATCAGCTAATTATTCTACCGTAGTTCTAAGAACTTAACCTTTTATAACTACCTATTATGGAGGTTTAATACTATTTAGGCAATTATGTGCCCATTGATAAGGCGCTGAAGGGCAACGTTTTTGGAGCTATTATAATGCTGAAATTACAGTTATATTAAGCCTTATAATGTGCCGTAAATGCTTCTGTTTCAGCAGCTCTTTCTCCACAAATAGGAAAATTGATGTCATATTTTAATAGTTACCTAACAATGAATTGTAAAAACTACCACTCTTCTTCTTTTGTCAAAATCCACGGGTTTAAGTATGCTTTACTTATGCATGCCGGTAAAAAGATTTCAGAATACTTGATGGTATGTGAGAAAAATTGGAGGGGTTAACTCTTGGTATTGGTAATTACGTAAAATATCAAAGAAGAAAATACCACCGCCTCAGATCAGGCTTGCTCCCGCGGTAAACCGCGACATGCTACACAAGTTTAGAGAAAAATATACATTATGCAGAGTATCTACTAATTCTCATTTACATTTTTCTAAAAATAAGTAAGCGACTCCCTTCTAAAGGTACATAAGCATTCGGATTCCCTCAAAATATTCGCGCCGACTGTAATCTGAGCAACTCAGATTTTCATTGGTCTTCCAGTACGAGCTTTTGAATCTGGCGTACAAAGTGCACAAACGTTATACAATCACACATCACCAAAAAACAGAAGGTTAGTGCCAGCATGGTGCGTACAGATACTAAAAAGTATCCGAAATCCTGCCTTGGTGATTATGTCTACAGAGCTTGTGGTCTTGCCATTATCTTCCGTTCCTGAAAACATTTTCAAAGTAGGAAAGATTTAATGCCTTGTTTTCTACCTTTATTGCTGTCTTTTTTGCTCTCAACATTTTTTTTTCAGAAGAACGCAGAATCTGCAACTACCTCTCAACACCTATTTAATGTGTGTGGTCTAGAAAGTGCGGCAATGAGTTTTTTTTAATTGCGGACACTACGACGTAACTTTAGATAGGAACTGGGCACACTCAAGAATAGAACTCAAAATGAGCTCATCATTCCGTCTGTTTTTTCGCTCATGAGTTGTGCATTGTGTGGCTTGCAGAACAGACGCATGAAGAAAGTCTTAAAATAGGTTTTTCTTACGCAATTTTTTCTGCAACAAGACGGGAGGAAAGACCAGAGCTCGAAAAAGAGCTTAATATAAACTACATGAAAGTTTCAAGAGTGAGCAATACTAGGATAAGTTTGGGGCTCAGTTGGAACGTGCCTTTTTGAAGTACTTTTGTTTTTAATTTAAAAGTCACTTGAAATATTAAAAAATAACGTGGAGCATAAATAACGGTTCTACTGTTATGGAAAATTACCTGCAGAATAAAACATATGAAAGAAATATTCATTGTTTTTTTTTTTCTTTTGCAATATTTTGTAGACGGAAGTTGGAGAAACAAACCCGAATTCACTAAGCATGCATTTAGAAAGTAGGACAAACCCACAGCCCCGCTTTGGTGGTCTAGTACGTTTGGTACTGCATTTTTGATGAAGGCGAATATACTGTAGGCCCGTGGGCTCAGATTTTGGCGCACGTTAAAAAAACCACAGTTAGTCTAATTTTCCAGAGCCATTCACTACGACGTATGTAATAATCATATGGTGGTTTTGGGACCCACATATCAACCAGGACTATATAACAGCAATACTTTTTATCTATTCATAGTGAGCAGGTTTGCCATTCATCCCCCAAACTTATCATTTTGTTAGAAGTGTGAAGCTAGACAGGTGAAGTCTTTTTGTAGAATCAAGAGCGAGAAACTTGCCAATGAAGAATGATCCCGACGAAAGAGATAGAGGACTGGCAGGAAAAATGGTGGAAGGGTGTCTCGCTCTTGTCAGTCACGTGTTCGTTTCATCCACGAACGTTTCCATCGACAAGATTTTCGCCCTTAATTCTATAGGCACTATCGTTGGGAGAAAGCAATGCCGTGATATATGTTGACATGAACTGAAGCATTAACCAGGATAAAATTTACGAAAGGAGCACACTGCCCACACGAGAAGTGAGAATCGTGACAAGTGTTCGTGATTGTTTTGTGTAGATGTGTGCGTTCGTTTCGTGCGCCTTTTCTTGGGTTTATAAAGCATGCTTCAATTGTCAATCTGTGACGGTTGTTAGTCCGCGCTCATTCTATGTATGCTAGTTTTGTGCGTGGTTTTCGTGCACGCTGCAAGTTTCGAGCTGTTTTCCGTTCTTAACGTGAGTACCAAATTTTTTGCTGTTTCTGAAACACTGAACAATAAACGCTCAAACTATTTCTGTAAAAAGATGTTTCACTGGCATAAAATAGCAATTCCTTTATAGGGGTATCAGCCAGGTTTTGTATTGTGCACTGAAGTGTAGGTACAGAGGGGTCAAGAATTTTCACACAAAAGAACGAAACAAAAAGATAACAGAAAAGCAAGCTCATCTTTGCGTTGTATTTAAGGTTCCTTATGTGCAAGCTGGTGACGAAAATTTATGGACTCATAAATGAAAATTCATAATTCGCCATCGATTTCGTGAAGTACTATGTTAAGATTGTAACCATATAACTTAATGATTGAGTTGAGTATGTATATTGCAATTGATTGTTTGTGTAAGGTGTACGTCTTCTAATAATACAAATCAGTGATTGATACCGGTCCCAGAAAATTGAGAACAATTTTGGTATAGTATAACTAAAGTACCCATAGCAATGCGACGCGTTGCTGTGACCAGTAAATCAAGAACATATTTGGGGTAGGAGTGAGCATAGTCAAGTGACAGTATACGATGAATATATGAGGTGGTAGGATCAAGAAATAAAGAAGTGAACAGTTGTTCACAGTGAAAAAAGAAATCAAAAAGAAAAGAAACGCAATGTAATGCTTTCGAAGCTTCCTTGGCTGAGCACGTACTTGGCCACTGTCTCAGAATTTTTTGTTCCGTGAAGAGAGAGATTATCCAGTTTGTCTAGTGCATCAGAATAATATTTCTTGACGCATTGACGCTGGAGTTACCAACACTTCATCGAAGGAAGCCAGGAAGGGGAGAGGGAAGGTATAACTATACTAGGAAGCCAGTGAAATCAGTTTTCTATATTGCAGTATTTTCCAGACCACAGCTGAGCATCACTTAAGGGGAACTCATAAAATCGGGATCGACATACAGACAAATTCATAATTTTTTTACTATGGTGGCGTCTTGATTTGGTACTTCAGCTAAGTACATGCTGCTCGCAAAAGTTCTTACTATTTTTCCCGATGGGGAATACTGTCACAAATGTTATAGCACTTCACATGGAAGTTCGTCTAAAGCGACCATAGCCCCTCGCCACCACCGCAAGCCACCAAAGCATTGCTTCGTGCGCCTGATTCGTGCGAACTTCGTGTTCTGTAGCGTGACACCGTTGTTGGGAGTACATTAGATCACATGCAAATTCCCAACTGAATGGTGCGGAAGAAATCCGGGACATAAGGCTGTACCAACTGGGCCAGTACGGGAATGGGGACGCTTGAAGAAAATTCCGGACAATCCTACCAAATCCGGTGTGGTTAGTAACCATCATAGTTGAGATGGGCGATCGTTTCTTCACAGTTGCAATTATTTGACATAGAGAAGATCGCCATTCCAATAAAAAATAAATATACATTTGTCAAGGCCCCGCCAAGCTACAAAGCATAGTACGCAAGAAACTGCTGCCATGAATGCATTTGAAATTTTGGAAGTGATAATAGTGAAGGTAGACGGTGAGAAATTAGCTTGGGTGTTTACATTCTTGTCATTGTTGTATTGATAAACAGAACTTCACTAAAAGAATATTTCAGTTGGTGCTGTGGTAGCACGGAAATTTCAGAAATGACTGAACAGCTGAAAACAGAGTAGTATAGAATTGGGCAAAGTGACTGCTCCAGCATTTGCAGATGCTTATTGAAGCATATGAAGTTAAATGAAAACAAAGTTTGAGAAATGCCTAGCAACACAAAATTATGCAAAACTTTCAACTCTAGTACATCTAAGTGATCCAACGCTGCTAACTCGACCCGTAAAGTTGAACCGCTACGCGCCATTTTTTGCCAGTTTTAAGTATTGATATACCCTATTGGAGTCGCTTACCACACAGATCAAGGATAACAAACCTATCGTAAAAACATGCAGCCAACACTTAGTGAAATCAAGATCACAATACAAAAAATACTTGTTAAATAAACTATTTAAAAGACGACATTGAGAGAAAGCGGAGTTGAGGAACACAAAACTTGCCGCCAATGAAGGCTGGCCCCACAACCTACGCATTACGTGTACGTTGTAACACTACTTAGCAAAATGGTGGCAGCTTGCCCCACGTCTATATTCTACAAAGTGCAGTGTACAGGTAATATACAGGTTTTAGGTTGGATTACCACATGCTGAAGATTCCTGGTTGATTTAACCTTTCACTCCGTTTATCAACTGTTCGTTTCAATTGAAATGCTAAATAATTTTTTCCTACTTTTCTCAGCTTCATTCTCAGCAGCAGCAATTAGGCCCTGCAGTGTCCCTCCCCTTCATTCATTGCACAGCAAGGGTCTTGATCAGAGCATGTTTTACACCTTCAGACGCATACGAAGACTAATTAATTAGCGTCCTGCTCCAAAATATCAGATGCTATACATGCCATCACCAACCAGATTGACACCTAACTGAAATTAGCGCCAATGAAACGAAGAAATAAGGCAATAGTTAAATTGGTTGCTTTAACTCAAAAGCAAAAATTTTTCAATCAAAAATATGCGGCAATATTAGCTATTATTTCGTTATATTTTTATGCTACTGATGCGTTTGCATATGTTTTTCGCTTTTCGGAGCTGCTGTTTGGAACGGACCTTTGGAACAGGCTTTTGAATCCTGTCATGAGCCAAAAGTCGATACGTCGAGAAGGTACTTCTTCATTTACTTCGTTCCATAAACTCGTCAGTTGAAGTCAGCGCTTGCGTATGTATATCTTGTTTGGTGTCATCCTGTCACCTGATGTGCGCTGCCATATGCTACGAAGACAAAGGTCACAAAGCACTGCTTTTTCTTTACGCCGTTTTCTCCGACTGACATGCATGCTTTCTAGCTAGCCAAACTTTATAACTCACATTCTTAGAAAAACGGTTGATATATTCACTAAGTACTAGCCCGTTACTTGTTACAGAATCCACTAACCAGCTAGTAAATGCAGATAGTAAAATAACCCTAGTGAAAGGCACTGCCTCGTTGGGCTCGTAACAAACACTAGCCCAAATACTAACAGGCTGAGTAAAAGCACTACGTCGTTGGGTAGTTAAAATTACTACCTAGTTAGTAAGTGAAAGTGAATAGTGCTGACTCAAGTGGTTAGTTCATTACTAAATATCAGTAACTCGCGCAAATTGAGGTGCACGCGTATTTGGTTATATGTTCGTGTGCGTGGCCATATCAATATAATTATATTACAAATGTATATATAGGGTAAAACACGAATTGACATGGCGCTCGTAAATTAATAATGGCTCTGAATTATGCCATGTAACTATACCGGGGTAAGTGCGCATCACAGCAACACACTTAAAGAGAATTTGCATGATCATATGATCCAATCACATTCACATATGTATGATAATGAACTGATATGAGCATAGGATATGCTCATATGAGTTCATATGAGCATATGACTTTTACACTCGCATGATTATATGCTCATACGAGTATGAGAACTCATATAAGCGGATCACGAGAACACAAGCACAAGTAAATCATCAGGACTTCAACATGGCAGATTTCTACTGTAGCAGCAGCTTGAAGAATCTATATACCCTTCCTTTGAGACCGCACGCCATGTACTGGTTAGCAGTCACAAAATTTAAAAGAAAATTGTTGTTTTCTATGCATCATCATGTGACCTTCTATCTACGTATGTGTGTGCCATTACGTACCACACAACGTTTATTGCACAGTAGGCAATAAAATTAAAGCTTGTCTGAATTTTGCTTACGATGTCATTATTACGGCAAAATGTACTGCGGTATCTACGACCGATCTGTCAACGTAAATGGCTTAGTAGTTGCTTAGTTAAAAACGCTAAGAAAGGTTTCCTGGTTGGTAACGGCTAAAATTACTAACTGTACTAGCTAGTAGCTAGTAACAGTACGCCGCGAAGGTAGTAAAATGCTCCGGAAACTAGTAAACACACGCGTTTACTAACTGAATACTAACTTTTTTCTAAGAGGGCACGGCAAGAAATTATTCCGTATTGATAACAATGTCGGTGAGTGGCGTTGGATCATGCTCCACGTTTTATAAAACAAATTGTGCCGGAACATAAATGCCTAATAATGCGTCGAGTGAACCCAGGTCTGGAGGGAGAATTTGTAGTGCAAAGCCTCCTTATTAGATGTGGAGGTGCTCTATTTGCCTCTTACTGGCTGCGATATGCTTATGTGCTGACTTTAGTTCATTTTAACTTCTCATTTTAGAAACGTCAATGAATTAGCTAATAGTTTACTCAATAACAACTCCCTTCTTGTTGTATTGCTCAAAAATGGCTCTGTCTCTGCCTTCTATTTTACTTCGGAGCCGCTAAATGGAAAAAAAAAGACATTTTCCAGACGTGTCTGCGTAAGAAGGCGTTTCTTATATTGACCTAATAGATTGATTATTTGGTTTTAAAGGCAAACAGCGGAAAAATACACCTCATACTAAGTAAAGTGGTAGAGAATTAGAAGAATATTGTAATCAGCTTATGTGTTTGTTTTAGAGGAACAATTCAATACCTAGTTTCATGTAAAAAAAGAAACCAATGAATTGGATCGTTTTGGTGTCACGTGTAAATTAGTTTGTGATAAATTTTCACACCTTGAAACCTTGCCATAAAAAAAGCTGGCATAGATTTTATGGCAAAACACTGATTGAAAAGTTTTTGTTGATTAGCCCTTTTAAAGTAAACTTGGCATTGGGAAGATATTTTTGCCTTTACAAAGTGTGCGGAGGTCGCTGTATATGGGGTGCTGGTTTTTTAATTGTGAACGAAATTTTACAGCTTCTGCTGTCATGAGCTCATAACAACAGCCGCTTTAGGTGGCGATGTTGTCCGCCTTCACCAGCACCGCTGTCCCCTACAGCTATCGCACACAATACGAGAGGAAAAAGAAGTATTGCTAATCCACGCTATAAAAACAGTCGAGCAGCAAAATCATTGGCTCTTTTTACTCATACCTTCACAGATCCGTTATTGTTGCTAAGTTTTATGTAACTTTAATTGTTGTTGTGCATATTTGTTCTACATTACGCATCTGGTTGCGTATTGACGTTTCTCATTGCGAGAAAGTGACTTATCAATAAACCCCCGCAGCACCTAAAGGAAGCTTTAGTGCAGGGAACTCCAAGCCACTTGCGTACGCATGCTCTTCTGTTCTTTGGTACTACAAGCCAAACCTATGAAGGGTACAAAGTAACGCGAAGGTTCACAGGCGCAAGCCGCTCTGGCGCCTCGGCACAACAACGGTCAAGGTCATATTGAAGAAATATGAAACAACTTGGCGTTTCCTCATTTAAGCGCATATTCACGCACGCATACACGCAAATTACATCCCGTTTGTGTGTGTGTGTTTTTGAATGTTTGCTTGAACGAGTTAATGCAAGCTCCGTCAAGCTTCTTCTATATGACGAGCTTCCAAATAGTCTTGGAGGAAGTTCTAAAAAGCAAGATGTATTGCTGGTTCCACCAAACCTTCTATATGTTTTACCCAGTCCCTCACTTAGAAACGCAGTCTCTATATGAAAAATCAATATTTCACCGTTTCTGTCAAGCCTCCTTCTCACCCCTAAGGCCACGTGACCAGCTCTACGCTGTATCAAACACGTGTACTGATAATATTGGTGTCATTGCGCAGCAGTGCTGTGCAGTATGTTCACGGCGCTCGCGCATGCCTTTATATGCAAGCGGAAAGCTCAATAAACATCGTTGTTATTTTTGCACTGACTATCATACTGCCAACGACGTCCCTACATCCGTCGCGCTAGTTGTACATGGTGTTTGAAGCGGCCCTTCGACGGCGCAGGAAATTGTTCCCTCGTCTAGCACATTATAGATCGCCTGAAAACTCCGGAGCCATTGCGGCTGATGGGTAACGTCGCAGAGAACTGGAAGCGTTTAAGCAGAAGTTTTGAGTTATTTCTACAGGTGATGGCACCTTGCCACCAGCGCTGTCGGTCATGATGAAGACATGCCGATGCCTCTCTGCACGTGTACGCATGTACCTCAAGTGATGGAATCAGGTGCGCGAGTGCACTGAACTTAGGTGGAGACGTTTGCTTCCATAAGGCTATGGTAGTTCTGTTGCAAGCTCCCTCTTGTACGCCCGTCATGCGAGAAAGCGTTGTAAAGCGAAGAAACGCCAAATGATTTTGGTGAATGTGCGGTCACGCCGCAAACTATACTACGACTGCATCTGTTACTTCGCGTTCTAGAGAACCTAAATAGACGCGAGACGTTTATTTTGCGGTTGTTTTTCGTCATGCCGTGCGCCCCGTGTTCTTTGTAGTACTTCTACCGACTTCGTCTACTGGCTAAGAGAATCGTGTTGGCTTATGGTGGCCATATATACAACCATATAAAATTTATCTGCGTAATAATTTAGCAAAGCGACTTCCTGCATGTCTTTTGAAAAGATTGCCTTCCCTTTTTTAGCACTGTACATTTCCCTTGCTCGACTTTTCCAGCCACTTTTCTTTGAATTGTGGACATTGACCTGGTGAACAAATGACATTTACATTTTTAGTATAGCACCACACTGGATTGAATGAAATTCGTTGCTAGGAATTAAATTTAAACCTAAGGGAATGGACACCTCCAGTGTGACAGGAGTATATGGGGCTTCCCATGGGGTCCCTTTTTGATGGTGTCCATACCTTCAAAACCAAACATGAGAATTCCTGTGAAATACCTTGCCAAGCTGTGTTCGCTGTTGATATTCAGAAGATGGTATAGGCATGTTCACGGGAATCGATTCCACCGGCTATCTCGGCCACAAAATTTTGTGTCAGCACCCTTTTAAACCTGTAGACGTTCCGAAGCGACGGCATGCGCCAGGAAGACTGACCCTTAGGTGCCGAGAGGTGGTAGGAAGGCAAGGCTCTTCTCCTTAAAGACAAATACATTAGACGAACAATGTTATTTATCTGCTTTGTGTCTCATCGGCCATTTTCATGCAACTTCTGAAACCACCTCTAATGTTGTGCAGTTAACCTTGCATCACGAATTGATTATTTTTATATATCAAACGGTACGACAGGAACTGGTAAGCTTGAAAGAACTAGAGCACTGCAGGACCACGGGTTCAGCCGAAACCCTTATCCAACTCACTTCGGACAGCCTAGCTAGGCCATCCGAAGGGTCTTTAGGTACAGCCAAGCCGAAGCCCAGGCATGAACCCATAGGCCAAGGCTGGACTCGGGCTCACACAATAGAGATTCCAAGTCAAGCCTTTGAGCACACCTGTACGTAATTTATTGCATGGTCGGAGACATTCAGGGCCGAGCCTATCTGCGCGCGTGCACAAAGCTGGCCCTGGGTGTGCCTCCTCACAGCAAAAGCACCAACAACAAAAGAAGTTAGCTTTTTTTCTTCATTTTCAAAAAAAAGAGAAAAAAGACGCACAATGTGTTTGCGTAAGCAAGTGTAAATAATGAACAACTCTTCAGCCTATGTTCTTGTGCTTAGCAAAACAACCACGAGCGCCAATATATCACTAACGCAGTTTTTACTGCAGCCAGGCATGCACTACTTGAAGGACCTGCTTGTAACTGGATGTGCTCATGTACACGCTTTTTGTTTTGCAAGAACATGCATATTTTTGTATTTTACTAATGTTTGCGAAATATTATTCATAAAACATCATGTTTGGTTTAAGTTCTCGTTCCCCTGCATGCTCATTTAAGCCTATAATTCCTGTCCTTTTGTCACAAATAAAGTAGGAACCCTTTATTTGGGATGAACTGATGCGTTATGCGGGGCAGTGTAAATATGCTAATTTAGTGTCATGCTAACCATTTCACATCTTGCTGTCACGGTTATAACAAAAACTCATTGTATCTGCTTTTGCTTTCTTCTTGCTCCATCTGGCTGAATCTGTAAGTTCTAAATGGCCATTTTCAAGAATATATATCGTCATCGTTGTTTCTACTGTGAAGTGTGCATGATAGCATCAAACAGAATGGGATGAATTTTGATTTACCAGATCGTTTGTCTTAGTTATACACTTTGTTTCATCATATCAGTAAATAATGATAATAGTAATAATAATGATTTGGGTTCTATGTCCCAAAACAATATAATTACGAGAGACGCCTTAATAGAAGACTCCGGAAATTCTGACCATCTGGTTTTCATTAACGTGCAATAATATCACAGTAAAACGGCATCCATCAAAAATTTGAGTGCCGCGGCCGGGCTCGAAGGACTCGAACCTGTTTAAAATTTTGGGGAAAATTTCTTGTCTGCCCACATTGATTTCAATGACATTAAGTGTACTGCATAATTAAAAATTAATTCCTATTTGATGTATTCACGAGCATGCCAGAAGCACAGCATTGTTGCGAATTGTACCATAAAGAGGACCGGAGTGATTTCGGCCCGCTACTTCCGGAGTTTTTTACAGTGCACCAGGTGATCTTCTAATTCATCCCTTTTGAAATGCGGCCACCGCTGCTGAAAATAGAACTCTGTGCTAAAACTAAACAGTGCGTTATCTGCTAGAACTTAGCAGTTGCTTTACCCTTATTGATACGCATCGTAGCTTAACCGCTAAGATACCACTATGGGTGAAGGGGCAGTTTAATACTTGAACATCAAATTTGCCACCTCATTACCTGCTACAAACGACCAGATAAAAGAATAATAATAATCAGCACAAAGAGATATCTTCCTGCGCGACCGAATCGAACCTGTGTCCATGTAGGCTCTGGCTAAACATGTCAAGGTAAGCCACAGGGCTCGCGCCGTACTTGGGCTTTATAATGTGGGCCCATGCCGAACTCCACTGAGAAATGCGTTTGTTTAGAAACCTCTTCGTTAACAAATAATTACTTTTCGCTATGAACACTCTCTGCAATTCGGTTGTGCAAGGCATAGTTGCCGTTCGGTGGATTTTAAAAGGCACGAAAATCAAGTCAAAAGTAGCCATGCATTTGATTATTACCACGAAATTTGTAGTCAAATTGAACAGAGGTGGTAGTATAGGTACAGCTTTTAGTTTTGATCAATAAATAATATCATTTAAACTAACCAGGACAATATAGGTAGAAATACATATTTTCTTTATTGATTGGCCTTCAAGTTAGAGATGGCTTGCAAATAAACGAAAAAATTACAAGAATTTCACTCCGCATGCATACAGTTTATTGAGAAATTAAAGAGTTCAGGCCAGATACAGAGTATATTAAAAGATTTATTCAAGGTGGAGACCACTCTTGATAATGAGAGTTTACATCTAGCTTCAGGTAGTGAAATCTGGTAGAACGAAGCACACCAGCTTTATTTTTTGCGGGATTCCCGTTTTTGTCGAGTTTACACGAGAAGATGTACTAAGCATAAGAATTACTGGTAGAAACCAACGGCAACTCTGTTGCGAGGGCATACAACCCTTGTGCCGATGCGGAGTCTAGTCACAAACCAAGCACAAACAACAAAAACGTCAAAGCAATGTGTCTCCTCCGACAGCAAAGACAACTGCAAGTTGCCTACTTTTCTGAAACCCGCGCGACAAACCAAGTTGACCGTAGGATAATCTCGCTGATACTTTCAGAGATCTGCAGTCAAAACTGCAGAGCACTTCCATCATGAAATTCAGACTTCTTATTTACGAAAATTTTTTATGTCGGATTGAATATGCGTAAATAAACTACAGCAAGACCGGATGTCCTGCTTGTTTTTAGTGGAGGCCACCGGTCAATGATACACAGCGCTCACGAACGAAAATGATCATGAATCAGGAAAGATACTTTTTTGTCAAAAAAGTTTTCCTCGAAGCAAATGTGTTTTTCTTTTATTGTGTTTGAAATCAGATCCCTTGATGAATATTCAGAAGAGGTTTCGCTGGGAATCCTTCTTCTCTTTCCGGGCAACGGCAGCTAGTTACGGGTCCAAACTGAAAACTCCGAAGTGCAGAGCGGGGTTCCTCATCAGCCGAAGTGCACTGCTGGCCATTGCCGAGTCGGCAATCTGCAACAGCGTGTTGGTTGCTTCTCTCTAATGCGGGGATCTATGCTACCCATCATGTAATTTACTGGGTTCACCTTGGTGAACCCCGTAGCAGAGTTGCGGAGCCTGAGAACGATAAGACCAGCAGACGCATGCCGCAGAGAAAAACTCGTCAGCCACTTGCTGCAGCAGTTCGTTTGTGTGCCACCGGTGCACTTATTAAGGGCGGTAGCACTAGTGTTCGCGCACTACACGATACGTCTTTATAGTACTTTTTTCGATGCGGTAAAGATATACGCAATATTACTAGATTGGATAAAAGAGGACGATAATTGCTTCTCAACTCTTACGAACAAGCCAAAAGTAGGATGCTCTTTCTTTATTGCGTTTCTTAGTCATTTGACACGAGCAATGACATGGCTAAGTCGGTTTCGTTTGAATCATGCTCATACGTGTTTTTGTTGCATTCGCAACTGCAGTGTTCACCTTACAGAAAACATCTTATTGGCACGGGCTGTCTTTAATCACTAAAAAAATATTTGAGTATGTTTTTCTCGGTTTTATACCACTATTTTTGTTTCCGACGTGACAAGTGATACCATAGCCAAAAACAGCCGCTATGCTATGGTCAGTTTTTTTGTCCTTTGGCACAATCATAAACAATATTTTGAATGTACTGTACAATCAGCTCATGTTTTAGAATAGCTTATCATTCTGCTTTGTGAACAATGGACAACTAGCAAATAGTTCACTGTACAAGAGCATGTAGCATGCAGCCTTTTCGGAGTCTTTTTATCTTACAACAATAATCTGGCCCTTTTTGTCTGGCCCTTTTTTGTAGCTTCGTAGGCAAGATGCTACGCTGCTGAGCCCAAGGTGATTGGTTTGATTTTCGGCCAATGGGGCGGGGGGGTGATATAGAACAATACAAGTGTACATAGATTCAGATGCACGTTATTGAATCCCGGCGGATCAAAAATACTTTTTGTGATCTAAATAAAAACCAACTAGGCCACATGAACGTCCCTCAGGAATCAACTAAGAGTTCGACGCTGCAACGTGTATAATAACGATATAATGCTTTTGGCACGCGAGAGATCAAAGATCAATATTATCTGGCGCGTATACGTTTGTTTTAGTGAAAGTTTGGCGGATGACACTTTCGTACTGCGAATCATAGTCCAGCGCAAAAAATAACAGCATATCCACGAAGTGAATGATGATGAGTGGGGTGAAGCGTTCGTCGGTTCATCTGTCCGTGCATGGCCCACCAACGATCCGCCACGTATACGGTGACTATCCAGGAGACACAAGCACTCGTTCACGCACTATGGAGACGGTGCCCGAGTAACACCGAGGAGACGCGAAAAAGGAAGCCGACCGCAAGAGTCTTCAACACGCCGGCCACTCTGCTCCTTCAATGCTCCATCAACGATTCGCCACGTACGGCGACTATCCGGAAGACTGAGGGAGGTACTCGTTGGCAAAACGCGCTGCAGTCATTCTAAAAGTAGCGGCACTTCGGAGAGTAGCGGTAGAGTAATACTATCTAGGAAATGAGAGAAGCATCGGTCATCCATTTATTCTGTCTTCTTTTCTTTCTTGTCTCTTCTTTATCGGTTACGCGTGACTATAGTCACAAGGTTTGACTATAAAGAGATTCGCCTCAGAAAAAAAAACACGACGGTCACGTAGAATGACGCACCACAAGCGCTTTCTACCAACCACTTGTAGTTTGGATACAGTGTTTTCTTCATGAGGTTTCTTCAGTTGTCTCAGTGAGATATCCAAGATGCTTTTCCAGGCACGCTCAGTGTTATTCACAACGAGGGGTCTGAGATCCTTAAATTTTTTTTTTACTACAAGCCACAGAGGTTCTAGCATAAAACAGATCTTTTGTAGCCAGTCGTTCAAGATACGTATCTGGCACCAAAGTTTGGAACGTAAAACCTTACTTAACCACTTGACACCTTGCCAGGACGGAGGAGGGGCCCCCAAAAAAGAAACAACTTGTGGTAGATACAAGTCCTTCCTTATACAAAATGTCTTGCATCTAGAGCGTCACATAGCCGCCACGGCATTGGCCACAAACGAATCCACATTTGGAAGACAAGAAAGAACACCAATTAGAAAAGGGGGGCCCCTGAAGGAGAAATGTTCTCCATAAGGACTTGTTCTCATGCTAGTTGCTGTTTGTACAAATTCATAACGTAGGACAAAAAAGTGCGGTGGACAGACAGACCAACAAAACTTACGTGCTTTTTTATCAACCATTTGTATTTTCAAGCAGTGTTCTCTTCTTGAGGCTACTTCAGTTGTCTCAGCAAGGTATCCAAGATGCTTCTGCAGGTACACTCAGTGTTATCATGAACGAGGCATCTGAGATACTTGACCTTCTGTACGACAAGCCACTGAGCTTCTCAAATAAAACATCACTTTTTATTAGTTGTTTAACTAAGGTATCGGATGCCACACTCCGGAACGGAAAATCTTGCTAACCCGTCTGACATGTTGCCATGGCGGAGGAATAGAACCGAAAAAGCGCTTGTGGTGTGTGGTTCTGTGTGGCCGTAGTGTATTTTTATGCTGCATTATCTATTGTATGTAGCAAGCACCAACTAGCCCAAGAACAAGTCCACCGTACCACGAGTGTTGTCACACTGATAGTGCACAAAGTATTCAGGACCTGAAAGTACTGGGCTACACGGCGTTATATACCGATGAAGGGCAGGCAAGATACATGACAATTATTTTTCTGTCAAAAAAAAGAAAACAAGAAAACGGCCAATTGAGATGTGCAATTGTTTTCAGAGCGTATTGAACCTGCGGTAAGCCTAAGTAGATATGTTAACTTTGGGATCCACACCCACAAATGCCTTTAGAACTATTCTCCCGAGAACTCGGAGGGGCCTTCTGTCGTGTGTGACGCCAGATAAAGAACTTTGGTGCGTCTCTTCACGCATTCACTTGCTACATAAAGGCTGCTCGAAACTGTCGGCTAGTCTCCCCTGCTAGAGTTCTTAAAGCATTAGTTCGCAAGTTCCTAAAACAATTGGTACTGAATGTTCAGCCAAACACCACGCAAAATGAAGTGGAGTTGCAGTTCAGAGCACTTTCAGTGTCGATTGCTCAATATGTCATCTGCTAGCGGCTATGAGTGTCTACGATTGCATGTAAGGCAGACTGCTCTTTGGCGGCGGCGCATTCAGAATGACTCTCCAGTCTGTTTTCTATTCAGCACCTTGGCTTCGGCTTCCATGTTTGTGTTACTGCGAAAAGTATGTATAGAGCACACTGCATGTGTTCGGCTGCCAAGCATGCTCCTTGAGTTCGATTCTCTCGTTCGAAGTTCAAAGTGCATGAAAAAATTGTGTTTGATTCTTCTTCTAGGAATCAGTATACAACGAAAGTGAAAGATTTCTTCACAGAGGTAGGTGACAATTTTTCCGCATTGTTTCACCACGAGGGCTGAAGGAATCAATGCTGAAGCAACAAATTGCAAAATCACGCGAAGAACGACAACGAAATCGAAACTCTCAGCACACACCTCAAGCAAAAATAAGTTTCGAAATGAGCATACATAAGACGTGCGCGGACTAGCAACTGTCACAGCTGGACACTTAAAGCACGCCATTCAAAGAGAAAAACAAGAAACGAACGCACATATAGCCTATACAAAGAACGAGCGTGATTAACTGTGACAATTCCTACTTCGTTTGTGAGCAGCGTGTACCTTTCGCAGACGGGGCCACGACAGCGAACGAAATTACGTTCGTGCTCTCCCGCATCACGAGTCTGATAAGCGCACGCTCAGGAGAAACCGCGCTTTGTGGAAGCGGCACTAATCGAAACACCACAGGCAACGACCTGCAGAGTGTGCCGAATGGGAGACCTTCGCACCATTTGGCTACTCATGAGAACAACGCGGTCAAGTTAAGAAACTCTGAGGACCGCCAGACGGTATAGGGTGCATATAAATGGCTTGTTAGCCCGCTTTACAACGCACACTTCTTGGCGAGAGGTTAGCGCCGCACGCTGTAGATGAAGAGGTTGCTGGTTTTATGCCACGTCACTGATCCTATCGTGCTCGTTTTTTCTTCGCACTCTGTTGAACATATTTTACAACGTCACACACGTGTCGGAAATAGATGAAATTACGGCAGCGGAGCCATGGTGTACCCCGGCATAAAACACTTTATTCTTGAAAGAATGAGTCATCTGATTCAAATAATTTAAGCGGTTGTTAGACGTTACAAGCTTTGATCAGATCCGACTTTTTAGCAACTGCTGTGTAAGCGCGTTGTAAGATATGTATAGAGAAAAACTAAGGTTAACAGCACAAGGATAAAGGGGATGCAAGACAGTGGTATGGAATATTGGAAGGTTGTTAGGTATTTTTAAAACACAAAACGGTTTTACGCCGTGGCCCACCACAGCTCTGCTGACGTAATTCCGTCGCGGATGCGAAGTTGTAAAATATAATTTAACAGATTTCAAAGAACAAAAAACTGGCGCCGTATCTACATGTTTCACAGAAAATGTCATCGAATGACGGTAGTGTTCCGACGGGAGAGGGTGAATAAAACGTTTATTTGATATTCTGCGTGAGAAAACTGGTTATTGGAATTCTGGAAGCACTAAGTGAGACATGAGCGCCATCTGGCAGTAATCTTAAAAAACGAAAGGATGGCCTCTGATATTTGCCACGAGATCGAGCAGAGTCGCCGCGTAGCGGCAACTGGTTCAAGCGCGCAAGTGCGGATTACTCCATGCGTCGTCTGCTAGTCACGTCGGGCTTCTGTGTGTGTGTGCATACATCGTGCATGTTCTCAAAGTGTGGTTTGTCCGGTCATGCCAGCGCAAGTGTGACTGTTTGTACGTATGCCTGTAATGACGTACGAAGAAATGTCGTCTTGCTCGGCTGCTCATACATTATAGGTTCAGCGAGTGAAACTTACCAGAGTGCTGTTTATTGTAATCGTACCCTCGATTGAACAAAATAATTTCAGAGTGGTTGCCTGTTTCTGTTTCAAGCATATCGTGAAATTCTCTTTACAACCTCTCAACACGAGGACTATTAAATAGTGTGTGAATGCAGCGTTTTATAGCGATTCGGTTGTAAACAAAAACGAGACTCTAGGCCACGCACTTGCGCGCTGTTGGTAGGCGTACAACTACGGCACTGTAGTTCATCGATCATTCGAGGAGCGTTAGTTGTGTTTGTCTGGCCATGGTGGTACTACATAGAAAAATTACTTTCAGATAAACCTCTGACTTTTCGGGACTTACACTGTACTTAAAAAAGAGTTACCATGCGCAACCGTGTGCTTGAATTTATTAACGCTCTAAGGAGCCATGACATGCAAAATTAATTCAGATGGCATGCCTAACATATATGTTGTATAATTTTACTGAATATATTATTTGTGTTACACTAGCTTGAGCGTTTCTGTGGCATTTTAAGTGACTGATGGAAGGTAGCGGCCATATTTTGTCTAAGAAACGGGCTTCTCGCATTGACCATACATTTATTGTGGCACTGTCACGCATGTAATTCATAGATGAAATCTTTCGGCTGAACTCCTATACAAGGATTTTATACTTTTTCTGGTGCAAGAACAAGTGCGTATACGTATAACGCGCTCGATGCTCTGACCACTGAGCTACCACAACGGCCAAAAGTGCGTATACGCGGTGAACGCAGCGTAGCGCAAAGCGCTGTCAGCCACAAAGTACTCCTGAATAGACTTATTGACTGTCTCTAATTTCATGGTGAACAGAGTGACGAAAAAATGCCAGGCTTGCGTGGAAAGTGCAGCACAGTCACAACGGAAGCTACAAGAGTGGCCTTTCCAAGCCTTTTCTAAACCCTCATTGGGTGAATGCTGCAAGCACACTTGCTTGATGCTCACTACGGCATTTATAAGAAAAAATTTAGGGTAGTAGGCTGTCATTCGCTATGCTATTTTTCGTCATTCTTATGAGAAGGCTGGTATCCGCTATACTATTGGAAGGAATTTTGTGCCAATTGTTCACGCACTGGCTGATGAGGATGAGTAATTATGGCAGAAGTGAGTATGCGCCACAGTTAAAAGCTGAACAAAAACAAGCATTTGTAATGGGTTGGGGCATTGATAGACCCTCTCGCTACACTATTCGCATTGTGCGATGACTGCTTCTTCTTTCGCTGTTTTAAAACGCTTTATAAGATTTATTAACGCGATAGATTTCCCGACATCAAGCCTGCCTAAGGCAAGTTTGCCAACTAGTCCAAACCATATTGTGTTGACAAAAAAGGGTGGCTGATACTATGTGACTACGTATTGTATGGTTTGCCGTTGATTAATATGCGGGGTTTAACGTTCCAAAACCACCATATGATAATGAGAGACGCCGTAGTGGAGGGCTCCGGAAACTTTGACTACCTGGGGTTCTTTAACGTGCACCCAAATTGGAGTACGCATACTACAACAATTCCGCCTCTATCGGAAATGCAGCCGCTGCAGCCGGGATTCGACCTCGCGACCTGTGGGTCAGCAGCCGAGTGCCTTAGCCACTATACCACCGTGGCGGGGTATGGTTTACCGTGGTGCCTAATTAACGTGTATGCCTTTAGGTATGCACCACGGCTCACTAGTTTCTTTGAAACTTTGGCTACCTTGTTAGACCCTGGCCGTAACAATGTGCTAAAGGGCGATTTCAACTGTGTCTGTAATCCATCTGATCGTACCAGCCTTAGCCGCGATGAGTGGTGAAGTGTTCTCGTTTATAGTTGAAAATATGGGACTGTAGTTGATATAGGATCACTCAATAACCTGCCCTCGTATAAGCATGCTCAAGGCAGGACAAATACGCGCCTTGATCCCATTTACGTTTCAGCACCACTTATTTTCCCCGACGGGCGTTGCAAAACGGAGCCTACTTTCTTTTTAGATTACTGAATTGTTGTGGGACAGATAGGTAGCAATATTAGATCTAACTTCAGACCACAGTTGGCACTTTGAAAACTCAACTCCTCAATTGGGAGCGACCAGGAGTTTACAGCACGCATTCGCGTAGCACTGAGGAACTGTTTGTCGGCTGACATGCCTTTGTTCGCCTCTTGGGAATTATTCAAACAAGACGTTCGGGAAACACCTATAGAAATTGGATGTGTGAGGGTCTTTTGCTGGAAATTAGAACAATAGACCCTAAAGCAAAATCTTCAATACCTAAATGAATTTGAGCGTGAGGCTCCAGGTCACTATACAGTGAAAATTGCCCGCGCTAAAAACGCACTTCAGATGTATGATGGTTTACGCTACCGATGCGCATGTGTTCGATTCCGTAATACTCGTATTTTAAATTCGGAGGAGCCCACACGTCAAGCCTTATTCAATGAATATGGCAACGCTAAAACCAAATTTATACCAGACCTTTACTCGGGAAGATTATGGGTAAATAATTACAGTGAAATTATGTCAGAATTAGAAACTTATAAGGAAAAATTGTTCAGCGCATCTTCTGAAAACAAAAATGAAGATCTAGTGACACAGTTTTCGTGATTTGTGACTCCTCTAACTGCCAAGGAATGCGAATCTATCAGCGGGCCATTCATTATACAAGAAATAGAACCTGCCTTCGAACACTTACCATTGTAAAAAATGCCAGGACCTGATGGAATATCCGGCGAGTTTTACAATGCCTTTAAATCCATACTGTGCCCTGTACTGCTCGACATTTTCACGCTGAGTTTGAATCTGGAGACGCTTCCTCGCTGTTTTACTAAAAGCCACACTGTTCTAATTTCAAAATGCTCAGATAGAGAAAAACTTCGTCACGTTGATGGCTACAGACCAATTACATTGTGCAACGTTGACTACAAAATTGCGGTCCAGGTACTATTAATCAGGCTTAAATTTGCAATGTCGATACTTAGGATGCCCATTCAATGTCGATACTTCAACTATCAATGTCGATACTTATAGGACCTGTGGTCTAAAAGGTCGCTCAATACAGACTAGCATACAGATAACTCGTGCAGTACGGGAGCATTGTGCACACTCATTTCAAGAACTGGCAATACTGCAAGAAGGCTTAGCGGAAGCCTTTCACCTGGTTCGCCATTCTTTTCCGTTTTCTCTTCTAGAACATGCCTACTTTGGCTACATTATATTTAAAGGTGTGAAACTATGCTACAATGAATTTTCAACTCATTTAATTGTAATGGCTATCTTTCATCGCCCGTGTTTCATAAGTCGTCTGTGAAACAAGGCTGTCCATTGTCACCAATGCTTTTTGCTATTTACTTTGAGCTTCTGTACTTGAGTGTAATTCAATGTGGTTACGTCTGCAGTTTCAGTGCTTATGGGAATGAGGTAACGGTAATGGCGTATGTGGATGACCTAGCGTTTTTTCTCTACTTACTTTTATAGCATACAAATGGTGGGGTAAACAATAAGATAATTTGGAAAAAATTAAGGAACACAGTTAGGCTTTGCTGAAAACTTGGTACTGTCGTTTCGCCAATGAACATATAAACCAACCCATTTTCGGGGTATAGAATGATCTTGTGTTTCGCCGAAATACCTAGGTGATCCATTACATGTATGTCGATCAAGTGCACATTATTGGAAAGAATTTCTACCCATCCTAATGCGCTATGCCCCGACTTTTATTCCTCATAACCTTTCTAGCTTTGGCAGAGCTAAAGCATGCAACCTGTTTCTAGAAACAAAAATACTCTTTTTACTGCAAATAATCAGTTGTTCGAGGGTTTCTATACAGAAATTTCACTGCATATGCACCACCTTTATTTCTTAATCAACCTATAAACGGATGCGCCGAGACAATGTTTTTGGACCTCTGCGTAGGAGGTCTTGAGTTGGTACACCAATTTATTAGACAACTGATGGGCCACTTTTTCTATTTTCGTGACTGTGCGCATTCGCTGCTTCGAACATTATTACAAGTGAATTTCGCAGATGTTTGACCAAATTTAATGGTATCTACCAATTTTTTATCACCTCTCGGTCAGCAAGGGTAGATGCGTGAAGTATACGAATCAGTGCGTTTTGTGAAAGCCAGATTCTCCAATTAATACTCATTTTCTAGCTCAAGATAAGACCTCTATTATGCTGCATTGGGTGTGCTATTTCCGGCCGCACTTTACCGCTCACTTTATATTGGATTTTATGGTCGTGACGTGCTATTACGTGTAACAAAAATGCCCATTTTACTAATAACCGAGACATTCGTTTACAAAGTGCATACAGAAACAATACCTGTAAAAACTTGGTTAAACACCAAAGGCATATTTGTATCCTCAAATAACTGTCACCTCTGTGAAGTTCCAGAAACAATAAAACATTGTTTTATTAGTTGTAAGGATGCATATTGTTTTTTGGTTACATCTGCAGAGGGCTTTTAAAACGACTGGATTTGAATTCTCACAGCATCCGTTATCTCGTACCACTCAAACGCAATGGCATGCCAGTTGGCATGCTGTTGTGAATGGGCATGCATATTTTAGGGAAAACTCACATGTTGGATAAGCGTGCGCAACCAATGGTGTCTTCGCGATTCCACTTTGCGAAAATGGCTGTGCGGCTAAGAGATTTTTATGACCAACTGCAATTTCAGCCGGACTGGTATGCTGAGTTCATGAAGTGAGCTACTTAAATACCTCTTTAGACATTGTGTTATATGAGATTTACTTGTAACGTTCAATGTAAATTTGTCGAGTCGACCATATGTATGTTGTACGCTATGTATATACGCAAGCCACATCTGTATGAAACACCATGAGAAAGAAACCGGCGTGGCTCAGTGGTACAATACTGGGCAGGCACCCAGCAGACCCCAGTTAGAGCCCCACTGTGTGCTTATTGCTAGTTTTTTTTCTAATTTCACGTGATGTGCTTAACGGACACGTGTGGCGGCGGTGGTGGACAACTACGGTGCTGCGCGAGACCCGAGTTGTGATCTCATAACAGCTTTCGCTGTAGTAAATGCATAGGGTGCTAACGACGCTACTGAACTAATCACACAGATATGCAGACTTATAATCTCTCGCTCTCTTCTTCGTTGTATGCAGATAAAAATAAGCAAATAGGTATTTCAGTCACGCTACAATAGTGCGTAGCTGGCGCAACACAAGCTAGCCACGTACAAGGAACACAACAAATGCGCGATTTATTGCGAAAGCGTGAAGACAGTCTCCCAGGGTGAGCATCCTTTTGAAATGAATGTGCTTTACTCGTGGGGTGCATAGACTTTGTGCGCTGATTCGGAAGAAAGGAGCGTAAATATTACCAGTTAATTGCGGTCAACGCATTTTATTCGCAGACAATCGGCTCAGACCGCTCGCAACGAAGTGCCGCTGCGTGTATTCGTGTGCGCGTCGCCGACCGCCTGTCAACACTTTCGCGGGGATGGTGTAGCCCGACTTCGCCACAAATAGCCAGAAGGCAGCGTTCGCGCGTCATCTCGCAGGCCATACTTTTTAGAATGTAACGCCACGTGTGTATTTTCTCAGCAAAGCGATACTCACTTTTTCGGGCATATAGCGCCGCACTGTCAGCGCAGCGTAATGAACGCTACGGTCCCAAACTTAATTATGTAAGCCTTTTCGAGTATAAAGAAACGCACCACACAATACTGGCGTGTTAATAATGTGCCTCAGTTATGAGCAATATTTTTTTTAATTGACAATACGCACAAGTACGAAGTAAAAAGCACATCAAGATCGGTGAGCTTTGAGTATGTGGTTGAACTTTAGCCTATATTAGCAGAATAATTTCGTTTGACACAGAGATAAGTTGAATGGCAGTCAGACAGACCAAAATTTTTGCATTGAACTATCCCAAGAAAGACTATCATCTTTCAAAACGACATGCAAAGGCTCTGCCGCGTGGCTTCGAACTATACCTATCGAATCGTACTGCGTGGCACTTACCGCTATGCCACAATGCGCATGTAGTCAAGAGCGCTAATGACAAGCCATTAATACACAACCCTCACTATTTGGCGGTCCTCAGACCTTCACAGCTTCGGCGCGTTTTCGTCATCAGTGGTGAGATGATGCGACAAGACATCGTTAAGCCCGCTCTAAGGGCACGTTCACAATGAGCATGCCGGCCGCCGAAAGTGAGCGGAATTAGATTCGGTGGTGGCGAGATTCGCCAAAAGGGCACTCTCTGCGCCAATCGCTCTCGGACAGTTTTTTGTGGTGGTCACCGAATCAGTCACTGCAAACCAATAGGAGCGCTAGTCGAGGAAATTAAAAAAAATGGCGGTCAAGCCCTACTCACTTGTCATGCAGAAGTGCACGTAACTGAATTTTGTAACCAACGGGAGTGTAACCCGTTCTCTGCCTAATTCACGTCCCTACTTTGTGGAAGAGGTGACCGAGGTTGTCGTTGGCGCCACCGACTTTTCCTCGTCTGGCAGAGCAAGATGAACCCACCAACGCCACCGGCGTCGGTGGCTTTTATTGCGGTAAAAAGTATAAGGACACTCTCCGAAGGATTTCGACACTGGTGTCAGCGTCACTCACTGGAACTTTGACGATCTGATGTCATGACGATGTCATAAGGGTCCATCATCACACGATGAATTTCGCATCACTCGTGTTATCACTTCTATTGCGGGGCTTGGATGGCCAGATTTCGCGTTATGTGCCAAATCTAGGCTTTTTGCTTTAAAATCATGATAAATGTTGGGGTGTAACGTCCCTAACTTCCATATAATTATGAGTGACGCCTCCTAAAATATTTAATGTTGGTAAACTGTGGAAAAGAATAGCAATAACCAGCCAAAAAGGCCACGCGAATATTGTAAAATGGCTGTCTCCTCTTCCTGGACCTGTTCGCCGATTTTTCTTGCTGCATGCTTACCAAGTTGTACTATCCTTGTGAAGTGAAACACGAATAGCGGATCGCGGTTTAATGTTCTAAAACCACCATATGATTATGAAAGACGCCGTAGTGGAGAGCTCCGGAAATTGCAACCACCTGGGGGTTCTTGAACGTGCACCCAAATCTCAGCACACGGGCCTACAACATTTCCGCCTCCATCGGAAACAGAACAAATCAAGAAGCAATGCTGTCTGGAATAAACGATTAGTTGGGTAAAGCTGAAGGTCTGATTGAAATTCTTAACGAGACAGAAGAGCGGCATAGAACTGAGGCCGAAGAGCTCAAAAGTGAAGTTTAGGAATTGCAAACGAAAAATACCGACTTGTAAAATACAAGCTAAACGGCCACCCCGGTCTTTCATGTGGTTAAAGACGATAAGGAAGAAATGGCGGCTCAGTCTGAAGAGCTGATTAAGAATATCTCTTTAACTTGTCTTGCAATCCAGCTGAGGTCAGTGCAAAGAGCACATTACATTGGTTGATTCAATAAAAAATGCAACCAGCTAGTTGTTGCGAATTTCGCCTCTGACAAAGGAAAAATGAATGTTCCTAAAAAACGCTGAAAAGGTCAAACAGTCTTATTGCATGCAGGGTAGATCAGGACTACGCACCAAAAGCACGATATATCTAAAAACGACTGTAAAAATAGGCTAAAATCGAACTAGGAGATCACATCAGAAATCAGGCTAAGTTTTGACAAGCCTTTTGTTGACGGTTGGGTATTTATGCGGAATAAAATCAAAGAAAAGGCAGTTCCTACTCAAAAGAGGTGGTACCCTCCTTGTAGGACTGTCTCATCTTCACGATACTTAACTGCTGTTGTTGTACACTGCAGAAG
Source organism: Rhipicephalus annulatus (assembly GCA_013436015.1). Classification (NCBI taxonomy): domain Eukaryota; kingdom Metazoa; phylum Arthropoda; class Arachnida; order Ixodida; family Ixodidae; genus Rhipicephalus; species Rhipicephalus annulatus. The sequence continues at coordinate 900,892 of WOVY01010234.1, read as the reverse complement.
TATTGTGAATAAAAAAATTCGCAGGCTGATTTTAATTGACGAAGGCGGATATAATGTTTAGAACAGAATCGTAGCTGATACCGTCAATCAGTGTTAGTGACGCGTTTGCTGGCCACTTAAACGCTTACCAAAATGGTGGGGCAAGAACTAGTGGAGGGGTGTTTTAGTTAGTTAACACTTCTCTACGATCATCTAAACTTTATATCAGACATGATGACGTATAATTCGTCCGATACATGGTTGCGCTTACCGACAATACAACATTTATTGGCGCAAAATTTATTGACCGCCCAATTCTGATCCAGCCGCGTTGCAGCAACTGTACAACATAATTCCGTAGACAACGTATAAGTTTATCCTTGCCCGTGTTTTTATTAAACTAAAATTGACATGATCTAACTGAACATGTATTGCCTTGACTAGTTGTCGGGAGAACACTTACATAGAAAACATCATTTTAACGTTCGGTCTTACTGAGTGTGTTAGTGTTGCCACATGAAAAGACTTTATTTTGGATTTTCTTTTTTCGCAAGTCACCAAATATTGTAAAGTATTTTACATGTATTTCACATATTAGTAATCATGATTGATGATTGATATGTGGGGTTTAACGTCCCAAAACCCCCATATGATTATGAGAGACCACCATATTATTATGAGAGACGCCGTAGTGGAGGGCTCCGGAAATTTCGACCACCTGGGGTTCTTTAACGTGCACCCAAATCTGAGTACACGGGCCTACAACATTTCCGCCTCCATCGGAAATGCAGCCGCCGCAGCCGGGATTCGAACCCGCGCCCTGCGGGTCAGCAGCCGAGTACCTTAGCCACTAGACCACCGCGGCGGGGCCGTATTAGTAATCATCTCGTTGTTGTAGCAATCCTCAATCATGATATGAAGAAACCAAAGCCTTACCAATTCAGAAAAGCTTTTTTTTTTAAATGTAAGGGTGATTATTCTGCTCTGTTACAAAAATATTTTGCTCATTTGGCTGTTTTAGAATGTCGATGCGAGAACGCCGATGTTCTACAGCTGTGGTTTCTTTTCAGCAAAAATTATGGAACTAACAGAGAAGTATCTGCCAAGTACAAATACAACTAAATTGAAAAAGTTTAAGAAGCCACGGGCGTCATCAGTGATTTTTAGAATAAAAAGGAAAAGACGACGAGTGTACAAGCCATTTAAAATAACCTGAAGTAATTTTCTGTACAAGAGGTTAGAGGAGCTTACAAATAAATATAAATTTAATGTACGTAGTACAAGAGATTAGTAGTTACGGCGACTGAATAAAAACATAAAAATTAGCCCCAAGTCTTTTTGGAGACACGTAGAGAACTACGGTGCTAATTCAAATGGATTAGACGAGATTGTTCATGCCAATAAGACCTTGTCCAGCGTATTGATAAGGCTACGTGGCTCGATTTTTTCATTCCGTGTTTTTACATGAGAAGGATACTGTGAAATTATCCACGCTGGTTCATTCTCATCTAGCAATCAAATAATAATGCCACGAGCAGAACTTTGATTGATTGATTGCTTTGTGGGGTTACCGTTCAACCATCATATCATTATGACAGACGCGAGTAGCAGAGGGCTCCAGAAATTTCGACGAACTGGGGCTTTTCAAAGTGCACCCGAGTATGAGCACGCGGGCCTACAGCATTTTCGCTTCCATCGAAAATAAAGGCGCCGCTGCCGGGATTTAATCCCTTGACCTGAGGGTCTGCAGCCGAGTACCTTAGCCACTAGCCACCGCGGCGGGTCACGGTTGAGCTTTGTGTCACTGGTATCAAATCCCCGTTAAAAAAATAAATGAAACTAAAGTCCCTGGCCCAGATGATGTTACCCCCACGTTTTTAAGCGCTGTTTCCGGCCGATTGCGTCATATCCTCCTCTAATGTAACAAAAATAGGCAGATCCCTTTGTCGTCTATTCACGTCACGTGATACCAAGTTTGGTATACGTGGAGCTAGCAAAATGACTGCGAGCGTGCTATGAGCGTAGCATATTTTCATGTTTTGCATGACATGCATGTCATGATTACTCTGCTTGGACGTGTCATATACCATCGTCGTCCATTCACGTCACGCGGTTACAAATTTTGTATATGCGTAGCTAGCGAAAAGGCCGCGAGCACGCTATGAGCATAGCATGTAATCATGTTTTACATGACAGGCATATTATGATTTTGATGTTTGGACGTTTTATTTACCTTTGTCCTCTATTCACTTTACGTGATACCAAATTTATGTGTGGCGCTAGCGAAATGGCCGTGAGTGTGCTATGAGCGTAGTAGGTAGCCATGTTACCGTTATGTTTGCGTCAGTCATATACCTTAGTCATCCATTGACGTCCCGTAACACCAAAATTAGTATATGTGGAGCTAGTGGAACGACCGCGAGCGCACAATGAGCGTATCATGTAGTAATGTTTTACATGACACGCATGTCACTTTTATTATGTTTGGACGTGTCATTCACCTTTGTCGTCCTTTCGCGTCACGTAATAACACATTTGTATATGCGAGACCGGTGAAACCATTCGCGAGAGCATCATGAACTGTGGCATGCAGTCATGTTCTTACATGAAAAGCATCTCATGATTATCACGTTTACAGCACTCATAAGCCTCCATCATTCATCCACGTCCCGTAATACCAAATTTAATAATAAGTGAAGCTAGCGAAACGACCGCGAGCACACCATTAGCGTAACGTGTAATCATGACTCACATGACAAGTACCTCATGATTTTCCCGTTAGGGTCTGTCACTTATGTTCGCCATGCAGTCTTCTCACACCATACCAGTTTTGCAAAATGTCATGTGAACGAAACCACCGAAAGAGTTTCAAGACCATCAAATTTAACTCATGACATTCATGACATATATGTCATGCTTTCGATGTTATGACTAGTCACTTTTGCTCGTCATACAGTCGTGTTGCGCTATGCTATTTTACTATCGATACCCTTATCAAAACAGTCAAGAAAGCTAAAAGTCGTAGGCGGATAGATAGATAGATAGATAGATAGATAGATAGACAGATAGATAGATAGATAGATAGATAGATAGATAGATAGATAGATAGATAGATACGCTCGATGTTGCCGAAGCTCGCTAAGAAATGCATCGCATTTAAATGTCACAGTTTCTCCGCAAGACGAAGGAATTAATGCGATAGCAACAACTTGAAATGTAACGCTGAGAACGGCAAGAAGATGAAAACATGGAGTGAGCTTTGATTGATACGTGGGGTTTACCGTCCCAAAACCACCATATGATTATGAGAGACACCGTAGTGGAGGGCTCCGGAAATTTAGACCACTTGGAGTTCTTTAACGTGCACCAAAATCTAAGCACACGGGCCTACAGCATTTTCGCCTCCATCGAAAATGCAGCGGCCGCAGCCGGGATTTGATCCCCCGACGTGCGGGTCAGCAGACCAGTACCTTAGCCACTGTACGACGTGCTGTGCGCTGCTGACGTACAAGTGATGGACGAAAACAACGCAAACAGGACGAGAGCGAACTAACATCGTTTACCGCTCGAACGTAAAGCGCTACTTAAACAAAATGACGGACGAAACATAATCAATGGTACATATGAGTGCAAACTAACAAGTGTCCCAGTTGTTATACGTGGCTGTACATGAAAAACGTGCTCTGTTTTCAAGTGGGGCCTGTCCAGCGACCAAAGTGACCTTGTGGACCCACTAACTATCGAGACTTTCCCGCTGAAAGCCTAAGGTACAAGATTATCACACCAAAGAATAAGCGCGCACGCATAAGCATCTACCCCCCTCCCCCCCCCCCCACACACAAACTTTTTGCGGAACGAAGTACACATCGGATATAAGCGCGCCTCCGCGCTTCGTAACAAGATTATCGCCGAGCATGGGCAGCTTTTTTTTTTTCTTGCTTGAGTTTTCATACATATAGACAAGTATACAGTGAATGACGGCGGCGGCGGCGGCGACGGTAAAAACCAGCCGAGATTGTCCATATAATTGCTATAGCAATAAAAATCTCTTGTTTCTGGAATTCTGTATGAAGACTGCAAAATGGCCTGGGTGGTTCCCATTTATAAAGGAGAAGCAAGAAAGAAGCAAACAATCAGAGGCGCATTTTTCAAATATCGATTCGCTGCAGGATTTTGAAGCATATACTGTATAGAGACATAAGGAAACGTTTGCTTCAACGTAAATTATTAGTCGATGTTCAGCACGGTTCTCTGAAGCGCCTGTCTGCCACAGCGCAACTGATTGAATTCTACCACGATTTAGTGACTAAGGTGGACGATAATAGAGAAGCAGATTGCATTTTTTTAGATTTCAGAAAAGCGTTTGACACCTTGTCCCACCCCTTGCTTGTTTACAAAGTTTAAAGGACAAACATTGATAAGAAAGTGTTAAAATGGATTGCCAGTTGTCTGCCACAGCGTTTGCAATGTGTTCTTCAGAATGCTAGCACTTCGTTCATGGTAGAAGTAACATCAGTTGTATCTCAGGGGTTTGTATTAGGGCCGCTACTAGACACTTTAGATAGGCGTACGGGGATGTTGCGTACGCTGTGAAAATAAGGTTTTACACGCTGCAAGTGGAGCATGCAACGATACTTTTAGTTTAACGTACCTTGATGTGTTTCACTGAACTAGATAAGTCATATTCGAGATGCAAGAGTTTGTAATACTTATCAGCGCCACCCGCGCTAGGTCACAGTAATAACGTGACCTATGTGATCTGTGCAAAAAACATCCTGACTGCCAGGAAATGTGCCACCAGTGTACAAGTCAGGCCGTGGCGTCCGCTGTGTAGATATTAAGCATTTCTCCTAGGTGCACTGACTGTGCACGTTCACCGTTGCTGTTTTGTAACTTAGGTGCGCAATGTAAGAACGGCGTCTGATCTGGAACGGCCGCACTGGATCGACCCAAGCGTTCTATCCAACGCTGCTGTGAATGAGGCTTAGCGTACCCCGCCGCAAGTTGTCCCGTTCCAGGCATTCACAATTTTACGATTTACTACCAGCACATTGAAGGCATGAAATCTTGCAAAATGACCAAGGCGTGTTACGTTGCACCATGAATAAAAGTACGTACAAAGCTGCTGTTTTATTTACGGGTTCATTCGCCAAGAGGCCTGGCAGAAAGAGACGCGTTCCCGCACACATTCTATCGAAGGCGATTCTTGAGGATTTTCGTGAGACGCCGGGCAATTTCTTCTGAGTCATCAGGATGCCGGAACACGCCGCTTGAATATACTGTCTGGCACGAAAACATTGCCTTTATTGTGAAGTACACATACCTTGCATCAGGTCCGCTGTTGCTGTCTGCGTCGAACGCCTCTGCTGTCACCATATACTCTGGTTCTGGTTTCTCCGAGGTCTCGCGAGAACGTAACGTAGTAAACGTTGCGTTAGGTACGCAGCATCTTGTTTTGAGCGTACGCGCGCATCTCTGAAATAGATAAGTTACGTACTCCACATGCGCAGTTCTCTCCCATGGCAGTGCTGCGTACGTGGGCTCGTTACGTACGCCCAACTAAAAGTGTGTACTATGTTTAGTTTACAATAATGACATTGCTCACGGGATATCCTCTGCAGTCCATTTATTGGTCGACGGCTCTGTGTTATACATAAAAATTAAAAAAAAACGAATGGAACTACAATGAATCGCACGATGACCTTACCAGAAATATGAAATGGTATGGGAAATTGTTACTTAACGTTAAAAATGTGTACATGTTTCTTTTACTATAACAGAAAATGAATGAAACGCGTTATGTTCTGAACAATGACGTAATTCATCAACAACCAATGTATAAGTACCTTGATGTAACCTTCGTGAGCTACTGTTCTTGGAATGCGCGAGTGCATGCCTTGGTTGTGAAAACCGCCAAAGCACTAAATTTCATTCACTGAAATCGGAGATCCTCACCTGCTGCTTTGAAAAATGCTGCTGATATTTCATTAGGTATAACACATTATTTACAAATGCACACATTGATTCATGAGTCACAAAAAAATTAAGCTCACTGGCAATGCGCATGGTTCAACTACGACATCAACGACGATCAGCCATGATGCAGAAAACGAAATGCGCCCGAATATAAACTACGTCCAGTTGATATAGGGTTCGTGGCTAATTGACTCGCTGCCCTGATCTGAACTGCAAGTTTTCGTATAAAAACTATCATACTGAGTACCGCCATTTATGCAATGTAGTGTACAACAGTGACCGTATAGGCGTCGTGTTAATCTGGCGACGCGCATCCTTGAAGCATCTCGCTGGTAATGCTGAAAACATGACATCACCCCGATATGATCATCGCCAGTGGTAAATAATAATAGCTCACCATTCAACAATGAAGGAGGTGCTCTTTCGTGGCTCAGTGGCTAACGCCTACCACTCGTAAGCAAGAGGTCGGAGGTTTAATTCCGCGCACCAGAGTCCTTTTCTGCATTATTTTTTCTTAATTTTTTATATAGATAGATTAGTATACATATACAGCGCGTGACGTCGACATCGACGCTAGCACGAAAATCCAGCCAAGATTCTCCGCAAAACTTCATAATATTGGGAACAGTGACGTAAAAACGTCACAGATTCCATGTAAATAATTGCGCGTATTTCGGTGCGCAGAAGTCTTCAGCTCGACGAGGTGCCTTTATACGTCGGGAAGCTACGGTTTGCCTCAGTCCATCCGTAATGTAGCTTGGTAGACATGACGTGCTACATTACCTTTAGATAACGACAGTAGTTATGCTAAACAGCCATACTGTCCCTCGCGCAAAAAAATGGCACAATAAAGTTCGAACCTCACATGAATTTCTTGACCAGCAAACGAACGTAGCATTTCGCAAGGAAGAGGCTATTACCGCAGACGTCTCGCCTTACAAGCTGACGCCAGCCTCGTTGCTCGGCGCGTCTTCTCCGCCTGCAACCATAGCCCGCCGACTAGTAGTCACGGGAATAAAAGCATTCATCTTCTGAATAAGGCACACGTCTGAACAGAAGAGAAATAACGGCAATAGCATCCGGCCGCCGTCGAGACACTGGTGAGCGGCTCTCGTGCGCCACTCAGGAGTGTTGCGAAAGCACGGGAGAATGCGCGAAATAAAACACCGCTTGTTTTCTCCGCCCGCGGCTGACGTCAGTCGGTACAATCCTCGACGAGATGACTGTGGAATCAGGTGTCGCTTTTAGTGGCTCCCAGTTTAGACTGGGTCTCCCTCGATGCCAACTGCATGCCGTCCAATAGCTCGTGTTTCTTGCATCCACCCACCAGGGCTTTGGACTGATCATGTGTGTGTTGGCAGCTAGACACAAAAAGGCTCCTAAAGAGTTACGGTGGCAGCTAGGGACCGTTCACCCTTATCTGATCCCCAACATAAATTTGTTCCACTTGCTCTTCGTGCCGTCCGAGGGAGTTCCGGGCGTTCGGTGGTATACAGAGTGGGCTTCGGGGTGTTAGGAGGGGTTATTGGAGAGAACAGGGGCGAGCAGCCGACACGTCTCTAGTTAAGCAACAAACTCATTGTTCGTAGCTTGTTGTAGAGGGCGTGAGGGCATTGACAGCTCTCTCGGAAATAAGCCTCAGCAAAATAGAACGCATCATTTGTAAGACAAATGATCATTAGATCATCTTTCGGTGTCTATTAGCACCTATTTTTGGGAGAGCTCCGGTGTCAGCGGTTTTACGTGAAAGGTGGTTGACATGAGCGACACATGCGAAAGCCCCGTACACGGCCTAAAAATGCAAATTGTTGCCATCAAGTGCGAAAACTGGTACAAGTAAAGCGTTTTCTATGCGAAGAATATCCGGGAAGAGCCAGATTCAAAGCTTGCGTTCATCAGAATAGCTCCGTTGATGGAGCAAAAGAAACAACGCAAAAAGATGACCTGCTACAAGAGAGGACTGCAATCTTCCAGTAGAATTTGTTAGTATAGTACACCTTAGACTTGGAGAGGGGGAGATCAACGAGATCTCATAGGTGGCGTTAGTTCACGTGTTAGAAAGCCGTTGTGCATCATAGGCTGAGATTATTCAACAGCCGGAAAGATGCTTTGATGAGTAAACGAGCAATATAAATCACTTGACCTGGTTGTAGTAGTTAAGTCATTGGCTACAGTGAAGTTACTGCTTCGTATGACTATGTGGTTAGGAAGTGCAGCCGGCCCTCCTCAGACTTCTTCACCGCCTTCCTAGTCGATTTAAGGCACTTGTTTTCACATTCGAAGATACCGAGTGGTGCCGCTTTCCCGAATTGAAAAGGTGGCGTATTTTTCTCACAATGCCTACATGTAATTTTGCTCCTTCAGCTACAAAAGCAAAGGGTCAATCGTGCTAGAGTGACCACCACGGGGTCAAGATGGCCGGACCCACCCCCGTGGCAATAAAAATGCGACTAACACCTCAACTCTAAACAGGAGTACTTGCGCAAATTAAAACTTTTAGTTGTGTCAACCAATTAACATAACAAGCTCAAAAGTCAATGAAGTAGACACTGATCAGGATCACTTTGTGCCGAACACACAATGCGACACTCTCAATCAAGTTCTGTATCAGTTATCTGCAGGTCGCACTGCGAGCGAAACTCGAATGGGAGGTAACATATCACACCTTCTCATGCAAGGTCTTTGTGTAGCTGAGAGTTTGAGAAACCTTCAAGATGATCGATCTCGGTTGGTTGTTACCAATCTTGTCATGAGCATCGGTATCTTTAGCGCAGTGCTGCTTATAGCGTTTCCAGGCGAAACAGCAGCTATTCCTAAAGTGATTCAGTAGAAAACAACGGGTACTCACGTCTTGTCCCTGAGCCACATCAATAATAATTCTGAAGTACCGGAGAGTACGGACCATGCGATGAGCACTTGTATCCAGAGAATTCTTCGCAATTTCGCCTAATGCGCGTGGTACACCAAAAAATAGGTCTATGAAAACTGTGGAGCTCGATTAGACTAACTCATGAACTATATATGGCGCTTAGAACACACTCGAACTACGAGTCAGCGAAATTTTCTAGAGCCAGACTCACTCGGAATCACGCTTACGAAAACTTTCTATTGCGATAGCAATTATGTGGACACTCCTCGGCTGTTTTCGGCGCCGGCGTCGATGTCATGCATTGTATATGTATACGTATCTATATATATTAACACGCGAGAAAGAAAGAAATCCAGAAAAAGACTGCAGTGCGCGGAATCTAACGCGAGACCTCCGTGACGTGAATGCGAAGCGTTACCACTGAGCCACCGTGGGGTACCTCATTGTTCGTTCATACGGCGAGCTATTTATATATACCACTTACTGCTGTTAGCGAGCATCTGAAAGGGGAACAACCGTATTTTCAGCATTATCTGAAAGATGGCTCAGTGAGCGCGCGGCGGCTCTCATCTCTCATGCGTACTTTGGCCCACGTATAGAATAAGGGGGTGTACGCTCGACCGCGTGCCATTAGAGAGTTATAGTATGCTGGGCTTACCGGGATAGAGGGTGTACCGTGATACCGAAATGGAAGTGCGCATGCCCAGATACGTACGCCACCCGTACCGCTTCCATTACACGCGGTATTATTCCGAATTCACGTTATTGTGGTAGCGCAGGTGTACGTAGTGTATGTAAACATGGCGGCGCTCTCGGACACCTGCTTTGAAGTGATTTTGGGGTAGTTGTTGAAAGATTCTCCTTCTTCGCAGCAAACGACTGTTTAAAGTGGCTTCGGTTGCCTTCAGTTAGCTTCGATGACCGAGTATTACAGATAAGTTGGCGTAGTTTTTTAGATAGCTTTCCATTTCGAACGCGTCTAGGCCTAACTACAAGATCGATGTAAACAAATCGGCAACATAGATGTTTTCGCGTTTCATGCGTGGTTCATATTTATTTCCTTTTATTACTACTAAAATAAACTTCTAACAACGCTTCGCGCGTGGCATAGGCAAACATTTTCGTTTTCTTTTCATGTTCACTGTTGTTTAACTTATTAGCCATCTAATAGGTGGCGCCACCATCACAGCTGGCGCACGTAAACCACGTGAACGCTATCCCGCTAAACTATAAGGCACTGCCCACAACGAACGTTTGCTGCACAGTCACGCCATTCCCTTAACCTACGCTATCATGGTAAGGCTAAAAACTGTCTATTATCTTGCAGAGGAGAGGATCGTACGTCTATTACGTATTCTGTTGTAGTTACCATGCGCACAAAGGTCACTGCAATCGTTGCACATTCTCCGTTTGCAAAAAGGGCGCGCCTTTCAGACAGGGCAAAGTAACAACTGAGATGCTTTATCGCGTTTATCTATACCTGTCAGTACGTTTCGTGCGTCATTTGTGCGTGAGTAACGTGGGGCACGTTTTGGTCTGCTTGCCATCCTGCGCATGACCTTCCGATTTGTTGCTATTATGTTCATTGCTTTACCTTTCCGGCAAAGCTCTGACTTTTTTTTCAACAGGACTACGTCCAACTCACACTCAATAAAATATTGCTCTCCAGGACTCACTCCTACTCCAACTCAAGGCTCAATCTCAGTCTGAGTGAGTCGACTAATGAGTCCATACGTCTAGAATCAGCTTTCTTTTAAGCATGATGTTCGTGCTTTTTTAGCACCAGCATTTTCTGTATTCTATGCTCTTCTTCGCGTCTTTTGATATGTGCCTTCGAATGCTTGTTATGAGTTGTTGCAAATCAGCAAGGACATTTTCCTAGAAAAAAAGTCACAATACATATAGTTATCAACAGTTTCCCCGGAAAAATTGGCGGGGCTGCTGGGGGGTGGAAAGCGCGGCATTTGTCTACGTAATTCACTCTTTTAGTCAATAAATATTGAAGTGGTGTATGAAGAATATACAGGATGTTTGAAAAATTGTGTCAAATAATATTTAAAAATCAGAAGATGGTGATATTTGCTCACTGTCTTCACAGTTGCTTTTTCTGTAGTGGTCATCTTAGGAGGGTTGAAGACATCACTTAGAGCAGTATTTAGAAAAGGTAAAGTAAGAACTTCTTAATTACCGGAGTTACGCAGCTAAGTCACAAGGGAAAATCGAAGTCATTCACGCGAAGTACCTATTGCCACTTTCAGATTTCATAAAAGTGGCCTCTAGCAGGAAGTGCGAATTAATGAAGTTCTCCTAAGTTCTGCGGCAAAACTGAAACCAAATGACCCAATCAGCGCCACAAACAGATGGCCACAGTGACGTCACTGTTCAAAACAACGGTAACAGGACTGCAGTTCTTCCCATTTGGTTAACGTATGTGCGTCGTGCAAGCAGGAATTACAAGCGCAGCACACAAATTCACACTATAAAGTTGGTTGATAGTTAATATAACAATTCTCCTCAATTCGGTTTCAGCACAATATATATATATATATATATATATATATATATAATATATATATATATATATATATATATATATATATATATATATGTGTGTGTGTGTGTGTGTGTGTGTGGGTGACAAAAATTTTATGGTATTGATTTTATTATTTGACTTCTCAATGTTTTCTTTGGGTACGGGGTATGTGGTGTTTAAAACAGTATTTTAAATATAAATAAAAATGCTTCAAGTGTCTCATTTCGCCCCAACCGGCGAGGCGAAACGAGACAGTGTGAAGTAAAATTCATTCTTTCAGTTTTAATAGTAGAATGACTTGAAAGCTCACTCTGCCGGCCCTTACACACTCTTTAGAAGCCAAGTTCTTCCGACTCCACGCATTGTGTCCAGACAGAACGCGGTGTTGTGCTGCTGCTGAACTTCTTGCATATCAGACACTGACAGTCTTTCTTTGTGCTGATGTCGTCTTTTTTGAACGCTTGCTTCTCATTGAATTATTCAAGAATTGATGGCTATGGAAATGTGTTGATGTATCTTCTTGACCTCCTTCTGCCGTTTTGATGCTGAACTGTTCAGACGTTTGATATCTTTTATAACTTCATCAGCCGGACTTTGTGAGGCAATGAATTTAAAGCTGTGCTTCGGATTCAGATTTCTAGCACGCTTTTTTTTTCATGTAGAGTATTACAGAAAATTCGTTAAAACTATATTCCAAGACGTGTTTGTGAACACTTTTATACGTTTCTTGAAAGCATCCTTGGGAACATGGGAAAACCTTGATGGAACGCGAATTGAAGGAGTCATATCCTGAACGGCAATCAGTGCTTTTTCATGTCGTTTTCCTGCCAGGAAGCTGCATTTGAGATTTTTTTATGTCTCAACCCTCCTAAAGAAAAACAAATACAATGTATGAAGAGTTTAAGTTGATGATTCACCTATCTTGACACTTTCTCAGGCGAATTGATGCCTTTTTGTCACGTTTTATTCTCTCACATGCCATAATTAAAAAAGTTTCCGCTTAGTCCCTGGGTACTAAAGGAACTGAACGTTTGGTGGTATGTTGCACGTAGTCTGAAGAAACAAAATATCTGTTTACGTTGCTGTAGTGATGCAGGAGAAGATTCATACACGATCCGAAAATTTGGCCAAGCAGGATTTCACTTCTTTTTGACAGGTCATGAACCCACTCCCACCAGCCGCGTAATACATGGCGCGCGAGTGCTGTCAGAAATCAGCAACTTTTCAGGATAAAATTGTAGCCAAAGACGAGCACTTATCGCTGGAAAATAGAAAGAAAGGAAAGTAGATTTTTTATAAGCTACACAGGCTGGCCGATTCAAAATTTCGTGTTTTGCCCCGTCTCCTTCTACCCCACCATACTCTATAGATACACGTATATATGCACGCACACACACCTAGTGAGCGTCACTCATGCGCTTCAACTTCTAATATGCATAAACTCACCAATTGCCGCTTGGCTAAGTCTTGTGGTGCTTCTGATAGTCGAGAGAATAAACAAGAACCGTGAAGATTCTGCACGTTTCTTCACAATATGTGTACGAAAGTGGGTGTTCGTACGTGTGCAGGGGAGTACGCAAGCTCCACTGCTAAAATGAAAAAAAAAAAACTCAATAGGACATGCTCCCCTTCAGTGATCCATTTGAGCACGTAGGAGCCTCGCGCTCATCCTGCGCTTTAGAACTCAGGAACCAATCGAACCGAGCAGCAGTCGTCGAAAACTGCTATCGAACCGGTCAAAGCATGCAGGGTGTACAACGAAACACCACCATAAGCTGCCGTTATGAACACGCGCCTGTAAGCCTGATGACAATTCCTTTCGGTGAGAGCAGCTTACCAAAGAGATGAGAGAAGGAACGAAGAGCGTGTGAAGCGGAACGTGCTGCATTTCCGCAGGGACAAGTTGTAATGAGAATTGCCGAACGGGAAGTCGGCGAGCTTTCGACAAGCGGGCGCATCCCCGCCGTATACCATCTATATGCCTCTCGGCACCGGCAGTTCGTCGCCCTAACATTCGCGTCCCGCTTTCACAGAGCCGATGCCAGGCGACCTCGCTCGTGCGCCAGTCATTAATGCCTTTTTAAAGCAGGATTGTTTCCCGATAATTCATCAATACCGGACACGCTTCTGCCTGCCATCCCGAATGCGTTCGGTGGAGATGCAAACCCTACGAACGGGACAGCACGCGCGTGCCGTTTGAAATACGTCGATGTTGTCAAGCGTGAGTGGTAATGCGCTTTTAGCTCTCGCAATTACTTAGACTTCATCAGGATTTCCGCCGTTTGAAAGTGCTTGTTAGAAGTGCTTTGCCGTGTCGTCGCGGCGTAAATGGAGCTTTTATTTAGGTCTAATTCTATCAAGAGGTGCTTTGGAGTGTCGTATTTAAGCACTGGCTTAGGACAAGCCATTCATTTTGCGTTCAGAAAGCTTCGATTAGATTACAGGACCCTGGACGGGAAAGTTTATTGAATGATGTGGAGACGACTGCTGAGTCGGGCTTGCATTTTTAGCGTGTCGCATGAGATTTACCAAGTCGGACTTACCACACTGACGAACTCCCGGATGTGTATGTCAGGCAAGAGATATTGCACCGACAGTGCAATAAGCCAGATCATAATGAGTTCTTTCTTACACGATCGACCCCACTCAAGCTGCTGGTTTGTTTTCTTTGTGGCAAAGTAATAGCTGATCAGCAGTGCGTGTCTTGCGCATTTTTGAAATGCATCTGATCTCGTTGCTACATGCAGTAATAGCTCAAAGAATCTGAGTGAAGTCAGCGAAGTGAAGTTCGGGCTCAGTTTCACCTCTGTAACTTCAAATCAAACTTGAGGGTGAACACAAGTGATGGAAAGCACCGAAGATAAGCGCGCCCACGATTGAGCCACCACGCTGGAGAATATCTATACGCACTTCGACTACGCCATGCGGAGGCACGCGCCAGTATATAGCGACGCGTGGGGTGGTGCGGCATGACCGCTTTTAGAGCTCATGTGCGCATTGCAAATTCGGCATGCCATCTCGCTACTGATGGCAAAACATTCATTGGTTGCTGAGCTCTGAACATAGATAGCGGTACATGAAAATATAAATGGCTTACCGTTGACTTGTTCGACAAGGCACGTTTTGTGACGTAGTGGTTAGTGTCGCGGACTTGGGAGCGCGAGCTCCCTTGGTTTGACATTCCTCTGAGGAAGTTTTCTTTGTCGCTTTTTTTTTTCTTTGCAATAAGTGCACATTTCACAACGTTATATCCGTGACGGAAATACGTCAGTGAAACCATGGTGGACTTCGGCCTAAAACACTTTTGGGTAAAAAATAAATATCACGCCAGTAGAATCAAGCGAGTTCTACCGCGAAAATACGAGGCGTTCGCTGTACCTAGAAAAAATGAAACTGCAGTCTGGCCATCTCGCATTCTTTGTTCTATTCGCTATTCTGTCGTAGTAGCGTTCAGGGCAGACGTGTTTGACTGTATTTAACATAAGGAATAGTCGCAGAGATGACTTTTTCTCTGCCAAAAGTCAATATCAGCTTTTAGAGTTGCTCAAAGTCCATCACGCTAGCTGGATCAGAAACTAAGGTGCTCGACAGCTGAGCACAAGGTTGCAGATTGAATCCCGGCTGTTGCGGTCACATTTCAGTGAAGGAGAAATGGTAAAGGCCTGTGTATTGTGCCATATCAGAGTGCGTTAAAGAACACAAAGCGGTCAATTTTTTCCGCAGCCCTCTACTACGACGTCTCATATCGTGGTTTTACGACTAGAAATGCTAGATATTCATATTAAAGTAGCACCATTTATTTATTTTTCTTTAAAAGGAAATACATCACGTGCTGAGCAATGTAGGCTGATCATACCGGTTTTTTTATAGAACTAAATGAAGATAGAAATGTCAAAACGAAATCCTTCTCTTGGTCACATTGGCAGTCTTAGTTATCCTTGAAGCAAATGTCTACTAGATACTCGAAAATTTTCGAATGTGGTGAATATGAGAAGATTTGTTGTCACATGAGCGGTAACGAGCGCGCTCTTCTCCAAAAATGTATTGTATATTTATTTGGCTCTGAAAGTTATTAAAGTATGTCGGCCCGTGTGCTCAGATTTGGGTGCACGTTAAAGAACCCCAGGTGGTCTAAATTTCTGTAGCCCTCCACTACGGCGTCTCTCATAATCATATAGTGGTTTTGGGACGTTAAACCCCACATATCAATCAATCAAGTTATTAAAGTAGGACCTCTAACGTTACCCAATAAAAATTTCGCTCAACCTCTTGGTGCGATAAAAAATACCCTCGCTGGTAGATTTATTTTGTCGAAAACAAATATTCTTAACCTAAAATTCCAATTTTTACACTTTTGGAAGTTTCCTTCGCGCCGGAAAGTAATTTTTGCTCCTGCTTTTTTTTCTCACGCATAAAAAGAGCCGCTCGGTGGCACCACTTGCGATGCGTTCACCTGCCTGCCGACGACTCAGAAACACAAGCGACGTGAGAAAGGCGTCCGGCGTCACTATCACAAAAAAATAAATAGTAACGCCATGGGTAAACAGCAGAGCGGTCGACTTCAGGGAACTTTTGGACCGTGTCTTTGAGACTTCATGCGTAAACTGCATGCCAGCATTCACTGAAGCTCCACATTGAAGAAGATTTAGCGTTAAGGTTTGTCTTCACGAAAGCGTCCATGCTGACTGCTACGTCTCATATGCAACACATAACACAAATCAGAATTGAAAAATAGCTGAGACCTCCCGCTCTTCTTTCAAGCACATCTCATGTTCTTTCTAACACAAAAGTGTTTTATTCCGGGTTTCTGCGCGACTTCGCTGACGTATTTTGTCACAGATATGACATGATAAATATAGACAAACAGAATGCAATAAACAAAGGAAAGATTTTGCTGCGCAGCGCTGAACCAGCAACCTCTCGATCCGCAGCGTGCAGCGCTAGCCACTATGCCACGGCGCGTACGTTGTCGAGGGTTTATATACGTTAGACACCGTTTGGCGGTCCTCGCAGCTTTTAAACATGAGTACGTTTCTGTTATCAGTAGCCAGATGACGCGTCAGGCTCTCGTTCGGCGCGTGCTAAAGATCGTCGCCTCCACAGAGTGTGATTTCCTGTGCGCGCACTAATCCGACTCGTCATTCGGGAGATGACGAAGTTCGCTACACTCGCTGGCGTGGCCGCGTACACGTAAGGAGCGCGCTGCTGACACACGACCAAGTAAAAATTGTGACAGTTGTGCGAGCTTCTCCTGCGTTTTTTTATGTGCTTGTTTTTTGCGTCTTTCTTGTGACAGTTGGTAGTCCACGCTCGCAGTGTGTATTCTAATTTTGTGCGTGCTTACTACTTGAGGTGTGCGCTGCAATTTTCGAGCTGCGTCACTTTGTTCAGATGATTTTGAAATTTGCAGCAGTTGCTCACACAAATCGCAATAAACGCTTAACTACCTTTGCGAAGACACGTTTCGCTTTCGTGTTGTATCGATGACCAGATAAGGGGAGCAGCCACGTTTTGTTTTCATATTTAGCATAAATGCAACCACTACAGTTTGTCTCACAGCACTGGCGTACCAATGATGCTGGATCAGACCAAGTTTTTTAGTCGAATGTGGTGGTTTTTTAAGCTGAACAAAGAAGGCTGGTGAGACTGGGGCAATATTATTCTTTATTTGACGGTTTGCGTGTTTCAAGCTAGGACTACGGTATTTTTTTGTTATTAAACCAAACCTAGTGAAGCCTGCAAAAATGGTATATAGTTCTGATCTTCAACTTTCACTAGCCCTACAATCGTCATCGCATCACCAATAAATGTTGTGGGCATCCCCACAACAATAGCAAAAGACGGACGCCAGGTAAAAATTCTGTTTTAAAGATTTACTTGCATTCTAGAGAAGCTGTTGCATGTTTGCAATGCCTCTGAAAATACGCTTTGTATTGCAATACAAAACATAAACGCGATGAATGATTGCCGACAGTTCGTTGAAGTTCGTGCATGAAAAGATCGATACAGCATGGACTACCGGAGGCAGAAAGGTGCAGACATCTGTTTTGTGAGATAAATTTCTAGTCATGCTGTAAAAGTAACGTAAATCAGCAAGCTATATCAAGTTTATAAAGAAAAAAACCAGAACTACAATTCTTGGCACTTGTCAGACCCAATGAAGCCCTGCCCAGCCTGGCCCGTTCGATCTCCATCTAACCAAGTTGTTTTGCTACGTGCCACCACTCGCAGTCAAACTGACTCTAATAATGCTCAGACAAATTCAGTTAATCTAAAAACATGCTAAATGAGATTCATTAAGCCTGATTCATGCAGATTCGCTCCCCAGTATGAGAACCAGGACAGTAATCTACTCAGATGCTCTCACTACTCATTATTTTTCTACAATTGGATAAATCAAAGATTGAATAATTTGGTAAGAGAATAGAACTTTCAATGCATATGCATGTAACGTGTATATTAAACATCGAACGTATGTACGCATGACATTGCTGTACGCAAACAAAAATATTTCGTATGGATCACAAGTTCTTGAAAGAAAACGATAAGCGTCATGTCCGATTCAAACATTTGGGAAAATATAGTTTTTCACTTGACCTTGAAATTTTCTAAATGTATTTTAATGCTATGTTGGGTCTTTTTCGTGTTTATTCGTGTGTGTTCGACGCAGATGCGTTTTTTCAAGTGACGTGCGCCTGATAATGTGCGATATAAAGACTCGCTTCATAATTAAAAGTGGACGTGACCGAAATCGCGCACACACTGAAAAAAAGACTGTTTATTAAATGAAGATGTATTCATTTTAACACTGATTCTTGATCGCATGTCAGAAGGTCAATACTTACTTCTTAAGTTGGTCGCCATTGTGCTATAGGTATATTTACCTAGTCAAGTTCTCGGTACATTGCATCAGTATCTGTTTATCCTATGCCGTTAGGTACCACAAATGTGGTAGTGCTGTTTGATCGGTGACTACGTGGACATCTAAATTAGCTGCCAATCACACAGAAAACGAGCACTACCAAACACTTCCCGCCCCAATAAAAAAAGCATTTAGACGCCTAATCATTACAAAAGCATCCAGTGAAGGCCCAGGGAAAGTAGATTTCAAGTACGCCATGGCCAGTCAGGCTTTCAGCTACTTAGCGCACAGATTTGACGCGATTTGAAGACTAAAAAGCACGTGGTAAAGATTGTGACTACGGCGCCACTAAGATAGAGTGCACATAACATTGTAATAAACAGATTCGATAACAACGGAGAGCTTACTCTCGACTATTCGACACACAAATCGCCTCTGGAAATAACTATATGGGCAAATTGATGTAGATGGCGGCTTGCCGAGACTTGCTGCTTAAGGTGTAGGACTCCATCCTACCTTTCGTCCCTATTCTCCCTGACACGAGAGTTCCTCGTAAAACATACATGCAGATGCCTAAGCGAACTGGAATTTGCAAAATATCTGTTGTAAACTTTGCTTTTTTTACTCTTCTCGAATAATACCATTCCTTAAAGAAAGTATAAAGAGTCCAAAATGTGTATTTTGTTATTTTATCACACACACACACACACACACACACACACACACACATATATATATATATATATATATATATATATATATATATATATATATATATATATATATATATATATATATATATATATATATATATATATGCACCAGCAGGTGCCCTAGCTATTTTCAGCCAAAGTTATAAAATATGCCGCCCACGCATTGACGACGCGTCCATGTACACAGTATCAAACTCACATCTGTTAATTATTATTGTTTTTCAGCTAACTACAAATGCTCACGAAAGACAAAAAATTCCACCTGTCAAACCCCCTGGCACGCCTCCGAACGCCTTGATTGTGGAGCTCTCTAACGTTCCGCGTACGAACGAAACGCTGCCTTCGCACAGATTCATGAGAGCCATAAGCAGGCAGCGGTTATCGCTTTTGTGGCTGATAGCAAACGTATTTATGGACAAGCCACCACCATCTTCTAGACACTGCCGAGACAGCAGAATCGGCCAAATGCTATGGTCGTCCATACGCGGAGCGTTAGGGAACACTAGAATCATCGTGCGCACTAGCGCGCGAGTGGACGTGTATCGAGGCATTTTTTTTTGTATTTGGCAAAATCGGTAGTTAGGAGAAAAGCATCCATAATTAGCAGATATAAAGCTCGAAAATGTCTCATTGGACATTTCGTAAACATTGGACAACTTTGCGCTGAATACAAGTATGCTGAAAATTGATTGATATGTGGGGTTTAACGTCCCAAAACCACCACGTAGTTATAAGAGACGCCGTAGTGGAGGGCTCCAAAAATTTCGCCTACCTGGGGTTCTTTAGTGTGCACCCAAATCTGAGCACATGGGCCTACAACAATTCCGCCTCCATCGGAAATGCAGCCAGCGCAGCCGGAATACGATCCCGCGACATGCCGGTCAGCAGCCGAGTACCTTAGCCACTAGACCACCGCGGCGGGGCAAAGTATGCTGAAAGTGACATTGATGTTGTAGATCGTGTTCTTACTAAGGATAAGAACAAACGAAAGGTTATCATAAAGTTCACGACTTGGTCTGCACGAGACATATTTCTCTCTGCAGCACAACAGGTCCGGTTAAACACTGGCACTTAGGGCTTTCAGACGAACAGTCCTGTTTAAATTATTGAGCACCTTAGCGCTAAAAATGGAAGTTTGTTTAGGTGGCACAGCGGAAAGTTCTCATGCGCAAATCCGAGCAGTCGCCTCTTCTACACGTTGACTGAGATGCAGACCTGGACAGAGTTACTTAAGTGTCCTGTATTCCTGATGGGATTCACTCTGCTTATGCTCATTGATAAAGTATAGCTTAGGCACACAAATCTTCTGGGCTTAGCTTGGTTCTTTTAACGTGCCACTGCATATTTACAAGCATGTTTATTCAACATGCTAATTATATTTACCAATACTTTGTATATTTTAGCTTATATTTGATTCTTCATTCACGTGTACTACAGTTAGCCCGACTAAACAATGCTCGAGTACTATTATTACGCTAGCCTTTTTCAACAGTACTGTTTACTAACGCTTTATAGCTTCTACTGCACCATTCTTAAGTTATTGTATTTATCGCTGTGATAAGGTTGTTGTTGTGAGCACCAGCCATAAAAGCTCTGCTTTGAAACAATTTCGTCAAAAATTGTTTTTGTACATTAATTACTGACCTTATGTTCCTGCCACTTTTCTTTTAACGCTCGACTCAAAAATGGCGGTGAAGTATACTAGCCCTTGTGAATTAACTGCAATTATGGCAGATAGGCATGTTTCGACTCCAAGTTTTCTACATTTGAATATTCAGTCAGGGCGTTCTAAAAATGGTGAATTCTGCAGTTTCATTGATGAATTTGGATTGAAGTTTTTGGTCATTATGCTAAGCAAAACTTGCTACTCCAGTGATGCTGAGGTTATGAATATAGATGGGTATAATACAGTTCAAATGAATAAAGAAAGATGGGCGGTGGCGTAGGTATATATGTTAAAGCTAGTGTCACCTTTGAGTATGTAGATGAGTGGTCTTGAAGCTGCAAATATTTTGAAATGATGTGCGTAAAGTCTGAAAAAGAAAACTCTAATTTTTGTTTCCTATAAACCCCCTCACGGCAGCATCAATAGTTTTTTCCCACTTCTTAGATTATATTTTAGGTTTGTAAATAAAAACAATTATACTTTAGTACTAAGAGGAGATCTGAACATCGACATGCTCACCTCATCTAAAAAAAACGATTCGAATTTTTCAACCTGCTTCTTTCATACAGTGTCTCGAATGTTATAGCTTCACCAACTCGCGTTACAGCCAATACAGCGTCTCTATTTATTTATTGATAACAAACACTGTTGATATACTACATCGTGGTACGATTAGTGTTACGATTAGTTATCATTTGCCAATAGTTTTTACTACTGATGTACAAACTAAACAAAAACACTCAGAAGAAAGAGAAGTTTACTTTCAACACATTAATCCACGGTCTTTTTTCTCTCTTTCTTGAAGAAATAGGCTTGTTAAGCTGGAATGATAAAGAAAAACAATGTTTTTATAATTTATTTGTGTATACTCGTGACCCTGATGTGTCAAAAAAGTTTAAAACGTTCAGAAATTACTTGAATGAGTTGCCTAAACAGGCCATACATAACTATTATTATTGCATGTTTGATGGCGCTGTGGATGCAAAGCACAAGTGGAATAAGCTGAATTATGTCTTGTCAAGATCGTGGCCCGCCTACAGTGTTAATGAGCCTAAAGTAGGAAACAAGAGCTTTCAAAATGAAGCTCCAGCAAATGAATTTAACGAATATTTTTTATTGTTGGCTGAAAGCACTCATGATTAAGATGCGCTGACCTATTTACCCAACCCCTCCCACATTCAGTTTATCCATATTAAACCGATAATAATGAAATTCTAAACATAATCAAAAAATTCAGGCGAAACAAAAGTGAGGGTGTGAATGGGGTTAAGTCTAAATCAATCTTTCATGTTAATGACCTGATCACACCTTGCCTCACTCACATTTACAACTTGGCATTAACGTCTGGCATTTTTCTACAACGGATGAATGTTGCAAGGGTAACTGTGGTACACTAGGGCGGTGAAAGAGATGATTTACGCAACGAAAGAGCGATATCGATTCTTCCTTAGTTTTCCAAAGGTTTAGATAAATTTATTCTACTCAGAATGAGCTCTCTTTTGACAAGAATTCCGTAACAACATCGTCACAACACGGGTTCATATCAGGCTGTTGAATTGAAACTACTTTTCTTCAGCAAAAAGAAATAATTTTTGAGCAGTATTGAGGCTTAGAAACTAACTCTGCAGTGTCAAGCAGCCCTATTATTATTATTATTATTATTATTATTATTAATCAAGCAGCCCTATTAGATAAGTAAATTGTAACGCATACGCTGAATCGCCCTAGATATAAAAATTACATAACCAATATAAAACTATGCGTATCATTGAATAGAAATTACTCTTCGTGAAAACCTATTGGGCAGGGTGTTCCTCAGAGCAGTATACTGGGCTCACTTTTACTTTTTATATATATATAAATGACATTGTGAATGGTAATGATTCAGTTAACTACACTATTTACGTGAATGACACCAGTTTATTTGTTGCAGGAACTAAGGATGATGAACTTATACATCTCGCTAATTAAGTACTCAGAAAAATGTATAGTTGGTTGGTAAAAAACTCACTTCAGCTCAATTAACTGAAATCAAAAGCAGTACTTTTTAGAGAAAAATCTACGCTTTGCGATCTCACGAAGTGTTTTATGCTTAACGGCTCAGAAGTACTACACTTTGCGTCGGCTAAAACTTTAGGTGTCATTTTTCACGAAATGGGAACTTCGAACCACCATACTGATTACATAAAATCTAAGCTTTGCAAGGCCTTAGGTATGCTACACAGATGCCAGAAACTGCTACTAATAGAACAGAAACTCATAATATATACTTTACTATTTGCCTAGCATCTGCGCTATTGTCACCTCGTTTCATCAAACAGCACTAAACAATCATTACAACATCTAGTCATACTGCAGAAGCGAGCCCTACGGACTATTGCTGATGTACTTTTTAATGAACACACGCGTGACCTAATTTTGAAGTTTAAAGTTATTCGAGCTGACCACTCCTATGGGTATCAGCTTATAATTTTTTAAACATGAAACGAATAAGCGCAGTACTCATATGAGGAACATCGCGAACTTGTCAGTAAATGAATCGTATCGCTTAAGCCGACACACAGAACATTGAGCAGCTGCGTGACCACACACAAACTACGGTTTTCAAACACTTTTCTACTGCCTTCCTACAATACTAAACAAATATAAACTACGTGATGACTGAACATATTTGCACAGCGCAAGACTACGAGTAGTTACGACGTAACTACTCGGAGTCTTGTGCTGTGCAAATATGTTGATTCCCTATCACCAACTAGCCCAAGCATTTTTCTCATCATATTACGTGATGACAACGTACATCATATTTTTAAAAAGACAATATATCAACTAATTTTGTGAATACTAATGTTTGTTTTATGAATGTGTTCGTTGAAAATAGGTGTTTCATACTGATAGTTTTGCTTCTCTTATCGCTTTGCTTTGTGTATTTCTATTTTACTATTGTGGCAAGTAAGAATGCTTCTTTATATTTGCTGCTGGTGTTATTGTAATGGGAGGTGGGAGTAGTCAATCTGCCTACATGCAGCGTTTATCCCACCATCCTTGTTGTTTAAACATGTTTTGATCTATGTGGCAGTAAAGTTTCCTTCACTTAACTTCAAAAAATGATTGATTGATATGTGCGATTGAACTTCCCAAAACCACCATTACATTATGAGAGGCGCCGTAGTGGAGTGCTCCGGAAACTTCAACCACCTGGAATACTTTAACCTGCACCCAAATCTGAGCACACGGGCCTACAACGTTTCCGCCTCCATCGGAAGTCCAGCCACCGCAGCCGGGATTTGATCCCGTGACCTGCGGGTCAGCAGCCGAGTACCTTAGCCACTAGACCACCGCGGCGGGACATAAAATCTTCTAGGCCCATTTTGATTGATTTACACTTAGGTAAAAAATTGGCCTAATTAAGCAACTTGTCAGAACACAAAAATACCCTGACACTCACTCCAGGCTACAGTGAGCAACATGCATTTGACCGCGTTGCCATTTCGTGTGGCGGCATATTTTTAACTCCCGTTAAGGATAACTGGGAGACCTTGTGTACACACACACACCATCCCACCCGCCCCCCCCCCCCCACACACACACATATATATATATATATATATATATATATATATATATAGAGAGAGAGAGAGAGAGAGAGAGAAATTTTGAAGGTCGAATTTTGAAAATTGGGGCACTAAATAACCCTCAGCGAGATTCAGAAGTCAGGCGAGCACAGGTGAGTAAGCCATATTACACGTACTGCAGTTTCCAAAGTAACGAAATTACAAGCAGTGAAAAAAGAAGGCAACATTGCGAGTGCCAAGGCTAACATCACGAAAAATTGGGACGCATCAATGATACCGGCGAGGTGAACCACTGCAAATGGCAAAAGAAGTGGCATCGCACCCCTTCCTCCGTCCACTCAGTTTAGGCAAGCTCGTGCTTGAGTCCATAAAAATGATTGCAGGTATTCATAATGGAGGGGAAAAATGAGGAATTGAGAGATAAAAGGAAAGAGCACTGTGCGTGATTGTTGGCCGTGCCACAGCTCCCTAAACGCCCGTGTGCAACCAGACGTGTTAAGAGAAAATGGGTACGGGGATATTTTGCAGTCGACACGTCGCAAGAACGAGCTGAATTGTTTTAGCCGCTTCATACAGAGGCGAGAAAGCAAAATGTAAGCGAAGGCCCGAGGCAAAAGCTTTTGCGTGCTCAGTTAGTTTTGTTTTTTGAGGCACAGAGGGAAGGAGCAGCCTCGAACGGTTCCCATTTCAGAGGCAGTCAGAAGCCTGAATAATGCAAACGCTAGTAACGGCGAAAACTTTCTCCCAAAAGCTGACTGAACTGGGCACGTGGCATGTTCCAAGAGCATCTACCCTCTTGTCTCATTGTGCCAGAAAATTGCGGGTGCCGATTCTGTGTTCCAGTTTTCAGATTCTGCTGCATGGCGTAGAAGTACGTTCGTGTAGCTTTTGATTCTACGAAAAACGACATCATAGTTTGAAAACGGGCATGCGTGCCTTTCCTGGGCGTTCATCTAACGGCTTTAGTACACGTGGGGGATATTTAAAGAAGCACATCTATATTTTTTTCTGGCAAGCTTAAAAATATCAACCATACAACGAGTGTAGAATAGAAGTAGGCTTTTAAATCTTGTGTACACAAAAGTTCTGCAGAATTGATATTCAAGCAAATGCTGAGACCATCGCAATGTCCTTACATACAAAAAATACAGAGAAGTGACCGTTACAAATCTATTCAGAAGCCGATGTGCTAGTGTGAAAATGGTTAAGAAGAACAATACACTTTTAAGGGCTACTATATGCAGACTTTTATATGCGGAATTTCGAGGCACATAATATCTGCTGCTTGTGGAAATTTTCGGTACCTAATATTTTGTCATACGTAGGCGGCAGTAATTTTACTAGAAACACGTCAGTGTCTAGCAATTTGGGAGGTTAGAAGACTGACCACATCGGGACGAAGGCTATTATTTATTTCGAACTCCGGTGTGCGAGATGTTCTCTGTAGCTGTGGAAGTTTTGACAGATTAACTAGCTTTTCGGAAAAGGCCCTAGCTTTAAATAAAACGAAGAGCAAGAAAGAAAATTGTTCACAGCAGCTTGATCAGATTCTGATGTTTTTTAAAAAAAGGCGCTGACACCATAAATGTGCGAAGATTATGCATTTTTGGATACAGCTCTTCGTTTTTGTCTTTATACCGAGGAGCCTTAGTTGCCGAAGAGTTTCTTCCTGCATGCCACTTACCAACCGGTTTCAATATTGTTCTGTTTGTTACCTCTATTGATAGGTCGGTGCAGTAGAAATGGACGATCACGCTACACGAGTGCGTGTACCCCCTCTTTTGCATTTCAAGTAAGAAACCAACGCAGCAAGTGAGGCACAAGAAACCAGTGAATGAAAAGAAATTTTTGCAGACCCGTCACAGTGAGGGAGTCGATTTCATGCGAGGCAACGATTCAGTAGTAGCTTCTCCTGCATTTTTTTCTTCGGTTTCAGCCAACCATTCTGTAGTATATTGGCGCTTTCGTTCTATATTAAGTAGGCGTGCGCATATCCTGGGCTTACAAAGAACGTCGGATACACTGGCTTTTAAATGAGAGCTTATGGGAAGACGTGATATTGGTACTCGCGTTTGAGCATGGAGGTTAGCTTTATTCATACGAAGTGCACGCTACTGCGCGATAATGTGCATATCATAAGCAGCGGTCGTTGGTGTACTCTTCCGAGGTCGAAAAGCGCTTGACTATAGTCAGCCATGGTAGTGTAGCGCCTACAGAGCTCGGCTGTTGACCCAAACATTGAGGGTTTGATCTCGGCAGTGGCGGAGGGTTTTCGGTGGAGGCAAAATTGTAGACACCCTTGTATACTGTGCGATGCGAGTGTGCGTTGACGAACACCAGATTGTCAAGTATTCTGGAGCTCTCCACAACAGTGTTTCTCATGATCCGGGTTTTGGTAAGTGAATGATGGCATGCGAATTCAGCACGTGGTATTAGTCATACCATTGTTTTTGGATGAAAAACCTCAGATAACAGTAATGAGCAGGTGACTAGCCTGTTTAGAGATCATGCTGTTTTTGTTTATTACATTGTTACAAAATCTGATAGCCAACACTGCAGTCATGATTCACGATGCCCGTCAAGAAGTTAACACCGGACTTTTTTTAATCAATTCAGAACCCTGGCATGGCTATGTGGCTGAACATGTAACTGCTAGGCAAAAAACGCTGGTGGCATTACAGCTGGAGCCATGATTTTTGGTCATTTATTGTATTGGGAGTTTTCACTCACCGACAACAACGCCGACGCCAGCTTCAGATTTTCTTTGACTCACGCGTCTTAACGCTATCGGGTTAAGGTTTTCGGAGTAAAGTACCGCAGCTATCACCTTTGACACATACCCGCATTCCCTGGGCTGTGCTGTTCGGGTATGTGCCTGTCGTTGCTGAAGGGAAGTTTTGCATGATGTACGCAACGGTAATATCCCGTTATCCACGTCATGGCCTATTATCGGGTTCATCATGCACTCATTTCCTTCAGTGCCAATTTCGGTTCATACAAAACAGAGAAGGTAAACGCGAGAGCGTCCACATGCAAACTTATATATGTGTTTACAAATAAACATCGTCAAAATTGCTCCAGTTCTGTAAAAAAGTTCTTCTCAATTAAAATAAATCAATATGTAGGTACACTGTCTTTCTTTGGAAAGTAGTGGGACTGACTTTTCCCTACAATAACGCCATAAAGAAGAAGCTGTGTTAGTGCTTGTTGGGTGATAAGGGGGTTTAGCTACTAGCACGCCAATCGCCAGTAGCCGATTGGCGTGCTAGTAGATTTATACTAGCAATTCAAATTGTGCAAAGTCAGTGTACAAGACTTTGCGGAATATTCATCCAGCTTAAGATGAACCCCTTTCCAGCTGCAATGCCGTTGATACAACTAACCGTTTTTAGAGCAACGTTACGCAGTGAAGCTTTGCTTCAAAGGAAATAAAACTACGCATGAGACCAATGACATGATTTGATTGATTTGATTTGTGGGGTTTAACGTCCCAAAACCACTATTTGATTATGAGAGACGCCGTAGTGGAGGACTCCGGAAATTTCGACCACCTGGGGTTCTTTAACGTGCACCCAAATCTGAGTACACGGGCCTACAACATTTCCACCTCCATCAGAAATGCAGCCGCCGCAGCCGGGAATCGAACCCGCGACTTGCGGGTCAGCAGCCGAGTACCTTAGCCACTAGACCACCGCGGCGGGGCACCAATGACATGATGAACACTGATTATGAAATAGTTCCCATGGGACAAAAAAATACTCTGAGCGGCGATATTTGTTTCGAGACAGAAAAGAGCAAGTTGAATAGGAGCAATGGTCAGGGCGCCTTTCAAGGGTGAAAAGTGACGAAAATTCTGTAGAGTTTTTAGTCTAAGTTTGACCGCACACTAAGTATGCAGATGGTAACAAAGCCATTAAATTCACCAAAACATTTTGTGCATGACCTTGTGGCCGAAAACTTGCGATTCAGAACAGTGTCCGAAATATCACTGAAATATGCAACTTTTCATATCACCTTTGCTGTAATAAGCTTCCTTTTTAACGCGGCATCAAACTCGTTGCCCAGTCACCCACTGTCCCAAATGTCGCTGCTTCAGACTTGTGCCTCTTTCCTGGATTGAAAAAAGTCACGAAAGAACGGCACCACGGTTCGGTCTAAGAAATTCAAGAGGCCGTAAGAGAACTAAAAACATTACAGTTTCTGCGCTCCAATGATCCTTCAAGGATTGGCAGGGTTGCTGGAAACACTCTGTTGCCT
Organism: Rhipicephalus annulatus; assembly: GCA_013436015.1. Classification (NCBI taxonomy): domain Eukaryota; kingdom Metazoa; phylum Arthropoda; class Arachnida; order Ixodida; family Ixodidae; genus Rhipicephalus; species Rhipicephalus annulatus. The sequence goes on along the minus strand of WOVY01010234.1, from coordinate 872,462 downwards.
CTTATTGGGCATCTTTTGAAAATTAAAAAAAAAGCTGGTGTGTTAAAGTTGAGAATAAAAAAAAACTGTTATTCTACTTTACAGACAGATGCTCTGCGTACATGTACCATGCAATATTTTCCCGGTGGTCATACTACACTGTGCTGGGCATTTAGGGATGACCTAATATACGCTATACTATGCACTTTAACAAGCAAGACATAGTCATACTGTCGCAGCTTTGTGTTGCTTGAGGTACTGGCGATGCACTCTTAGGCGATTGGAGTTTTTCTGCTCGATTCAGCCGTCAGTGAGAAACTGCATCTCAGGTTCGCGGGCGGAGTCATGTTTCTCAAGGCACAAGCATTGACACTTTGTTTTCGTCATAATGTCCTGTTTTAACTCCGGATAAATATATCACAAAATTTGAGAAACGTGTGAAGGCTGTAGCTAAATAATACCCAGGAGGAGTAACTGAGGGAAACAACGTTAACATAGCTACAGAACAAGGTTAACGTTGTTGCATCTCTCAGTGTTGCAAAAAAAGTTCACTGTTGTTTTCTAAAGCCACCAGTAAAAACAAGAATTAATGGTGTACTAATGAGTAGCTGAAAGCCCCACCGACAATATTTAAATGCTACACTTATTACCACAGATGTCAAGGAAGGTAGAAGAATTCCACATTGCGGTCTACTCCGGAGCGAAGGGTACATGAATTTTCTCGAAACGAAAATATCTTGGTAGTACGTAATACTACATGTGGTCTAGATTAACAGCCTTGTGACGAAAATGTCCCGACTAGAGTGAATCCTTCAGTGCACAGCTTTCTTTACATTCGACAGAAGTTTTTGGGTATATCGGTCCGCTCTGGCCTTTGCGGCATCCAGGCATTGAAATGATGATAAAATCATGAGGCATAATGTAACCTCTCATGGTATCTAATGTAAACCAGTTGCGTGATAAACGAGTACTTGCCTCCTACACTACATAATCCAAAAATATTAGGTGAGGAATATGCCCAGAAGTATACAAAGCACGAGAGAGGAGCATAACACCGTAATTATGCTATAATTCAGGCGCTCTTGGGAGAGTATTCACTCTTTGAAGGGGACCAGAGACGCGATAAGATTTTCGCTGTTGAAGCGAAGTAGCCAATTCAATGCCATGTTACATTGTGCAATCTTAACTGCAGTTGACGTGAAACGTTCCTGCGTGGATGAATGGAAAGTTTTCCCGGAGACGCACATCCTGTTTCGCTCCTAAGGAAGCGAAGCCAAACGGACATGGCGACTCACTCTCCAACAGGTCAAATATCAACATCATAATAATGAACATCATTATCAGCCCAACTGTGCACTCTCGAGGGCTGATGCCTGTCCCATATTTTGCAAATGGACCCGCTCCTGTGCTTGCTGCGGTCACGTTATTCCTTGTTTCGGCAACTTACTTCCTGCCTTAAATTCACGCACTTGTCTTAGGTTGGAATCCGGTCGGTTACTCCTAATGGCCAGTGGTCCTCTGATCATGCCCGTTTCATCTTTTCATTTTTAATAGGAAGCCCTTAACAGCCGTTTTTTCGCTGACTCACTCTGCTGTGCCATGCTCCTCAAGGAGCTGTTAAGCTATTTTTGAAAATACAAATACAAGCGTGTTACCAGTTTCCTACAGTTTAACGCATTTTGGGCTTATTACCCGAGGCCAGCTGTCTGTTCTTGTGTTTTTGTGGGGAAATAAGCTTTTGATTGATTCATAAACAAAAAATATCTGTTGTAGAGTTCCAGTTATTCTGCTTAGAACACCCGTTTTAACTTGTGTGGCATTACCATCGTGTTCTGTGAACTATGTCACTTCTTTTCTCGCATATTAAATTGTGCAAGCGGAGATAACAGCGTATTGCTGAAACGCAGGAATTCCTGGTAGATGTAGCGCTAAGTGCCGGCATTCTCCCTCTGTTTTATAAATAAATAAGCGGTGAAGTGGAGACATCGGCTGCACAACGGGTAGTGAAACGAGACGGAAACCACGGTCTCGTCTTCGGACTATAGCAGTGGTTGAGGTACCCTTGAAGGTTGCCCCCAATATTTTTTCTCTCCATTGCTCACTCAATCGACTTCAATTTTTGTGGGACCTCAATTCAGTCACATTTATAACAAGTGAATGAAGTACCTATATGAGTCATGCTCCACCATAACTTAGATAATCAGTGTAAATTAATGCTGAGATATTTCTTTACTAACGCAAACTTATAAATCTGTGTCGGTAAGAGAAAGCATTTGGTGGTATTTCGAGAAATTATGTGAATAACGAGTACGACAGTGCACTCTTTGACTCGACCACAACATTGGTGCCTCAATATAAAAGGTTCTTGTACAAAGGTTGATGCAGACGCCATGAGGAGGCACATAGAGGTGCGGCCGAGAGAGCACTGCACCTATTGTGAGGCTAAGTGCCTGCAGTGTAACCAGCCATTAACCAAGTCAACTTATCATCATTTTGTTATTCGTGCATATACAGACAGTTTGTAGCCGAACGTGCCATGCGTTCAGGGTACTGTTGAACTGGCTAATGGCAGATGTGCAAGCTACAGAGCGAAGTCACAGCTTTTCTACATTTCGAAAGATGTACGCTAATGAAGTGCCTCTGGGCGAGAAATTCAGGTTTACGGAAGTTGACATGTGTGTGAGAAATTATTCAAGATCAAGAACACCATCTAAGTGGCCTCATTTTCTTCCCTAGGTGTAGTCGCAAAATGATACAGTACGTAAATAATGTAGTATTAATACATTCCAGAAAGTGGCTTCAACTATGCTGGTTGCCACAGCTATCTTCTGCCAGAGTTTAAAATATGCCAACGCACTCAGACAAGATAAGTTCATGTTGCTGACTATTGCCTGGAACACATCTTTCTTTTTTGTGTTCTGAATATTTGCTTAATTAGGTAACTCTGAATAAAATTTGAAGACATAGAGCGGAGCTGCCAGTTCTATCAAGTTGTAGATCGGTTTGAAAAACTTCCGATAACAGAGTGTTCAACTTGCCATTTTTTGTTGCCTACTACCCATGTCCATGAATATAAAATTACACAGGACACGCCCACTCGAGTACTGCTTTTAACGATCCGCATGCAAACGACCGTACCATCTGCCTGGTTGTACTGTCTCGACAATGCAGTGAAAATGGTGGCGGCCGTGGTATCGTTTTGTGATCGACAACCCCAGTGGCGAAAACACAAGCGATAACCGCTGTGTCTGCTTATCCCTGTTATGAACCCTAGCTAAGGAAGCACATGATTTGAGCACGGGACGTTAAGGAACACTGCCGTCATGGCGGGAACGGGCACGCAAGCGGGCATGTCACGCAATGTGTGTGTGTTTTGCGTGCATCTGTTGAAAAGAAAAAAAAAACCCTACATTAACTAATGAATAGAAAGAAACGGTATAATCGGAAGTTTACCAACGCAATATACAACTTTCTTATACAAATTTGTGGCACAGTTTTTTTGCGTTAAAATCTGGTTGATTGATGTGATAGAAGTGACCACCAAATGCACAACACAAAAGATAGTGTGACGCAGGCAATAGGCAGCATTGTGTGCTGCGTTGTCACTGGATGTGCCGGTATAGTTAAAAAGTCTGGCAAGAATTAGCTGGGGCGCCATGCGGACGGGTGTCATATTTGTAAACCTAACACTTTTTCCAACTGCACTAGCAATATTTAAAATGGCGAAATTCATATGATGCACATAGAACACGATGTATTACCTTGAAACGATGACGGCAAGTAGCAGCTGACCAGGACCACCGGCGAAGAATGTCTCCCTTCAAACACCAAAGATTGCCTGATCAGTGGTTTGCCTACTTCCTGCAAAACATAATAAGACAGAAGAAGTGCACGATTAGCAGGGGGTAGAAACTCCCTGCGCCTACCGTGCAACTCGCTCTTGCGTACTTATACGCAGCGGCAGCGCAGCTTTCCCTACTGGCGGCTACTGGGTACCCAACTCCAAATTATTTACAAAGAAAACATCGCTGCATTTGCAGTATGCAGACCTTCGTGGTGTCCTGCCTACCAAAGGTTCTAAACATTCAGTTTCTCTTCTGAAACGAGCCCGTGGCCAGTGATTGGAAGAAGAATATCGAGTACACGCAGGATGTGTCTCGCATTGGCTAAAGTATCAGAGACACAAGTAAAGGAGCACTAAACACAAGCACAAGCACAAGATTGTGCTTGTGGTTGAGTTTTATTTTACTTGTGTTTGTGTTATTTGCGGTCAAAGTATATTGTCACGGGGTCGTGAGGTGGCCGAAGACAGGAGACTTCGTGTTGGGATTTAACTGTTTATTTGGGCGAACCTGTGCCCGGTAAACGGAAAGTCAAATTACAGCAGCAGTCTCGCACAGATAGCAGTCTCGGACTGATAGTGGCGAACGGAGCGTCGGCCTTCGATCAACAACTGACAAGCGGCGAAGCGCGTCGGCATTTATACTCTTGCCGTCGAATGTTCTAGCGTTGTCGCTGGCGGTGGCGTAGGTTCCAGAACAATCTGTACCGTTCGCACAGTGGGCGTGATCTTATCGAAATGATCTACTACAGTCCGGAACCTTCTAGAAAACTGCAGGCGCGGTTTGCGCTGAGAATCGTGCGGTGTTTTGGGACGATAACAAAAACTTGGGAAATGGAACGTGGCAACATCAATAAGCAAGTACCAACTATAGGCCAACAATCAGTATTGCTATAGAGTATCAGAGGCCGTATTTAACCTTTTTACTGAATCCACTGCAGTGGCGCTGCAAATAAATACACTTGCTGTCCAACTTCTTCTTCATTACTTCACATTTTGAGAAAATTTTTGTATCACAATATAGCAACATAAGCCAGACTTAAAAATCGAAGGCACAGCAATATAGCTATGCACGTTACACTAAGAATAAAAAAAATTCAGATCCTACGTACAGTGGGAATCGATAATACGAAAGCACTAATGAATAAGGTCAAAATGCCACTTTAAAATCAGCGCAACATTACGGTAAACTGAGCCGTACATGACTTACATCTCAGGATTATTATGTTTGAACGTGTCATTTACCTTCGTCGCCTATTCACGTCATGCAATACCAAGTTTGCTTTACGTAAAGCTAGCAAAACGACAATGAGCACGCTACTAGCGTAGCAATATTCCCGTTTTACAAGATACGCGTATCATGATTATCATGTTTGGAATTACCTTCGTTGTCTACTCACATCACATAATACCAAAATTGGTATATGTGAAGCTATAGCGAAACGACCGCGAGCACACTATTAACGCAGCATGTAGTCATGTTTTGCATAACACGTGTATCATGAGTATCGTGTTTAGAATCACCTTCATCGTCAATTAACGTCCTGAAATATCACATTTCATATATCTGAACTAGGAAAACGACTGCGAGCGCTATGTGCGCATCACGTAGTCATGTTTTACTTGACACGCATAACATAATTATCACGGTTGGAGGTACCTTCGTCATGCATTCACGTCACGTAATAACAAGTTTCGTATATGTGGCGCTAGCGATATGGCCGGGAGCACGCTATAAGCGTAGCGTGTAGTCATGTTTTACATGACACGCATTTCATGATTATTATGTTTGAACAAGTCATTTCCCTTTGTCGTCTATTCACTTCACGTAATACCAAATTTGGTAGGCGTGAAGCTAGCAAAACGACCGTGAGCGTGTTATGAACGTACCATGCAGTCATATTTTACATGACACGCATGTCATGATTATCATATTTAGACGTCATTACCTTTGCCGCCCAAACACGTCACGTGATACCAAATTTGGTGTACGTGGAGCTAGCGAAATAGCCGTGAACGCGCAAAGAGCTCAGCATGTAGTCATGCTTTACTTTGCCAAGGATATCATGTTTAGACGTTACATTGATCTTCATAGTCCGTTCGCATTACATAATACAAAATTTGGTATAATGTGAAGCTAACGAAATGGCCGTGGGAGCACTATGGGTGTTGCATCTAATCTAGGTATTGCATGACACGCATTTCATGATTATCCTGTTTGCACCACTTATATTCCTTCGTTATATATTCACGTTCCATAATACAAAATTTTGGTATAAGTCAAGCTAATGAAACGACTGCGAGCACACCATGAGCGTGGCATGTAGTCATTATATACATCATACGCATGTTATGGTTTGCCCGATAGGATCTGTCATTTGTGTTCGTCATGCAATCATGTCATACCCAACCAGTTTTGCAATATGTCATGTGAGCGATTTCATTGATTTGTAGGGTTTAACGTCACAAAACCACCATATGATTATGAGAAACGCCGTAGTGGAGGGCTCCGGAAATGTTCACCACCTGGGGTTAGTTGTAGGCCCGTGCACCCAAATCTGAGTACACAGGCCTACAATTTTTCCGCCTTCATCGAAAATGCAGCCGCCACATCCGGGATTTGATCCCGCGACCTGCGGGTCAGCAGCCGAGTACCTTAGCCACTAGACTACCGTGGCGGGGCATGTGAACGAAAGAACCGCAAGAACTGCAAGACTATGAAATGTAAATCATGATATTCATGACATACATTTCATGATTTTCATGTTATGACTTGTCGCTAATGCTCGTCATGCAGTCAACTTATGTCGTACCAACGTTGGTATCAATATCATCATCGAAACGGCCAGGAGAGGTATAAGTTGCAGACAGACAGACAGACAGACAGACAGACAGACAGACAGACAGACAGACAGACAGACAGACGGACATATAGATAGATAGATAGATAGATAGATAGATAGATAGATAGATAGATAGATAGATAGATAGATAGATAGATAGATGCGCTCAAATTCACCGAAGCTCGCTAAGAAATGTTTCGCACTTGAAATTTACTGTCTTTAGCTGCCTTTCGAAGCTCGTTCTGTTGAGTGGCAAGCGGGCTTTTTACCCCTGCACCACTTCGGCGCAGCCGTGTGCAGCTCTTAAAACCACATATATATTGTAGTCTACCGACCGCAGTGCAACAAGCGGCTTGATCCTGTTTGGGCTTTGCTTTCAGAAGCTTGGTCCGGGCACTCTGCAGTTTTTTTTCTGAGCGGATTGCATAGGTTGAATAGAGACAAGCACTGCGGAATCACGTAACCAAATTCTCACTCTTCAGCCGATTTAAAATATTGAGTTAAGAAATACAAATAAACAAGAAAATTATTTACAGTTCAATGAAATTTCCTCGCTTGCGAAAGCTCATGACAGACAATAAAAGCTAACATGCACATCAACTTCTCTTTGTTCAACCAGGTCTCCGGATGCCCAATATCCGCTACGAGCGAGTATTTTCGTTGAAACCGAAATCGACACTCCAATATGAGAGTGAGTATCATGGCCTGCTAGTATAGCATTATTCGAAATTAAAGGTACAAAGAAGACGGCGGGTGTAAGGGCAGATAAACAGAGTGTATGTATGCAAATACAAGGCTACACTTTCGGGGCCTGCTACTAGGATAGTATTGTAGCTGAATTTACCGGTGCGTCAATAAACGAATATAAATTAAGCCATTCAGTATGAATGCTGGAAGGATAGATTGATAAGGGAAAATGCTAGTAACGCACAGCCGTCAGCACCTTTAACACGAATGCTGCAATGCGTGACCTCGGTTCTCATGGACTGAGGTCAGGGCCGCCAAGCGTTGAAAATGGCAAGCTCGCAGCAGCTAACGGTGCATGGAGCGCGTCAGTTTCACTAGTAAATATCTCTTTCCAGCCTGCCTGACCAGCGCGTCGAATGCAAGATAGATACACCTGGTAGTTGAGGCTCCACAGAAGCCCACAGGTTCATAAAATGGTGGCTAATCAGCTGCTTGTGGGGCTTAGCGTCATCTCTAAATAGAGGAAACATTTCCGGGAGAACAAAAAATAAAGCGGTTTTGACGCTATAGCTGGTAAACAAGTGATGTCATTTTGTCTGCACTTGAGCGAAATTTGATCTCAAGCTACTTGTCATAGGCACCTGATCGCCGTGGACTTGCTCAAATGTGATCGCCGACGAGTCCTCCACTAGTGCGCTTCAAGTCAACGCCAGCTAATGTATTAGCGACTCATAACTCGATAGTGAAGTTTAAGTGTACCACCGTTCACTTTGCCTCGGTTTTACAAAGCAACTACTTGATTGATTGATATGTGGGGTTTAACGTCCCAAAACCACCATATGATTATGAGAGACGCCGTAGTGGAGGGCTACGGAAATTTTGACCACCTGGGGTTCTTTAACGTGCACCCAAATCTGAGCACACGGGCCTACAACATTTCCGCCTCCATCGGAAATGCAGCCGCCGCAGCCGGGAATGGAACCCGCAACCTGCGGGTCAGTAGCCGAGTACCTTAGCCACTAGACCACCGCGGTGGGGCAAAAGCAACCACTTCTTCAAACTTTATTCGGCGTTCGTTGCGTCTTTCAGAGATGGATTAAAAGAACCGACACCGTATACCTGTCATATCTTCAGCGTTGATTAAGTAGTTCGCTCATACACAGGTTATTTATCATGCATATTGCTTGTGTTGTGAAAGAAATTAGGCTTTGTCATGCCAAAATTTTGACATTTCAGTTTTTTTAATCGTCACAACAACTGAAATTCATTACACTGCACACGAAGGTAATAAGCACAAAAAATGCCAGCGAACACATACTTGCGGGTTGTTTTCTTGTATTATGCTCCAATAAATTACTCCTCCGTATGCGAATGCAGGCATGAAAATCGTAGCGCGATGGATAAGCGATATGCTTGCCGATAAGGCGAATAATAGGCAACGCATGTTCAAGAAAGTAAGCGGGCTGCAGGAAAAATGATCAATGGAAATTGAGCAAGCACTGTATTTTGAAACATTGCCCTTGTTTTTTTTATCTGGAAGGCATGGGGCACTAGGCATGCGTTCGTTGCTACTGCATCCTGGCACATCACATTCTTTCCGCAGGAAGCATCGAAAGCATTCTGCATCGTTTTGCCCACCGTTTGACATTGCATTCAAAAGGCTAGTTCACCAACAATGAACACACATCCATATTTTGCGATCAGCAGAAAACACAAGCAACTACAGAACGTTAAAAAACGTGAGGGGGTGTGTCATCGCAAACGAATTTTACGAGCGTGCCTTTCCATGCAGACAAGGGCTTCAGTGAGTAATGTTAACGTGGACAAAGGGCGCTAGAAAAAATCGTAAATATACGAAACTGTCACAAATTTTTGGCTCATTATACCTACTATTGTTGGGGGAAATAAATGTCATATAAATATAAAACATGGTGATTGCGTCGACTTTGATTCAAACTTGGTTTTTTACTATTAGTGTTTGTTCTCTCCACACATAGTCACATTTAAATCACGGCTCACTTAACTCCCGTGCTGATGTCACTGGCGACAGCTTCTGGGCAACTTTCCGCGCCAACTTCCGCGAACTATTTGAATAGACCTCGTCGAATGCATTCAATTGGCATCCCGTTTTCGCCCCGTTTCGATCGTGGCTACGTTATCGCGTGCGCCCATGGCGTTTGTTGTCGAATAATTATCTCGACAATGAACCATTGCGTTCGCACTATTCGAGTTTGAATTCACAGCTGTTGAAAAAAAATCACCCGTAAAATAAGCTCAGCAAAGGCACGTTCATGGCGTTTTCAAAAGTGGCACAACAAATAACTCTTAATTACGGTGGCACTGTTCATGTTCTGACTCACTTATTTAGAAAGCGTGAATTTAACTGTTGTCGAAATTTAGAGTGTGACTACCTGTTCACTTCACGCTGCATGGAAAATAAATGCCCTCCCATAGCACAGTGTTTGTGCGTATTCTCAGCATGGAAGACGCGTAGAAAGAACAGAAACAAAGCAATTGGTGTGCATAGTTTTTTCATAAAATTTTAAACTATCATATTGCAAAATGAGAACTTGATTCTAAGTGAAAAAGAAAAATACATATTATAACTAGAATATACTAGACAGCAGCAATGTGACAGTGCACATAAAATAAGTCGTCGCCCTGTCTCACCTTTCTAATGAGAGTACCCCAACAACATCCAACCGTGACGATTCCAAAGGCTATTTTTGAAAATAAAAGCTTGAACAAGCGTCGCTATTTTTGATGCCTTAACATATGTTTATTAGAAAACTGAGATATTATTATTACACGCATACCTTTAGCGTTCCAAGACCCCACCTTTCGTTGAGCGTGAACCGAGCAGGAAGGTACACTCTAAATTGCGAGAACCATTCAATTCACGGTGTCTGAAAATAATAAATCATAACATGAGCAACGCCACCGCATTGTAAATTTATTTATTCTCCCAATTTAAAAACACCAAAAACGCACGCTTGTTCTGCTCTTTATACTTGTGATTTTGTCTGAGTACCAGCTGTGTATTCAAACTCAAAAGGTGCGCAAGCTGTCGCACGCAGTGGTTTATTGTCGAGATGAGTATACGACGACGAACACGACGGACACGCGCGATAACGTAGCCACGAGGAAAACAAGAGGAAAACGGGATGTCAAGTGAATGCATATGACCCATTGGTTAGGCAGCTTCGAGACAGAAATTTACTAGTGAAAAAGATGCGCGCTCTATCTATCGTTAACTGCAGCAAGCATATCATTTTGATCGCTTGACGGCGCTGACCTCAGTTCAAGCGAGCCGACGCACCGCATCGGAGCGTTCGAGTTAAAGGTGCTGACGGCTGTATGTTGTTCAAGAATGAACGCATAACTACGTATCGTGAAATGTGACAATTTAGGTAGGCAAATAAATAACTTACGCATGCTATACTACAACGCTAAGGCAATAGGAGTGCGAACAGGAAATGAGCACTACGAAGTAAATACCAGCTTAAGACTTGATTCTATTATCAGTAAGTCAACAGGGGCCAATAAGACGTGCAAAAATTTACCGGGAAAGCAAAGTACGTATTCCAAAACTAACCTACTTTATGGCGTCTAGAAGCACGTTTTATCTCTAGGAATGATCAATACTGGATGAAGTACGCAAAAGTTGTAGTGTACATGCATGCGAACGGTGTGCTGAATGTCTAACTGTGATAAAAAAAGGTGGCTGTATTAGATTCAAGCAGACAATCGGTCTAAGAACTGCCATATTTAGACTGAATTATGAGGGATTTATAATCATGAGCCAGCTCGCCCAAGCAACAGTTTTGACGGCCATATGACTGCAATTTTAAATTCCCGCGTCGGAGTTTTAATTATATAGTGTATCCGCAGAATATAACTGCCGAGGAAATTTGAGAACTTCTCTGATTCATGTAGGCCTGTTTAATTGGGCTGGTTGATTAGTGTTGTGGTTTATTTTTACGACAATACCTAGTGAATCTGTACGTCATCGCAAGTTGTCTCTAAGAAATGGCACCGATTGATTGATATACGGCGTTTAGCGCCACAAAACCACTTATGATTATGAAAGACGCCCTAGTAGAGGGCTCCAGAAATTTTGACCGCCTGTGGTTCTTTAACGCGCAACCAAATGTGAGCACACGGGTCTACACCATTTTCACCTGCATGGAAAACCTAACAATAACACCATAAATAGAAGTAGAGACAGTATGATCAGTGACGAGAATAACCATTTATAGGAGCAGGTCAAAAGGCCGACTTTCCTGTTCGTAGTCACGTGTTAACCCCGATGTCGCACAACAATTGAGTTCTAGCGACGGTATAAGTACAGATTAGAGAAGTTGATTACAGGTAAAGTTTCAGATGGTTTGAAGGGGTCGTGAAAAGGTCCCTCATAAAACGAGAATGCGATACCGCCACCAGCTACACTTGCTGATTTGGTGACATTTATGTGACGTCAGCCTCACAGTAGACCTGCATACACGATAATTGTGGCAAAGCGTCCATGCTCGATAAGCATCCATGCAGGAGTACTCTTATGAGGCTCACGTCACCTAGCTATTGTTTGTGGCTTCCGACGGTTCCGCAATGTTGTTTTTTGATGATTGATTGATTTGTGGGGTTGAGCGTCCCAAAACCAACATTTGGTTATGATAGACGCCGTAGTGGAGGGCAGCGGAAATTTTGACCACCTCGGGTTTTTTAACGTGCACCCAAGTCTGAGCAGATGGGCCTACAGCATTTTCGCCTCCATCGAAAATGCAGTCGCCGCAGCCAGGATTTAATCCTGTGACCTGCGGGTCAGCAGCCCAGTACATTAACCACTGGACCACCATGGCGGGGCGCCGACGAAAGGTTTTGCGCAAACAATAAGCTATTAGAAAGAAAAATATCTGAATTGGTCTGGTACAATTTACTGATGTGCCGACAAAACTGAAAACAAATGTTAGAAGTTCAGAAATCTGGGATTAGTGCGTTTAAACGCACTGTCATGTGCATGAGCGTCTCAATAAATCCACCTACCTGACAATGAAAAAGCAAACTATGATGTTAGTACAAGTGAGCGTGCGTATACTAAGAGCACTGCTTTAGTGAAAAAGAGACGATGGACGCGAATCAGCTTTATTAGACCACAAGCATGTGGCGCCACTTCATCCTTTCTATCTCATGGCTGAAATAGTAAATTGAGAGGGTGTCACGTGATGAAGCTTACTTGAAGAGGTTGGCTGAAATAGTGGATTCAGAGGGGGTTACGTCATGAAGCTTAAGTAGGGCGGTTGACTGAAATGGTAGATTGAGAGGTGATCACGTGATGAAGCTTGCGTAAGACAGTTTGCTCAAATGGGGTATTGAGAGGGGGTCACGTGACGAAGAATACGTAAGGTGGATGGAGGAAATAGTGGATTGAGGGGGGGTCACGTGACGAAGATTACATAGGTCAGTTGGCTGAAATGACGAAACGAGAAGGGATCACGTCATGAATCTTTTGTAAGACGGTTAGTTGAAATAGTATATTCAAAGGGGGTCACGTGGTGAAGCTCGCTTAAGGCAGTTAGCTGAAAGAGTGAATTTAGTGGGGGTCACAGTGTACGTAATAATGTTGACTGGAAAAAAAGATTGAGAAGCGGTCATGTGATGAAGCTTACATAAGACAGTTGGCTGAAATGGTAGATTGAGAGGGGGTCACGTGACGAAGCTTATGGATTTGATTGATTGATATTTGGGGTTTCACGTCCCAAAACCACCATATGTTTATGAGAGACGCCGTAGTGGAGGGCTCCGGAAATTTCGACCTCTTGGATTTTTAAGGTGCACCCAAATCTGAGCGCACGGGCCTACAGCATTTCCGCCTTCATTGGAAATGCAGCCGCCGCAGCCGGGATTCAAACCCATGACCTGCGGGTCAGTATCCGAGTACCTTAGCCACTAGACTACCGCGGTGGGGCAACGAAGCTTATGGAAGGTGGGTCATTCAAACAGTGCACTGAAGGGAATCTGCTGCCTCTGGAATGTTAGAAGGCGGACTTGAGTCAGCAGATATAATATTACTATTAGAGTTATTTTGCTTATATATGTAAAAAACTTGAAGACACAAAAGAAAAAGTGATAAAACAGGCTGACGAAATCCACCTGATACTTCGGGAAAGGAAAATATAAAACAACAAAAGATATGCGGAAAGAAAAAAATGAAATGAAGAAAGTTTGGCACAAAAAAGTAGTCACATAAAAATGACAATAAAAGAAAGGCCAAATCTGTTTTGTTTCAGAAGTTTAGCAGGGCTCGATGGCTCTTGTCACGACAAAAAGCACACCAATGTGGAAACAGGCAATGATGAAGATTAGTGCACGTAAGTCCAAAAAGTCCACAATACTTGATCAGCAGTTCTAGCTACATAACGAATGCGGGACACTCTATAAGAAGGTATTTGAGTGGCTCACAGGAGTCAAATGACGTACATAACGAGATCTCCACACGTCCAATAAGGTATACTCATCCGCGAAACAATGTAGAGACTACTCCTATCTTATATGAGAGGACATTAGCACGACGGCACAATCTACGATCAAAAATGCAAAAAGAATGAGAGAATGTTTTAGGTTATGCAATGCCGACTTGACTCATTGGCTGCGTATGAAAATCAGCCTTAAGGTATAAAAAAATAACGAAATTACGGAAAACTGGAGAAAACATATAATGATAATAATAATGATGATGATAATAAACAACAAATAATAATAATCAAAGCAACAATATTCTATAAGAGACGCCACAGTACAGCGGTCCAAAAATTTCGACCACCTGGGGTTTTTTACCAGGTGCCTAATCTAAGTACACGGGTCACGAACACTTTTGCCTCCGCTGATAATTCTATCCCACTCAACTGCGGGTCAGCAGTTAAGCACCAGAACTCTGAGACCATGAAGGCTGGTAAAAAAATACCTCAGAAGACGGAATGTAAAGGGCCACAACTTAGTTGTTCAACGGCAATCACGGCGGGGAACTAGCTAGATTCTTACTGCGAAACCAATATTATGAACTCTCGTTGGCGGACATTTTCCGTAGACGTCATAGAGCCATGCAAGATATATATCTCTTATATGAAGGACACTATCTTCCAGCATACAGCATAGTCGCAGCCAGCCCTGTACATGGACTTTTTACCGTCGGTGGTAAGCGATTTTCTGATATGCTTCGGCATGACAGATGCTTGTTCCGCATTACTCGTAAGATGATGCAAAGAGCAGCAGTGCGCGCCTAAAAAGGCCTGGCCCCCCTCTCATCTTTCCCTGGAGTTAGGTTGCGCGCCTCCGGTACTGCAGGGCGTGGTCGTCCGTGCTTGATGTCTAATCTCTTGATTGGATTGGAATTTGGATGGTTCCAAGCTTCGGGCATGTGGTGCTTGCGTTGCAAAGCTTACGTTGAAGCTATACAATGCCCAAACAGTAGCGGCCATGTTTTCTGGAGGAGTGATCTACTAGTCTTTCTTTGTATGAGATTCCAATTTTGCTATCGCATTCGCTGTTTCACCTTTGGGGTTAAACTGCACTTTTCTTTCTTTTTGGTTGAAATTTTTGTGTATTTAGGTGGCCTCTCTGCGCCTCTTTGAATGCATCGTTTGCCCGATAGCCACTGATTCAATACGCAGAAGCTGTTTCAACCACTGGGCTCCTAATTCCGGTCGAAACTTAGAATACTGCTTGCCAGCAACCCCCTTCAAATGAGAGTATATCGTATATGTCCCAGTCTTTATCAAAGCTAGTTCGCGCATTGTGAACAATACTGATACAGAGCAAATAAATGTATTATGCTAAAAACAATGCGATTCCCGGTAACGTAGATGGTGTGTTTCATTAAATTTCCTAACGTTTATTTCGCATATACGTTTCTTTGCATGTGCTTTTTTATGTTGTAAACCCCAATACGCTTAGGAAAACGAAAGCAAGGTGATTAGCAAGGCAAGCAGTTTCTTCAATTCTAGACCCGAGGTCTTTGTTCATTAGGCAAGACTCTTGTGAGAAATTCTTGCTCATAAAAAAATAACATCTCAGTATGCACCCAATATATTGCCCTTAACCGCCGTGGTAGTTCAGTATATAGTTAAAGCACTCAGCTTTTAACCCTGAAGAGGTGAGTTCCATGCTGGCCATGAAAATAGCGTTTAGGTGAAGGCAAAATACTAGCGCCCCATATACTGTGCGACATCAGCGCAGGTTATCCCTCACAGTGTAAGTCACTTTAGGAAGTTAAACAGCGTACATAAATCTAGCACTCTACGCTTATATTCGTACAGAAAGTCGAGATTCCTAAATGTGTTTACCTGACTACTAACGTAAAGGCCGCCCCTAGACTCCCCAACGAACACGATTTTTGAAGTATATGCGCATGAACAACTTCGTATACGACAATAATATTTTATGTTTAAGTTGGAGCGAGCAGTGCGTCTTTTTAGTTTTCTTTCTCGCTATTTTTTTATACATGCAATCATATATAAATTTTGTACATTAAGGAGGCGTAACCCAATTTTCGTCACGTACAATACGCAAAAATGACTTTTTCATAAGGTAACACACCCAGTGGGACGTCGCAAGTGTAATTTAGTACAGCCTGGCAGCGTCAAGCATGGGAATATGCACGACAACTTCCTCACCTTCATATGATTTCACCACCCCTCACGGGGTGAGGAGAGAATCGACTTTGAAAAACTGGTGATACGCGGAGAGGCAGTATAGACTCTGCAGTGGTCACTTCGATAGAAGGTGACGAAGACTGCATGACCAAAATGCAAATCGTGCGACACAGAAATTGTGATGGTATATTTATGCCTAACTCAGGAAATATCACGCTAAGCCCTGTTCCGCAACTTAAGCATTACGTTCTAACACAGATTTTTCCATAACAAGAAATTTTAGGAAACTGGTAGTCTAGTTTCAGCTATGCTAGCTCTGTAAATCTTTTACCAAATACGTTTAGCCATATTAATTGCAACACAGTGCGTATGGGCAAACCCTATCCATAAATTAGGTTGCGGACAGATCAAATTGCTAATTTGAAGTTGCAGCGAACCCAGAGCACGAGGTGGATGCACCAACGTGAAGGTGACGATGATGGAAATGAATAACGTTTTTATGAGTGAGGAGCAGTGCGAAACAGGGTGGGCAAATGCTTTTTAGGTGATGGTGAGAGCGAGTGAATGATGTCACTGGAGGATAAAGGCGAAGAGGAATCGGGCTTTGATATGAGTCGTGAGAGAGCAAGATGAAGCATGAGATATTTTTTTCGCTTTTCATGAGCACATGAACGTAAAGTTTCGTAAGTGTGTTCCCAAAACACCAGGGGACCCTAAAGCTTAGCTTTAAGAGTCGAACGCGGTAGCGACATCCTGTTCGTTGTGCGTACTTCAAACGCTTAGTGCATGAAACCTGTGCATGCGTACTTCGAGCACTTAATAGCGTCCTAAAGCTTCCAAAAGCAGATATAATAAAAACACAGAGCGTAAGTACCCAGCCTCCCTGCACCCATGAATGAAGTCACTTGTCTTGGGTGCTCCTCTATATAAAAAAATTGATAGATCCAAGGTACAGTAGGTTTCAATGATATGCGAAGCACGAATGAGGAAGGTAGTTGTGTCACCATGAAAGTCAACACAATGTGACGAGGAGTACCTAAATTACGTCATATAAGACCTCGATGCCATGGTTATTATGTTTAGATGTGTTATTTATCTTTGTCGTCTATTCACCCTCGCATGATACAAAATTTGGTATTAGTGGAGCAAGAAAAACGGCCGCAAGCGTGCTATGAGCGTGATATGTAGTTATGTTTTACATAATAAGCATGCCATAGTTATCATGTTTGTAATTGTCATTTACCGCCGTCGTCCATTTACGCCCCGTAATACCAAATTTGGTGTATGTGAAGCTAGCGAAACGACCGCGAGTGCACCATAAACGTGGCGTGTAGTGATGACTTGCACGACAAGAATGTCATCACTTTCATGTTAGGGTCTGTCACTCATGTTCGCCATGCAGTGATGTCCTATCATGCTAGTTTTGCAAAATGTCATGTGAACAGCACCACCGCAAGAACAACAAGAGAATGAAATGTAACACATGACATTCATGACATACATATTATGATTTTCATGTTGTGACTAGTCACCTATGCTCACAATACAGTCATGTTGTGCCGTGCCATACAAGTTTTGGTATCGATACCTTTATCTAAACGGCCAGGAGAGCTAAAATCCGTAGGCTGCTATATAGATAGATAGATAGATAGATAGATAGATAGATAGATAGATAGATAGATAGATAGATAGATAGATAGTAGATAGATAGATAGATAGATAGATAGATAGATACGCTTAAAGCTGCTAAAGCTTGCTAAGATTAAAAAAAAAGAAAGCAGCTGATCCCTCTTTTTAGAAATCGGTATAACACGAAAATTAAACGAGTCTTCGCAGAAGTAGTTGAGCCTTTTTTGTGCACTGTTTCACCACGAGAACAAAGAAATGAATGCTACAGCAACAAATTGAAAAGTGACGTGAAGAAATGAAAGCAGCTCGGAAGTTGGAGCTTGCACCTCTAGCACAAAGAACATACGAAATGAGCATATACAGGACGTGCACCGACTAACAAGAGTCTAAAGCGCGTTGTTCGGACAGAAAGACGCATGGAACGAACGCACAAGTATGCACAGGACAAGCTCGAACAACAGTCAGAATTATAAGTTACTCGCATGTGAGTTGCGTACTGAAGCGCCTTCGGGCTCTCCCAAATCACGAGTCCGATAAGCGCGCGCGGAGAAGAACACGCACTACGAAGGCGGCACTCATTGAAATGCTAGAGGCGACGACCTCGCAGCACGAGACCTTCGTGGCATCTCACTACTGATACCAAGAAATGCGCTGAAGTTGCGGAACTTCGAGGACCACGAAACAGCATATGGTGTATATATATAACTTGCCATTAGCAGTCTTCAGAGCTTCACTTGGTGGCCTAGTGCTTAGCGCCCGAGAGATCACTGGTTCGACACCCCGCGACAGTACCTTTCCTTCTCGTTGTATTGTTTGCACTCTGCTAATACACATCTTACAACGTGCTATCCATGACGGAAATACGTCAGCGGAGCCATGGTACACCCCAGCGTCAAACACCTGATGGTGTTTTATGGTGCTACCTTTGTTTCAATGCGACAAGTGTTGTTCTCTTAAGGTTCGCTGTTTGCAATGGATAAATTCTTTTTCTTTCAGGGTTATTAGACGCCAATCCAAAGACAGTGAGTATGCTCTCGCTGTGCTTCGGGCATAACCCTATCCTGAGAACTCGAAAGTGAGACAGTGGGCCATGACAGCGCTGTGGACTAGAGGTACACTTTATTCTGTATAGAAAGTGTTGCATGAGCCTTACAGTCTCAGACAGTGCTTTAATGTTTTATAAGTGTTATTCTGGTGTAGATTCAATGCACTGGGTAACGTTATACGTGAGTTCTTGAAGAAAAAAACTGACCATCTCTAAGAAGTTGAGCGATGGGATGCGAAGCGGCAATGGTGCGCACGGCATTGACGTGGTTGAAACGGGCATCGACGCGGGTGCTGGAAGAAATATTTGAAGCGAAAGTATCTATAGCGTTTACTCGAGTAAACGTTCGTTTCAAACGCAAAGACACGAGAAGTGGATACGGTTTTGTGTAAGTTTCATCGAAGTGTTTGGCAAGACTTCATGGTCATTGTTTCTTGATATTCGAGACATAGGCGCTGGACCAGAGCAGGCGCTCGTTTGTTCTTGAATACCACGGCGTTGTGATCAGGGAAGTGCACCCTGAGAGGTTACTGCAGACACGCGAAGTTGATGTTGGGAAAGAGCAGGTCGAAGCAAGTGCCAGTTATCGAGGTGGATAGTTTCCGTTCCGCCGCTGACACGCACTCGAGCGAGTGCACTTCGCGCATGTAATCGACTAATCTACGAAAAACTACCAGCGTTCAGGAACGCTGCAGTGTCCTGGCACGCATTGAAACTCTATAATATGGTTTAAAGCACTTGCTTGTCTTTGTTTGGGGGATCTTTTACAAGAAAACTGACTCTGACGAAGTTTTGTCTATTCAATTGTAGTGGTTCAGCAGCGCTGTACGAGCAACTAAATCTAACATATATATCTATATTATAGATTGTGATGCAGATTGAATGACTGAGAAATTCGGGGATCCTTAAGCTTCGCTTTTGGAGTTAAACAAGTTAGTGATTAGCTGTTCCTAGTGCGTTCTCCAAAGACCGTAAGTGTATTAAGCTTATCGAACTTATTATGCAAGGGCTACGTGCCCTCAAGCGTGCAGTGACGTGTGTGCCTTTTGTAGTGGGTGACTAGCTTTAACTACGAAGTCATTGTGATAATCCCATGTCCTTACGTTTGATGGCAATGTACGCTCATACCACGTATTATCACAGGAATATTTCATAATATATTGCGAAACTTGCGCACAGGACACGTGTGTTTGTAAAACATGAAAGTTACTTTCTCTACTTTTTTAGCAGAAGTTATTTTTACTGTATTCACAAGCAGAGGCGTGGGTATGTGGTAGAACACCCGCTTGCCGTGCGAACAATACATTCTCGATCCCCACTCAGGCCCAGAGGATTTTATTTGTTTTATTTGCATCTTTCTCACTTTTTCGGTCACGCAAAGATGCTGAATTTTTCGGTAATGCATAGATGCTTATTTTTCACTCACAACTGAAGACCGCAGACTTTTTGCGAAACGAACCCTTTATCGAAAGTTACGGCAGCTTCGCACTAGTGGTGAGAATTCTGAAAGAGGCCCATTGCTTGATCGCCTTTCTTGTTTCTTGTTGATTTTTATCTTTTTTTGCTATGCTTCTTATTTCTCTTTTCTGTGTCTGTTTCTTTTTATTTTATCGTTCTCTGTGGATTTTGTTCTCGCTCTTTTGCTCTTTGTGACTTCTCCTTTTCTTTGTTTGTTTTTCTTTCAAGTTTCCTCTTTCATTTTGTGTTTTTCTCTCACTGTTTCTCTGCTTGTTTCTCTCTCTCTGTTTTGGCTTATTTGCATTTCGTTCAGTTTTTGTGCACTTCTATTTTTTTTCTCGGTTTCATCTGTTTTTACTTCACTTTTACGTCTTCCCCTGTCTTTCTATCTTTCTTCCTATATCTTCGTCTTTCTTTCTCTGCTTACGTTTTCTCCGTTTGCTCCTCTTTAGGTCTCACACTCTCTTTAGTTTTTTTTCTACTGTGCTCTCTCCTTTTCTCCCTCTTCCGGGTCTGCATCTTTCCATATACTTACTCTGAATATCTATCGATGCCTTCCTCTGTCTTCTGTACTTTCAGTCTTTATTCTCGACATTTCTTTCTGTTTCTGTGTTTCTCTTTTCTTCTATTGCTTTCTTTTTTTTCACGCGTTTCACAGGCTCCACTTCACCGAGAAGAGTGAGAAACAGGTGTATTTACAAAAAGACAGAGTGGTCGGCCAGAGCAATAGCATGCTCTAGCCTGCTACTCTACACCGAGGGAGGTGAAAGAGAAATCCATGAAGATGAGAGAGGTGAGTATATATTATTCTGTCCAGCTGAGACAATTGTTACAGCCGCAGTTGTAGTCCAGTTGCTCTTAAAAAGGCTAAAGCTCCTCTTATGACCACCGTTCATTGTTTGTGTCATGCCAAGGTCCCAAAATGGTCTCATTCACCTGCTACGTTCTCGTCACCGAGCAGAGTTTTTATCTATCGATCAAAGTTACTCTTCTTGGTAGTGGGACTTGTCCAATTTCTGTGGCGCATACATCCCTGAGGAGTTTAGCAAGGCGGAGAACAAGTTACCGATAGCTTATACAGCTTCGCTGTTTCTTCGACAAGGGGAGGTATCACTCCAGTCACTTTTCCACGCTTCTTCTGTCTCTGTGATTGGTATAATGAAAGCTGAAGAAAAGAGAATTTTTATGGCATGAAGCATCTTTATAACCACTGTGTCAGCTTCTCTGAAGCTATCATTGCTATGTCTCTCTTAGATATTACTCATTCGATCGATAATTTCATTAAACTTCTTATTGCCGCCCTTGAATACACCAATGAAATTTTGTTACGTAGCAACCATTAGAATCTGGCAACAGTGTGAGAAGGAGAAATTTGAATTTTGTAAAAACACTTTTTTAATCCGGCCCAATTCACCACCACTTTTATTCCCTGACAGGATTTTTGTGAGCTCCTTTATTGAGTATTTACTACACAGTGTACAAGACAGACCAAATACAAGCCTAGTGGTCACATTATGATCCCAGGGAAGCAAACGGCATATACTTTGTGAAGACAGACACTCCGAAGATCAGTGCCTGCTCAGGTCTGTATCGAGGATGAACTCACTAAAGTCCATTACCGAGAAGTTTCTACATGTCCCACTGAAATAACTTTCCCTTAAATCGATTTTGCTGGGTCCTTCTATATAGCCTAGTTGTTCTGAAGCTCGCCGCAAAGTGACCATTAACGGATCTCTTAACGTCGCACGCTCAATTTCGTGTGCGATAACGACGTCATTAGCGCCTTCCGAGTTTCTACATGTATCGTGTGACTGGCCGCAGTGCTCGTATGGTTACGCGGGTTATATCTTAACGCCCTAAAAAACATACGCTGTTGGTCCCTGTCTATCAAATATGGAGTTCATAGATGATTAGGCCTTCCGGTCAGCCTAAGATCTAATCTATTTACATAACCATAACCACTTTAGAAAAATAGTGTTTTAAATGAAGTGTTTTAAACATTTTAGAGAACGACTACAATACACGGAAGACAAAATAAATGTTTGATTTGCAGGAGATACTTTTAGATTTATTGCACCTTAATGAGGAAGTCGTATTATTGTTAAGTGACAAGCTTTTTTTAACTAAGTTTATTTCGTTTCATGGGGCATTTCAGAACATGATATACACCCAGCAGCAAGAGTGTACAGGATTTTGACTCAATGTGAAATGCGGATTTCTTCGGTAACAGCGCATAATGCTAATACTTCATGTGCCTGTATAGGTTGCACCTCCAACTACATGCTCAAACATTCATTTGAAGGTGGTGTTTTCAAGCAAATAGGAAATATAGCTAGCTGATTTATTTAACATTTCGCGTACCTTTAATTTTTTCTGTTGGGTGTACAATACGGCAGCACTGAAGTTTCTAGCTTCTTTAAAAGAGCACAGGCTCACAAGCACTGCGAGTTGTTGCGGATCTCGCAACATTATGGTATGCCACTGATTTGCTGGCGATGGCATTTTCGGAGCTTGGTGCATGCGTAACTATTTACAAATTTCTCGTACTAATTTAAAAAAAGAGCACCACTCTCGAGCGAAGGAGAGAAAATTCCAATCTACTTCTAAATTACTAATTAAGCTCTCAAAATTGCGTTACAAAACTTACCCACTGCCTATACCGTTAAGTTGAGAGCGAAGTCTGAGCTTGAGAATACTTTTCCGAAAGTGATACGACATTCAGTACAGAAACGTGGCGTAATTACTGTATCCAAGTTGGTAACGCGTACTAAAGGACTCTGTGAACTTGTGCAATGAATCGGACATGCTTTTGCATGATATTTGCAGCACGCCATGGTATGCCTCCAATTCTGTGCTTGCAGTAATATTACGTTTGGCTTACCTACGCTAATTTCTAAATGCTAGATGAAGCGACAACACCATTTTCAAAACAGAGAGAGGAACGATGAGCGAATGCAGAGAGACTAACTAGGCAGGGCTGTACGGCCGGCTATCTAGTGCTGGGGATGAGAGATGATTATGGGTATGGAGGAAAAAAGGTATGTGCACAGGGAGCCAGTTATTTCTACAAATACACTACTGTACATTCATATTTTACAATGGATGAACAGCATGCCTCTGGTATAAAGTCATAACATTTAGCTTTTGTATGTATATTACTTTTGTATGTATTTTGTATTAATATTTAGTTTTTGTATGTATGTTGTATGTATTTTGCATTATGCTTGTGTAATATGAGACGATCCTCAGCAGTAGCTGGTGATTAGACTAAAAAAGGTTCAAAATCACGCGTCTAGGATTGGAATTAATAACGGTAACTTTGCAGTATTTACGCCATGGAAAAGACATTGCCAATGGCTATGCGAAAACAGAAACAACGGCTTCAATTTCTTCATAGTATACATTATAGTAATACCATCACATGCCTAAATACTTCTCAAAAGTGATCTACGTCTTATTTTGGTCAGTTAATACACTAAAAATACTGGAATGTACGATAGAAAATGCAGAATTTTGGTGGTTCGCTCTTTTTAGGATCAATACCAGAATTAAATCGACTCCCAGAAGAAACGTTCCCACAACTAATATTGAAATATTTTTGTTATTAAATATAACGTTTACATGAATGGTATCATGCATTCTCTCGAAGTGCCCATATTGTTCGGAACGTATGTTTGTGGTAATGTTGTAGTTGTATATCATCTGCATAATTAGATTTTTTCTTCATTAGGTATTCATGTAAACAGCTATTGCTCTTTCTCTTGTGTCAAGATTAGTAGAGCAAGTGGGCAAGAAAAAATGTCAATCGAAACTTATCTTTCACACACACACACACACACACACACACACACACACACACACACACGCGCACACACACACACACACACACACACACACACGCACACACACACACACACACACACACACACTAAAGTGTCCTTACACACTCGGACGTATCACCCATAAATCAGACGACTTGTGCCGAGCAGCAAGGTTCTCGATTCTACAGTAGACAGCCACCTCTTTGCATGCACAGTAAAGGTAAATAAAAAAGATTCTGTGGGTACCTATTGTTTTTCCCTGGTCAAATGCGCGCGTTACTTGAATGTCTGGGATGGTTTCAGACAAGAAGTTTCTCATATACATAGCCTCGTAACATTGTTGCCACATCATATTCGCCAGAAGTGAAGCATTCACGAAAGCATTTCTTTTTTTCTTCCCTCGTACAATGCTTCATGAGGCGCAGACAAATCGGCCTCTAGAGAGTCATACGAAAGCCTAGAGCACGCGGTGGCTCCCGGACTACGAGAACAGCCGAGCGTGTGGAGCTGGCATCACGGCGAAACCGCTGCCTGTCGTTGGCCAACGTCCGCCCCATATGCGCACCAGCACAGCGGCAGAAATGAAGGATGTCGTGGCTCATAGCGCATACGATCCCAGTGGGAGCAACTGCTCTGGAGCCATTGCGACAGGAGAGCCTACAAGAAAGTGCTGCGACACGACGAAAGGCCGCCAATGCTTCACTAACTTGGCGACGACGCGAAGAACTGAGAGGTCTCTTATCGCGCCGCCTGGCAGAATGCTATGCCATTAGTAAGCACGTGTTGTCGCTCATTGCCTTACTGTCTATATGGTTTGTCTTGCTCCTAAATATCCTTCCTTCGGGGCTTTCGTAATAGGGAATGCGTGGAAATGAGCAGTGAAACAATGTGCGACTGATATGGCGTTATCGCAGCGCTATCGTGCAAACGTGAGGATCGGTGCACGCATTAGCTTTTACTGGTCCTCAAAACACAATAAATGAAGCCAACTGCCACCGTTTCTCGTTATGACGTATGCTTGGCTAATATCTATTTTTAATTTGATTCAAAAAGAAGAATGGGGATTCTTAAGCTTTGCCTCCAGGAGTTGAACAGATAACGATATCCTGTTCCTAGTGCGTAATGATTTCAAAGCAGCTTGTGTCAGTGAGACTTTCGCATACGGCTGCATTCTGTGTAATGGGTAGCATGTTTTAAACTACGGCCAATGGTGCGCGTTAAATCTTTCCGAACTTGCAAGGCAGTCAGTACGTGACCTTAAGGGCAAAGGTGCAGTAACGTGTGTCTCTTTTTTAGTGGGTTAAACTATGAGGTAATTGTAATATTTCCACGTTGTGACGCCCGATAAAAATATACGCTTGTACCACGCATTATTACGGCAATATTTCATGTTGTGAAGCATGCAATCAGGACACGTGTGTTTTGTAGCTTGCAAGCTTTACTTACATTTTCTGTGTTACCAAGTAGACCCGTGGCTCTGTGGCAGAACACATGCTTGCCACACGGGCCATGAAATTCTTATTATTTGTTTTATTTGCATCTTTTAAAAGTTATTAGTCGACACAAGATGATTTTTCGCTTACAACCAATGAAGCTGGCACCAAAAATTCCACAAAACGCGCTCTCTAACACTATCATGTTAAGTCTTTCATTACCACAACTACATATATATTTCAGCAGCGACTGACGCTTTGTATTGTCATTTTCGGAATGTTAAGTTTGTTTCTCGTGTACCCAGTACTTTCTGGTAGTTAGTCCAGCCACTCAATTTTCAGGATCCATTTTAGTTTGCCAGTCTTGGCAACATAGTGATTTTCAACAGACCTTCGCGTGAACCAAGGTACGTGTATTGTTGGAAAATCGCACTAGGCCTGTGAAGTTAACAAACGTGCGTGCCCCTCACTTTTATGTTACAGTAACATCAATGTTCTGCCATGAAAAGAAACTTTCAAAGCCAAATTTTGAAATAAAATGTCAGCCCCGTAATTTGACAGCTTGAGTTGTAATATTTGCCTAGAAATTTATGCCAGCTATTCACTACAAAGCTGCTCCTAGGATTCATGCAAAATGTATTCTACAAAAGTTATTTTCAAAGGTCAACTGCATGCTTAAATTTCTGAGTGACCTCAGCCAGTTTCCAGCAGTCTTGGTTTTGCTTGTATTGTCATATCAGACACAGGGTTGCATCTAGTGCCACTAGTCACTTATGGCGTCGTCGTCACGGGTGTATGGGTGTGCACCAGCGCTAAAAACACACAGGCAACTCGAAACTGTCTTGCAGTCCCACCTAAAATGAGTGAAGACGAGGTTAGTGTTCGAGGAATACAGCAACTCAGCTTCAAGTTTCATGGTGACGACTTTTCGCGTGAGCCTCAGACATCCGCAGCCGTTCATGAGTTTGTTTTGTATAGGACGTCAAGTTGTCTCATCCGCCGCAAGTGCGCAGCCGCTGACTTTTGTGCACAATCTTGTATCTACTCCGGTTACGTGCGATGTCTACACTTCGTTGGGGCGCAGTGTGATGACCCCGGCTGCAGAGCTTCTTCAACGAAAAGAAGGCCCCCGGAGTACATCTAGGCAGTGAGTGACTACGGAGCAGCGCGAAACTTTTTAGAAGTGCACGCGATAGCATTCGTTTTTTTTTGTAGTACGAAGTGCAAAATGATAAAAAGTATACTTGAATGTATATAGAGGACCACCAATCCAAGCGAAGTGAGGTGACTCGTGAAAAGACGAGTCGCTGGACGAAGTAGCGAAGTTCATTAGACATTTTATTCATAGATGAATTACTTACATCACATGCATCCATCTATACTGAAATACATGGAGGCTCTTATCGCAAGAAAAGAAAGATTTACTGTGAAAAGTGTACGAGTGTACTTGTGTCGCATGAAAAAACAGGCTATGCTTCACCACATGGCGTGAGCAACACGCCACACCTAGATTCTGATTTTCTTTGTTTATAATTTTGTACTGTTACTGGGTCATTTATTTGCAAAATGCTGATTCATAATTTTGTTTGTATATTAGTACTCGTATAGCGAGTTTTATTGCGCTGTTTACCAGGTGGCAGCAAAAAATTACACAGTTTTGACGTTCTTATTCATTGCAAAATATTTTTCTTACTCTACATAAAATTTTTAGAACGACAACTTTATTCTTCGAACTTTGGTATGCTGCAATGCGTGTTGGAGTACTCTTCGACCTGGCAAAAACGATCGTGTCAAGGCGTATGAAAAATAAGCATTTTGGCGCGGCAACGAAAGAATTAATATAAACATAGTTTCAAGAAGCGGAAACATCAGCCAATGCTTTCACTTCTTTTTACGTCGACATCACTTTCTGACGCATTCCATTTCGTGCATCTGCCCAATCGGCAAGGTTTTCGCACGTTGAACATAAATCCTGCTCCCCGTTAGACTGGAAGCGCATGCTTGCACTATGGTTGTGTTTTTCGGGAAACATGTGCTGTCTGTATCAGGGGCGTAGCCAACAATTTTTTTTTTGGGGGGGAGAGGGGCACCCCCTTGATATTGTCAACATTTTCTATGTCATGGCGAAAGAAAAAATGGAGGGGGGCACAAGCTTAGTGTGCTACGACTTGGCTACACTCCTAGACTACCAAAAAAAAATCTGAGACCCGAAATAAAAACAGTTGCACTTCATAATGAGAACTGTTCAATGCAACCATCACGGCAACAAACTTTCTAACAGTCGCACTATTACTTTTATAAACTATAATAAATTTGCGCTGTAATAGGTGTGCTGATGTGCACTGTCTGTGTGGAGTTACTCACGAATTACAAACAAGCGATCAAGTATGTTTACACCCAATTCATTACATCAAGAATTGTCTTAAAGGGGCAAGGACGATTCAGTTTTTCACAAACGTGTGATCACGTTATTTCTCAAGATGAATGAAAGCATTATTAATACCATGAATATTCACAAATGATCTAAAGGCTTATTGATAATAAAAATTATGCACGATTTCACACGGTGCAACTCGAGCTTGCACTTTGAAACCCGAGTTGGCCACATAGAAACTAAAACATGCTAAAAATATATTCGCAACATTTTAGGACATCTTTGTTTCAAAGCAGACGAAGGTAATTATTTTCAAGCAGATGTTAAACCAGGGACAGCAAATGTGAGCAATTCTCCTGCTCATTATGGTTTACGCAAGCCCTTGCAATGTCCTGCTGTCCAAAACGTACATTCATTGGGATTTATACCGAAATTGTGATGAATAACATGACTGTGTTACAGACATGAATTATTTGTCATATTATGAAGATCATGACTATATTTTCCTCCACATTATGGTTCACACGTAATATCCATGGTGCTCTTGCGGTCATTTTCTTAACTTCATATCCCAAAATTGGTATCTATAAAGGCGTTAAAAACCAGGAGGACACTGATTACGCTTATGACTGCTATTAAAAGAATAATAAAACTCAATTTCTGAGTAAAACTTTGTCAATGACCCGTATCGAAGGAATGCCAATGAATATTTATAAGCGCTGCAACGGACACTACCCGTCTTTGTTTCGGCAAGCATCCGCCAAACTCTTTTCGTCTGTGCCTTAGTCTCTCCCTTATAAAGCGCAACCGAGGGACGATTGGTGTGACGGGCTCCACATCAGTTTGTATTTCAAATTGCCAAGCATTCTTTAGAGAAGTTCGCCTTCATTGAGCGTATCTATCTATCTATCTAGCCCCGCCGCGGTGGTCTAGTGGCTAAGGTACTCGGCTGCTGACCTGCAGGTCGCGTGTTCGAATCCCGGATGCGGTGGCTACATTTCCAATGGAGGCGGAAAAGGCCCGTGTGCTCAGATTTGGGTGCACGTTAAAGAACACCAGGTGGTCGAAATTTCCGGAGCCCTCCACTACGGCGTCTCTCATAATCATATGGTGGTTTTGGGACGTTAAACCCCACATATCGATCAATCATTATCTATCTATCTATCTATCTATCTATCTATCTATCTATCTATCTATCTATCTATCTATCTATCTATCTATCTATCTATCTATCTATCTATCTATCTATCTATCTATCTATCTATCTATCTATCTATCTATATATCTATCTATTTATCTATATATCTATATATCTATCTATATATCTATATATCTATCTATCTGTCTATCTATCTATCTATCTATCTATCTGTCTATCTATCTATCTATCTATCTAGCACCCTGCAATGTCGTGCTCTCTGGAACGTACCTTGAATAGGATTTATACCAAAATTGGTATGACATAAGACGACTGTGTGACGGACACGAATTATTAGTCATATTATGAAAATCATGAATATCTTTTTCAGCACATTAAGGCTTCCACGTTAATACCGTGGTGATCATGAGGCTATTTCCTTAACTCGCTATATCCAAAACTGGTATGTTGAAACATTTCTGTATGAGCAACATCAATTTCAGGCAATAATATGTACATAATGACGTGCATGTCGTGTGCAAAATTACTTGCATGCCACACTCATGACCCACTCGCAGCAGTTTCGCTAGCTTGGTATGCACCAAATCAATTCATTTATGTTCGTCGTCATGCAGTCGCGTCAAGCAATACAAGAGGTAAAATGAAAATCATGACATTTCAGCTGAACCTAACCACTATGCCACACTCACGGCCATTTCGCTATCGTTGTGTATAAGTGCTGTGCGGAGAGCCGTCGAGGTCAAGCAATTAAAGCTGACACTTTGTGGTGAGTGATGGAAACACGTCATTACTTTCGTACAATGTTTCTTGCCTTTCAACGCTCTGTATAATTCGAAATAATTCACTCCTTACGTTTTCATCCGCTTTTCTACGTTATTAAGGTAACCGTAGATGTCAGTACTATTTCGTAGATCTGACTCCCGACGGAGGGCCACTGTCTACTTATATATCTATTTACAATAGTTTTCTCACTACTCCTAAACGTCAACAAATAGAATACAGCCCCAAAGACAGCGCCTGTCGAATCTTTAGCAGATAGAAACTTTTCACGTTTATTTTGATGCTCCACAATTGCTCACTCAACGTAACAATCATATAGAAGTAGCCGAATAGTTCGCAATGCAGGTGCGTGCAATTGGGCAGTTCATAGGAAACATCCAAATAGGAGTGCGAGCACTCGAAATATCCGACATTGCGACACTTTGAAGCCAAGAATGTCAAATTTGAGTGAGACGGGAAGAAGTTAGTTGAGAATAAGCGCGTGATAAGGAGCATCATTCAGGGGACTAAGCCAGCCTAAGCTCGTGAGGTCAGAAGTTCTAAGCACACCGGTTGTTTTCAAAGGGAACCTTTGCTTTCAAACAGTTAGGAAAAGAAGGCCAGGCGAGCCACAAGTCATACGAAGTTGAGAGCTGATCGGCATTCCGGAGGTATTCTATAGTGCTATGAAGTTGCAACAAGACCCCTACCTAAATTAGCACAGTGCTTGGTATGAATGACAAACTTCATTTAGAATGCATATGCCACATTATTACAAAGCATGTATTTATTTAAAATGCGTGATAAAGGAATGATTTAAAGAAAAAAATAAGAGGTCTGCGGTAAGGCCTCCTTGGTGACCACCTGCCAGTAATGAACTGCTTTATTAGAGCAGATTGGCCACCCTGGTGCAGTACTTGGCCACTATTTCCCATGACTACTGGAATTAACCCTTGGCTTTCAGTACCCAGCGGATGCGAAGCAACTGTTCAATGTGGTGGTCAGACTTGCGACGCAGCGGAGGGTGCTAAGAATCCGCGGGTCCGGACAGGCCACCAGTGTAATTTAAACTTGGCTGGCTACCTTCAACCAAGAACGCTATTTAGTGAGGCTAGCCTAGCTGTCCTATTCGAGGAATTAGAGTATGTTCATTGAGATGTCATAGGGCTAAGGGAAGTTAGGGGGACGGCTTATACAGTACTGAAGAAGGGACGCGTCTCATGCTAGTATAGATTAACTGACAAAAAACTAGGAATGGGGTTTCTCATACGTAAGAATATCTCTGGCAACATAGAGGAATACTGAAGCATCAGTGTGAGAGGGGGCGAGCATCATGAACGGGGAAGGTACAAGATCAAGGTAGTACACGCCTACGCGCCTACACCGAGCTTTGCTGATCATTTAGTTGAAAGCTTTTTTGACTATTATAAAGTCACAGTATAGTATTCTGATGGGCGACTGCCCTATCGGAAAAACTGCCATGGTGAATACTGGAAAACATGGTGGGCGTAGTGGAAATAATAGTGGGTATGGTGGAAATTATCATGGATATGGTGGGATGTAGTGGAAATTATGGTGGATATGCCGGGACATACTGGGTGGTATGGTGTACAGTTGATGGGTAAAGTGGAAGAGATGGTGGAAAGTAGAGGCTAGATAGTGGGAAGCACTAATGCTGGGAAGCACTAAGCAGATGGTGGGTGGTACATATTATGGTGGGCCACATGATGTATCAAGCTGACAAGCTCTTCCCACCATTGTGATAATGCCGGGAAGCACTACGCAGATCATGGGCGGTGCTTGTTATGGCGGGCCATATGGTGTACCAAGCTGAGAAGCTCTGCCCACCATTGCGATAATGCTGGGAAGCAGTAAGCAGATAATGGGTGGTCTTTCATTGGCGGGCAATTTATATAGTGTACCAAGATGGGATCTATAGACTACATATTCTAGCACCATGATTTCCACCGAATGTTAAGCCTACTGATCGAGCCCATACAATTGTGTTATCTGTGTTTCTGGGTTTCAGAATACACAATTTTGACAATTAAGAATGACAATACAGCACAGCCGTGGCATCAAATAACCTAAATGAAGCAATTTTCATTGTGTATGGTGTCCGCGCAAAAAGCAACAAACATCTATGCGACGTGATTCCAGCACTCCCAGAGAACGTACATCTCTCCTTACCAACAGCCGCCGGTCGCACTCGCCGGCACTTCTATAGCTTTTATGCGAGAACACAGATTTGGCAATTTGTATGATTAGGGCACCAGTATGATAGCCTAATGTTTCCGGCACACTGCATTCGTTTCGGCGAAGCCGTTATGTAAGACGTTGAGGTTGAGGATGTTGTAGGTAGCCGGAGGATCTAGCCTAGTTGTTGGTATAGCGATAGAGCTACAGCAGTGCGCTGGCACGACTGCCCTCTACGTTGCGCGAAAAGCATATCAGTACTCAATCAACTAAATTAGGTGGGAGTATCTATGGAATGAGCCTAGAGGCGTCATAAAGTGTGAGCAGATGTCACCCTTTAGAACGAGCCGCCGGTAAACTGTAGCTGCTCCCCAGTTCACTTGTTTTTTTTTCTTGCGGGTGTGAATTGTAAAAAAAAACATAGCGCTGGTGCCATTATCGCAGTGGCAATCCTTACAGGCAGCAGTTGATTGTGTTTAATAAATGTGAAAATTTTAGTAGCAGGTGCAGATCTGGTCTATGTAGAGTACACGACAAACAAAACTGAAGTTCAACCGTAAGTTTGTATGTCAACTACCTATTGAACACGCGACATACGTCATGTTGGTATGGCGCAGTGGTTAGTGTCTTCTAATGGGAGTTCAGAGGTTGCACGTTAGAGCCTCCGTGGTAGCAGTTTTTTACGGGACGGGTGTTTTTACAACGTTTTTATACAGTTCTTCTTTTGTTCTTTGTGGCAGCTCGTCACGGTGATTCTGGCGCCATTTCGCACTCAAGCGTTGCCGTCACTGCAGCCCCCACCATATCACACCATATGCCATGGTGGACGTTTTCCAGTATTCACCCACTACATTGATCCACTATAATGGTGGGTGATGATTTACAACATGCCCACCATTCGTTTTTTTTCCAATAGGGTTTATTGCCAAAGCAGGCAAGAAACAGGCTGGAGACCAAGCAGTGGGGGAATGTGGCATCGGCTCTAGAAATGCCAGATGCGAGTTATTATAGAGTTCGCAGAACATATTATTTACGGATCTTGAATACCTGCTTTAGAAAACTGGCCAACCGTAAGTGGACTTGGCAAAGTCCTAATGGTAAAACTAAACATGGAATAGACTTCCTTCTGTGCGCACACTCAGGCATTGTGCACGATGTAGAAGTAGTTGGAAAGATCTGATGCAGTGACCATAGACTTAAGAGCTCGTATTCACCTAGATTAAAAAAGCAAAGATAAAAGCTGATATGCAAAAAGCCCATCAATGAACTAGTGGTGAAAGCGAAAGTACTGGAATGCGCAGTTTCGCTTCAGAATAGATTCGAGACGGTAAAGGAGGTAACCGACGTCCGCGTCGACACAATGAACGCTCACCTGACTAGTATTGTCAAAAAGTGTGCAATCGAAGTCGGAGGTACAGTCACTAGACAGGACACTAGCCAACTATCACAGGAGTCGAAAAATGCCATTAAGATACGGCATATCATGAAAGCCTCAAATTGAACCGCAAATGTATAGTAGTGAAGCTTTCGAAGTCAACCAATAGGCGTAAGGTAGGCGACGTCAGACGGTATAACATGAAGAGAATTGAGCAGGCTGTAAAAAACGGCAGAAGCCTAAAAGCTGCGAAGGCAAATTTGTGCATAGGCTAAAATTGGCTGTATGCATTAAGGAACAAGGAAGGCAATGTTTCAACCAATGGGGCAAGGATAGTCGAGGTGGCGAAGGAGTTCTACAGAGAGCTGTACCGGAGCCAAAACAAACAGAATGATATTGTGAGAAAAATAAAAGTCCAGGGAAATTCGACATCCTTCCAGTAACGACAGAGAAAGTAAGGGATGCCCTAAAGAAAATGCAAGGAGGCCAAACCGCCGGCCAGGACTAGGTAACCACGGACCTCCTGAAAGATGGCGGAGAAACTGTGTTAGAAAAACAGGCCGCCTTATATACGAAGTGTCTCTTGATGGGAAGGGTACCATAATCTTGGAAGAATGCCAACCTCATCCTAATTCATAAGAAACAAGACGTCAGGGACTTAAAATTTTAGGGCCGTCAGCTTACTGTCCGTTCTCTACAAACTATTAGGTATAATAGGTAATAGAAATAATGTGGCATTAAATTTTAGTTAACCAAAGGACCAAGCAGAATCTGCACAGCTTACTTCAGAATAGGCCAGATTCATGCTATGAATTAAGTAATGGAGAAATGCGCGGAATTAAACCAAACCCTGTACATAGGCTTCATAGATTACGAGGAGGCGTTTGACTCAGTCGAGACATCAGGAGTAATGTAGGCACTACGGAATCAGCGCATCAAGTAATTCACGTAAATATACTGGAAGAAATCTACAGTGGGTCCACAGCCACCATAGTTATCAAAGAAGAATTCAACATGAATCCCAATGAAGAAGACGGCAAAGCAGGAAGACGAGACCTCTCGAATAATATTCACCACGTGTTTAGAGGAGGTTTTCAGGACTTAAGATTGGTAAGAGTTAGAAATAAGAGTTCATGAAGAGTATCTTGATCACCTGCGATTAGCTGATGACATTTTCGTAATGAGTAACTCAGGGGACGAATTAGAGCTTCTGAGAACAGGACTGGACACGCAAAGTAGAAAAGTAGGTCTGAAAACTAATATGCACAAAAATAAAGTATTGTGCAGCAGTCTTGGTTGAAAACAGCACTTTCCGATAGGTGGAGAGACGCTGAAAGTTGTAAAGGAATATGTCTACTTATGACAGGTAGTGCCTGCGAAGCCTAACCATGAGAGTGAAATAACTTGAAGAATAAGGATAGGGTGTATTATAATCGGTAAGCATTCTCAAATAATGAATGGTTCTGCCAGTAACCCTCAAGGGGAAGGCATATAACAGCTGCAAATTCGCACTACGTACCTGCAGAGTATAAACCTGGAGACTTACAAAGAGGGTTAAGCTTAAATTGAGAATGACGCAGCGAGTGATGTAAAGGAAAAGAATATGGTGTGCATATTGTGTGCATATTAGAAAAGAAGAGGGAGACATAAGAGTGGGCTGGTAAACAAACCGAAATTAAGGATATCATAGATGAAATCAAGTAGAGCACGCAGGCAGGATAACCGATGGCCATTAAGGGTAACTGACTGGATTTTCAAAGAACGGAAATGCACGAAGGGGCAAAAGAAATTTGGGTGGGCTGATGAAATTAAAACGTTTGCACGTATAACGTGGCCACAGAAAGCACACGGCTGGGTAGATAGACTCATCATGAGAGAGGCCTTCGCTCTGCAGTGGGCGTAGTCAGGCTGATGATGATAAAGATGATGACGATGATAATGCTGATGATTATATGCACGAAATTCAGCATTGCGTGATTCCACTGTGTGACGAACTTAAGTGACAGGTTAAATTATAAAAATCATTAAATGTCATGCGCTTCATTACTTCCATGCCACGGCACGCTTGTGGCCATTTTGCTAGCATGATATACACAAAAACTGATATTACGTAACCTGAATTTATGACGACACAAGTGGCAGGTGGAAGCATAAAAATCATGACATGCATCCTGATTTCCATGTTTCCACCTGCTACTTGTGTTCGTCATAAATTCAGGTTACGTGATAGCAATTCTTGTTTATATCAAGCTAGCAAAATGGCCATGACTGTGCCATACGCATGTTACGCGCCACGAGATTCATGCGCCATGCTCGTGTTACGCTTGCGTCTAGTTGGATGGCTTGTTATTGCGTGACGTGAATGTATGATGAACATAAATGACATGTGCATGAAAAGCATTAGCAGTTTTTGTACAGCGTGTATTGCTTCTTGTTGGCTTCTTCGCATCACAAATTTTTTGCCGTTTTTTGCATTTTTTTCTTTCTGATATTACTTTGCGACTTACTTTAATGTTGTCCTTGGCTGCTCAGAGATTTTTTGACTAGTGGAATTCACGTAACTTGGTTGGTTACGTTGCAGTTATGAGCCTATGGCGTAGGGCTACTCCTGTGAGCCCTTAGAGAGTGATGGCACGCAACCTTCTGTTAGAAATCTTGACCAATTTTTTGGCCTGCTGGCTGTTGCTTACAATACATACACAATCTCTACCGTGTGTTTTCCAAGCAGCGCTTGTTTTCTTCTAACAAGCAAGCCCTTCGGTAAGCCTTTTAAGGAAGCTTAACTGGTCCCGCCTCCTCGTACAATACAAGCAGCAAGATGGCAAGAATTACTGACATATACGCTTGTTGCAAGATTAAACTAGGAATGTGTCATATAAAACAGAACGCAATTGCGAATTTAGTTTGTGAAAAATCGGCGGGAAGCACATTTACACAAACAGGCACATTTACAGGGACATTCACAATAACCTTCGAAGTCATGCGTCCTCACAGGAATGTAACACATGTTTTCATCACATAGCTCACATTCATTTGGTGTTTAGAGAAGACGCCCGGAACCTGCTTGATGACCATAGTTTCTTTTTTTCTTTTTTTTATTGCGACAAAGACTTGTTTTTAAGGCATAATACTAGACCGTAGTTACTGCGTGCTCACGAAACTGCCGGTCGTTCGGAGTATCGGTTTAGGCGAGATGATTGGTTGCTTAGCAAGTTTGCAATGTATCTGACATGAGTGACATGAGTGCCTCAATCATTTTGTGTTTCAGAAAACACAAAAGTTGATACTCATATAGGCGATCAACTAAGATAAATTTTAGTTTCAGGAAAAGATCACGTGTACATGCAGGGTACATCTGCGATAATAGCCCGTAATGTATGACACACACTGCTTTAAAAAAGCCTTACTAACGCCACCTTAAAACAACGTCTGGGAGAACGGGGTAGCCAACAATAAACACACTATGCTGGCACGTCCCTTAGTTAACCCCCGAATAAAAGTGTGTTTGAATTTTCTTGTGACATCTTTTTTGCCCCAAAACTAAAACTTAGGTTCTTTCGGTTGATATACGTGGCCGACCTAGGGCTACTATCGAAAAAGCTAGCAGTTGTTCCGTGTACAAATACAACTGACGAGCAAAGCGCCTTAGAAGAGCGACGCAAAGAATACGCGTTTGATCTCGCTGTTGCATTTTGATGAAGGCGGTAGGGCGGAGAGGGGGGGGGGGGTTGGGGAGGGTGGAGAGCGTATGTTACGCTCGGTGGCAGGCAACACTAAAACCTGTTTAGAGTGCGAGCGGTTTTCCCCAAGATAGGAGCGTCAACCGTCGCGCAAGTTCCAAATAGGTTTTTTGAGCGTGCATTAGACGACGCAATGGACATCTACAAATTTGGGAAAATTCATTTTGGGAATAAGTAGCAGAGCGTCTGCCCATGGTCACCCAATAAGGGAGTTTTAAAAACAGGTTTCTAGAGCATATACTAGACGATGCTATTAAGATCGACAGATTTGGAAAGTTCGGTGACGGCATAGCGTCTGCTCATGAAAAACCAGTGGGGGAGTAGTGACGTAGGGAGCACGTGACTGCAGGGGTGGAGTCAAGAGCTGGCACGCGGACCGTGAGTAAGTCGCTCCGACTTGGCAGTACGGGAAGCACTGCTCATCAGAGTGGCAGTCATCGCGCAAAAGCGGTGCGTTGAAACGCACTGGTGTCCACGCGTGCTGCTGGTGCTCATCGCCGTGACCACCACCGCTCAGTCACTCTCACGTGGAACAGGCTTAGTGTGCGGCGCACGCCGCGCATGGCGAGCCATTTGCCATCACGCCCGCGCTTCCGCTCGTAGAGAGCACGCACCTGTTGTGTTGCTTGGTGCGCTTGCTCGACGCAGGGACCTTCGACGGCGACGGCAGTGGCGGACGGCTACGGCGAAGTGCGGGACTAAGAAGCCTCGCTTTTTCTTAGTGCGAGGATTGTTATTTTTCAACGAAGGGATACTAGTCAAGTTGCAATTCAACATCAATTTCTCTATGGTCAATTACCCTAAATAAAAAAAACACTGCTGTGAATACCTGAACAAATAAAACACGGGCTGCAGCATTATCTTCATAACCTCAGGAAGCATAATAAGAAAAAGGTCACCTTGTTTACTGTGGTTCTCGACTGTAATAAAACCGGTCACTCTGCGGCTATAAAATACGAGGTGGGGTGAGAAATTAAGAAAAAAGCAATAACACACACGACTTCCACAGTCGTATGCTCCTAACCCTGGAAAATCCGGCATGTCAAGTGCGTCCTTCTGAAGCGCTTGAAGAATTTATGGGGTATGGAAGCCTGAGTGACAAATGTAACTGTCTTGTATGGAAGCTCAGTCTGTTTGTGTGCTTGTGTGTGTGAGCCTGGCGTTGTGCTTTGTTTCTATCTTAATGCCTTTCACCTGGAGCAAGATGCCATTAATCTTTGTCACGAAGCTAAACTCTCCAGACGTCATTAAGCACTGTAAAAACTTCTATACAGAGCGGGGGAAAATAAGACGCAGTAAATATAATGTATACCACAATTTAGCTTCGCTCGTTCTATTCTCTCATAAAGAGACTTTCCTAATCACCCCTCAAAACCTAAATAAAGTTCGTTGTCTGTCTGCCCGTTAATCACTGAGTGTAGACAACCTTCAAGAAAATGTCGCAAATTTCGCGGTTACTTGCCGGCATGACAATATATACTTGCAAACCGCCAAACGGGTGCACTCTTGTACAGTAAATGAAACTGTACGCATTTTCTTTTTTTACAGCGAAAGCTGTCATGAGATCAGGACACGGGTCACGTGTGGCACCATAGTTGTTCGCCGTCGTTGCCGGAGTCGGTAACGACGGCGAACTCGCTTTCGCTCGTCGGTAACGACGAGCGAAAAAACTCGGTTTTACCTTTGAGCCACGCCGGTGCTCGGGACCCAGTAAATAAAGAAACTTTAATGACACAAGCGGACTCAACCAGGGTCCGCTGCGTGCCACCCCAGTATTCTACCAGTGAGCTACACTAGTGAGTTTAACTCGCTTTTAAACTGGTCTTAAGCACGCTTGATGTTGGGAAAAGATTCGCGTTATTATCAGTAATAAAGCGTTCTAGAACTTCAACGGAATAGTTAGGCATCACAGATAGCGAATTGCGCATACATGATGACGGAGTCGTCTAGTGATCTAGTTCATTAGAAAACTTGTTCTTGATCACCTATTAACTGTCGCGCATACCGATTTCCGGCATACTTTTTCATCGTAGTCAGCCACTGCATAAAACAAGTTGCTTAAAATTTTCAACAAGTGTGTAGCGGATACAACGCTTCTCCAAAGAATGACGAAGGATAGTGAATGCTGGCATATACTACACAAGATTGAATATTATTTCTGGCGCAGCGAGTACCCAGAACTACGCTTGTAGCATCCCAAAGAGTATGTAGAAGAATGAATCTCGTTTACATTACACTATTTACTCATTTATTACTGATTGTATACAAAGCTAACGATGCGAAAACCCACAAGCGTGTCTCATCCGTCGGAAGCATCTGGTAACGTGGTGGTGTCATGTGACCCCGGGTGTAACCCGGGTGTAACCGAAGACGCTGTGTATGTTAGCCGCGCCAACCGGTGGCATACCAGGGTCTCTCGTGGTTGCCAGACGTTGATGGCAAAACAAAAACTGGTTTGCACCAAAACTGTGTTCCCACACCACTCCCCCTCCTCATACAGTAAAAGGCCAATGTGTTACACATTATTTCGGTGGCAGAAGTATGTGCGCAGAGTCACATCCTAAATGGCACAGGTTGACGCACAGTTCTGCCGGAACGAGTGGAGCCGGGAGGGTTGCTTCCCGCACGTGGTTCAGTCGTGGTGTCGTTCAGAGGTTCGTCCATGTGAGCTGTTCTTAGTCGGTGTCACAGAGATGATTTCGGATTGGCCATGAACTTCAATGGTGAAATTTTCGGGCTGTGACGAAGCACTTTGAATGAACCGCCGTAATTTGGCTAGAGTTGTTTTCTCACCGCATCGCGGCGCAGGAAAACGTGAGTGCACTGATCCAAGCCTTTAGGCATGTGCACTTGAGTTGCCTGCTTTGTGCGAGTCAGTGTCGGACGGATGATGTCCAGCATTGTTCGCAAACGTGAGACGTGCTGAAGAGGATTGGGCAAGTGATCATTTTTGTCTGCTTCTAAAAACTGACCGGGTAGGCGAGGGTGGTCCCATAGAGAAACTCAGCGCCCGTGCATGTTAAGCCACCGTTGAGTGTTGTGCGCATACCAAGAAGCACAAGTGAGAGCACTTTGGTCCGTCGGGAGGGTTCGCTGTAGGCAGTTATAGAGGATTTTAGCTGTCTGTGCAATCGCTCAATCAGACCGTTAGCTGCTTGATGGCAAGCGGTTGTGCGGATACGATGTGTGCCGAGAATAGCGAGAAGTTCATTGAAGAGAGAATTTTCAAATTGGCGTCCACGATCAGTTGTGATGGTGATTGGCGTTCCTAAGCGTGCAATCCGTATCTGGAGGAGCGCTTTTGCCACAGTTTCAGCAGGCATACCTCGTATAGGAATGGCTTCTGGCCAGCGGGTGAATCGGTTGACACAGGTAAGAATGTTGCAGAAACCTTGAGAAGGTAGCAAAGGACCAACTATATCAATGTAAACCTCTCTGAACTGGACGCCTGGAGGGTGAAATGTTAACAGCGGTGTGACAGTGTGGCGCTGTACTTTAAACCGCTCACACTGAATACACGCGCGCGAATAGTTTCGAACTTCTTTGTTGATTGCTGGCCGCAAGTATCGCGCGATCACCAGTGCTTGCGTTGCATGAATTCCTGGGTGCGAATTTGAGTGCAGAGAGTCAAAGACAGAGCAGTGAAAAGGTTTTGGTACAAAAGGGCCTGGTGTGCCAGTGGACATGTCATATGCGAGCAGTTCAGTGCAGGTTTGCAAATCAAATATCTTGGAATACGAGAGTGGATGAAGAATTTCTCAACTCTCGAAGCTTTTCATCTTCCCTTTGTGCCAATGCCATTTTGTTAAAGTCAACAGAGATTGAAATCAAAGTGGCACTGTTCAAGTGGGAATGCGAGAGCGCGTCAGCTGCGGCGTTCGCAGAGCTGGCGACATGGCGAGTATCAGTACAGACTTCCGAAAACATGCCAGTTGTCAAATTTCTCTCGGCGACAGTCCGTCCGCTCAAGTCTTGAAGGCTTGAGTCAGTGGCTTGTGGTCAGTGAGAATATAAATGGCCTGCCTTCCAGAAAGTGGCGGAAATAGTTCACTTCCAAATAAACAGCGAGCAACTCATGTCCGTACGTGCTGTACCCGGTTTGTGCTGGCGACAATGTTTTGGAAAAGAACGCGAGAGGCTTCCAGTCAGTTCCATTACATTGCAGTATAGCGCCTACGCCATGCCTGGAGGCATCTATCATGAGGCGGGTTGGTTCACCAGGCTGAGGGTGATTAGCGACAGCGGCCGTCACGAGGTCACTTTTGATCGTGTCGAAGGTGGCACGGGCATCATCCGCCCACTCTAGTGGCGCGGTGCCTGATCCGGGCGCTGACAGGAGATCATTTGTGGCTGCAGTGTGCGTGCAAAAGCCGGTATAAAGCGTCGATGAAAGTTAAATAAGACGAGGAATTGTCAAAGTGTTCGTTTTCAGGTACAGCGAAATTTCGGATAGCTTGAACCTCGTCGTCCAGTGGTTTGATATGTTCACGTGTGAGGCAATATCATAAAAAGTCGATCTCGGAAATTCCTAATAGGTACTTCTCTGGGATGATGATGATCCCATATTCGTTCACACGCTAAAAGAGTTGCCGCAGATAGATAGCATGTTCTTCTGGCAAAGCGCTGGCCACCAGGATGTCGTCGACGTATGCAAAGCAGAAATAAAAGCCACGGGTCACCTCGTCGATAGACCGCTGGATTGTCTATGATGAATTGCGTCGTCCAAATGGGATTATGGTGTACTCGAATAAGCCAAATGGTGTTGTGACTGCTGTTTTCAAGATGTCAGCCTCTTCTACAGGGATCCAATGATATGCTTTTGTGAGGTTAATTTTAAAGGAAATGGCTGCACCGTGGAATGTTCAAACGAAGTCATGCAAATGGGGAATTGAATAGCGGTCTGGCTGGGTCACCTTGTTAAGAGATTGGTAGTCACCACATGGACGCCAGTCGCCTGGAGTAGACTTCGGCACTAAATGAAGAGGTGATTATCAAGGACTGGAGGATGGGCGCATAATACCCAACTCGAGTATATGTTCAAGTTTACGCCGAGCAATGTCCAGCTTCTCATGTGGCAAGCGGCGAGGGCGGGCGTGTACTAGTGGTCCTGTTGTCATGATGTGATGCTTCACGTTTTGCATGAGCGGTCGTGTTGTATTCACAAGAAACGTGATGAAAAAACAGTCCGTCAGGAATTCTGTGAAGTTGGGGTTGAAACTCTGCACCTCTGGTCAAAGCAGCGTTGAAGTCATCATTTCCATGCGTGAGGTGATGTGATGAATGATCAAGTGTGTTGTAGCATCTTGTATACGCCAGTTTTTCATGTCCACAAGAAGTCCGAAGTGGCGAAGAAAGTCAGCTCCGGTGATCGCATGTCTCACATCAGCCACTAAAAATGCCCAATGAAAGTTTCGGTGCAGCCCGAAGCCCATTGTCAGGGAGCGCTGGCCGAATGTTGCGATTCGCATGGCGTTTACAGCTTCCAGGTTGTATGTTGGTTGACGTTGACAATCTGTACACGTCGCCGGAATCGCACTCACCTCAGCACCTGTGT
Organism: Rhipicephalus annulatus; assembly: GCA_013436015.1. Taxonomy (NCBI): domain Eukaryota; kingdom Metazoa; phylum Arthropoda; class Arachnida; order Ixodida; family Ixodidae; genus Rhipicephalus; species Rhipicephalus annulatus. The sequence goes on along the minus strand of WOVY01010234.1, from coordinate 829,921 downwards.
CCACCAAGAAGCGGGTTTTTAAAACTTTGTCCACAACATAAAATAAGCGTGATTCGGGCATGATGGATAGATGCAACAAATTGTTTGGCTTATTTGGCAAGATCTCGGTTTTAGACGCCGACTGCTGATCAAATAAAAATGTCACTGTTTTCGGCTTGTTGGTATTTCTTGGCTGTTGCTTTCGCTGCTTGGTGTTGTCGATTGAAGATAAGCGGCATGCCATCGGGCCTGGCGCACGAGCTGAATGCAGTGCGTTGCCGGCACATTTACCTGGTGGGCACAAGGTGACACGCACTTCAGTGCTTCATCCCCAAAACGGTGATGGTACCAGCACTTGCTTCCAGTGTCAGATGTATGAGACGATGCGTATGCGCGATTGCGTTAAGTAGAGCGTGGTAGCCTACTTCCGGTCAGAGCTTGCACAGTCCGTTGCACCTCCTGCCTCTGCGACTGCAGCTCCGTAGTAGTATTTACAGGCGCTGCCGCAGCCCAAGATTCATTCTCTTTTACGCACCCCTGAAGAGCAGAGATTGCCGGTGTCACTACCTCCAGCACCCTGTCAGCTAGAGCTACGAGGTCGTTGAGGGGCAAGTCACCGGCCGCCGCAAGTACCACACAAACATTCGCAGGGAGGCGCTGGAGAAACAGCTGACGTTTATTTATTATGAGTGATTATTTGTTTGCGAACTCCTTTCTTTCAGACAAGCCGATGAGTGATGAAAAGAAAAGTGTCAAGTCTAGATAACGCTGAGGGTGCACACGTTTATGATAGCAAATGGAATAAGTATACAAAGGTTGCCGAACTTTGAGGAAAACAATGAACGGAGTTCAAACGCTGCCAATAATGTGTTATCATTCGGACTGTTTCGGTGGCGCATAAGCGCGAATAAAGTTGATTCAAATTGCACAAATACTTTTGTTCGCAAAAAGTTTCTCTTACTGACCTGCCTCTTTCACTTGCCGAAGCCTGTCGGGCTGATGGCGCAGTGACGGCTTTGCGAATGCGGTCCTCACACTTTTTTGAGCCCTTACTTGGGATACACAGACGCGCCCAATATAAAGCAAGAAAAAAGCCCCAACCATGTCATTGCAACAGCATTGAGCAAGAAATAAATATACTCGCGAAAAGTGACGAAAACAAGAACTGCGGGAAAAAAATAAGTGCATAAAAATTAGAAAAGTGTTAACGTCCCGTCTCCAAGCCAGTCATGGTCACTTCTTTTGCTCTGCAGCTGCAGAAGAGAACTGTGATATTTCGAAAGTAACTGAAATCTAGACGAATTTGTGCGGTTTTTCCACCCTCGCCGTACGCTTTCGGTCATGCTCCCCGTACGGTTCTTTCCATTTTGCATAAATGCCCCCAGTGGAATACTCATGGAGGATGCAAGAATCGCCTTCCACCGCAATTTGAGCCCGAGCCGTCAAACGCCGCGCCGCTTCAAGTTTCGCCAGCGCGGTTGCGTTACAAACTTGCAACCCGCTTCACGTTCATGCGTCTCTCCCAAAGACACACGAACACACAAATTCAAAGAAATGAACATTTGTGCTTACGACCTAGTGTGCCATTTTCACATGTTGCAGACATTGTTTTTGCGGATAAAGTTTTTGTATAGGTACAGGAACTTCACATAGCATCAACTCTGTGAAGAGTTCAGTGATACCACTGAATTTCTGTTTTACCAAGTTCCACGTCGCAGGCAGCCAAGACAGCAATGTAATAAAAGCTGGGATACAATATGTGCAAATTTATATAGCTCGTTGTAAAGTAACAGTCAGCGTGAACGTTGGTAGGTATACTTTTCGTCAAATTGGTTACTTTAGGACCCTGTTTAGCAAAAAACATTTTCAGGTTAGTGATGTAGATACTTTCAGGCTCCTCTAAAATACTGCTCTGGAGCGTTTATTTGCGATTTTTTGCAAATATTTGTCGGTAAAGTAACGAGCAAAGCTAAGACCTACTCAACATTTTTCTATCCTTTCTAGTACGTCAGTCGATGAACATGCACGTCTTCACCATAGCAACAGGCTAGTACGCATCGAGGCACCTCCAAACAATGTTTGGCGCGCCGGTACAGATGCAATCATGAAGATGCGCCCATGTTTGCAGACGCCTGGCTTGCGCGCTGCTCACGCGGCCCGCCATATATTCTGACGCCAGTTTCTCGAGTTTTTAGTCCTGGTATTACAACATGTCTCCTCTTGCGAACTTGAGAGAAAACAAATATCCGCACCGAAAAGAGGCTGGTATGTCATAACGAATCTATGTCTATCTTTTAGTCTTTGGCTTCAAAAAAGTTTGCTTAAGCGTTTTAAGTTCCCGCAGCATAAAGTAAAAACTCTATCCTGCGTAAGCTACGCGGATAGAGTAGATAGAGTGAACTTATACCAACACATTCGATACAGTCCTTCCCCCAGCTGATTAGAAATATTGTTTATTGAAATAAATGTCCAAGTATGAAAGATTATTTGTTTAACCCTAATAGTCTGCATATTTCCTACAACACAGTTGCATAAGAACGCGCCACGTGTTATGAATGTCTACACGTTCATATGTAATATAATACAAGCAGCACTCAGCCAACTGAACGCATTATCAACCACCCTAATCTTAGTACAAATGGTAGATTCCCGTGTACTATGCGATGTCAGGGCACGTTAAAGAACACCAGATGGTCACAATTTCCGGAGCCCTCCACTATAGTGTCCTTTATAATCATACATTGGTTTTGGGACGTAACACCCCATAAAATTATTATTAATATTATTATTATTATTATTATTATTATCCTTGATAGTTACGTTGGGACATTCCCGTCGTTCATTTCTATAAGTTAAACTATTACGTTACCAAACTTGAGATGATTAAACTGTGAAAATTTTGCTTCAGCATGGGACCTTATTCTATTGTTTGAAACTAATCAGTGCCACATACCCTTAACAGAATAATTCTGCAAGCTTTACTCTTTATAACTACAATCACATAACAGTCATAAAATTTAGCCCTTCCTTGCATCTTAAAATTGTGTGAAATTATTTTTTTGTTGATTGAACCTATTTGATGCAACCGCAGCGTCCATCATTCACGAGACATAATATGGTACTGTATGTTTTGTATAGTATTCATTATCACGTACAGGTGAGCGCTTCATTTTCTAAATCAAGGAATTTCTCGAAGCTTTTTTGCCACCTGCACTAAGTTAGTGGAATCGCCTTTTTCAGGGATCAAGTGGTGGTAATCATCATTTTCGCGAGGCAGTGACCACCACTGCACAAAGACGAGTCAGTTGAAAGTTTTTTCATTGTTCTTTTCACTCGCTATTTCCGGTCACATTTTTTTGCGCGCTTTAATCAATCTCCTTTGTAAAGCTGTTTGACTTGAAGGTAAATAGGTAATTAAATAAATAACAAAACAATTAATCATTTTTTCTTGAATATCACGAGTGGCTTCAAAGCTAAGAAAAGCCAAAAAAATCACTGCCATATCCACAAAGTGAATGATGTTAGTCGGAGGTGCACTGCGCCTTTCTTGGTGAGCCTATTTCTGTAGAAAGGCTTGTTAACGAGCCGGCGCATGATGTGTACGCCGAAGGCGGCGTTGTCGGGTACGTTCTGCGGCGGGCACTGCCTAGTGTTGGTCACGTCCATTGGCACGTTGTCCACCAGCCCATTTATGCTGTACTGAATGCTGCCGTGAGACAAATGCCTAACGCTCATAAATTACACATGTGGAGCTATCAGGCGTCCTTCAATGGGGTTCAGAAACGGGAAAGACAGTACTTGGAAGGGTATCGGTACCGGTGCGTAACACTCATGGTAGGAGCTTGTCACGTGCTGCCATCAGGTGCGTAGCTAGAAATTGTTTTCAAGGGGGGGGGGCACCTTGATTTTGGGAGGAGCAACCCCTTAAAATGGCCATTTCTCACTCTCGATGCTATGGCGAAAAACGTTTCAAGGTGGAAATGTGCCACTCCCTGGCTACGCCCCTGGCTGCCATGCCTACGAAGCTACGAGAACCAAGTGGATAGTCCCGAGGAGGCGAGTGCGTGGGCCATCGAAAACCGATGCCTTGGGTGGTGGCGCGCTATATAGTGAGCGTTGTTGGATTTACAGGAGAGATGACCAGAGCGGCGGCCGGAGAACTGTACACTGGAAACACTGGTGTAAACGTTGACGCCACCGGACAGGGAAAAGCATAAGAAGCTTGCTAAGCAAGCTCCTAAAGTCGCAATAATAATATGTTTTCCGTCATTGACAAACATAAATAGTTTATATTAACTACGTTCTCTTCACAATAAAGCTTTGGTTTCATTTGGCCACAAGTTTGGCACTTAACCTTAATGGCATGGCTAATTTCGTTACTTTTGGTTAATTTCTTGCTTCATTTTTGATCTACCCCACGGCAACCCAAGTAACAGTAACACAGCCAATATGGAGGCCATATTTGCTAATACATGTGAATTTACCTTTATGATAAAGCAAATTGGTACGCATTAAGGTTCCTTAATTTATTATATGTAGAAAACAGCGCTGAAACGCCCGAAAGGACACAAACTACGGTGATTACTAACAACCATATGTGTTTACTCTTTAAGTCGTCATACAAATACTGCACCACAGCTAAAGTGATCAGAGAAGCAACAAAATATCATCTTCAACTGTCTGCACAGAGGTGAAAAAATTCTCAATGGGACATAGAACTTTCAAAAGGAGGAAAATTGGGGGGAGGCTGACACATGTGTCGCCACCGTTATGAATATCCTACGCTTCAGGAATAAAACAAGTGTATTCAATATGATACCTTGACTGAAAAGTCTAATGATCAAAAGGTGGCTGGCAACCGCATTCGTAACAGTGAAGAGACAGTTGACTCTTTGGCTTGTTTACGGTCATTGTTTGCACGCTCGCACATTTCTCTCTATACGAAACTTTCAGCATTTTTGTTTTCACTTCTGCACAGGCAAATCATGATTATTTGTTGCTTTACTGTTTCTTTGAGATTGTGATGCAGTATACATGATCTGACCGGAAGAATAAGAAACACGTGGTTATTAGCCAGTACCACTATTGGTGTCCTTACTTCGTCCCGGGTTTCAGCGCTGTTTTTTACAGGCAAGCTAAGTTCATCCTGCAACATTACACGTCTTGTCTAGGGCTAGATGTTCAAGAAACGAATTCCGACCTCTGTCTGAAATGATTGAAAATTTGAGGTTCCTTAAGTTACGTCTTTAAGAGTTGAACGCGATAGCTTTATCTTGTCCCTGGTGCGTAGTTGAAATAATTGGTGCGTAAATTCTTTCCGAACTTGCCATGAACCCACTACGTGATCTTAAGTGATTACGTTCAATAGCGCGTGTGCGTCTTTGTAGTGGGTGATCGGCTTTAAATCATGAAGTCATCATAGTAATCACATGTACTGACAACCGATGGTAGCGTAAGCTTGTACCACGCAATATTACTGCAATTATAAATGTGAAGCATTTATTTGCGTACTGCAAGCACTTTTAGGCGCTATCTATCTATCTATCTATCTATCTATCTATCTATCTATCTATCTATCTATCTATCTATCTATCTATCTATCTATCTATCTATCTATCTAGCCGCTTACGTTTGGGTGTTCTCGTGATCACCTCTTCAACTTGGCGTAAACCAAAATTAGTATGGGAGGGTAAGATGGTGTGACAAATATGACGCGCTCGTCAAGCGATGAATAATGACACAATCCCGTCACATACGTCATCAAATACTTCCCGCCAGACAGTGGCACATTCCCACGCGCGGGTATGTGCCACTGGTATTCGGGTACGTGCCACACATGATTGACACTTAGTATCTACCCAAGAAAATGACGAGCACAAAAATGGCGAATTTTAACGCGTGAGCGTTAAGAAAAACCTAACATCGGCAGCGTTGACCTGACGAAATTAAAGAATAAATCCCAAGGTCTCAGTAGGAATTGAATCCGAACATTCGGCCACAAAGCCACGTCATGTCTCAGAACAACTTTTCAAGTAGATCTCAAGATTCGTAAAACGTTAATTGTGGCCATGCTGCGCTATCCAATTGTATAAACATTACATATTTACACTTACGATACAGTCGTGACGTCGGGTTAACGTCAAATGTAGTTAGGTGCCCCGCGCGGAAGTTAATTTATGTAGCAGCATGCAGGGCTACCATCCTCGCGAGCATAAGCGCTTCATGTCAGCTTATCACTTCTGGTGTTGCCGCTACTCATCATCCTGTTGGCATCGTTGCGAAAGTGCGAACAGCTGCTTATATAAACATCTAAACTCTTCTACATACGCCTGCACGTGAAACATTTATAAATATATTAAGATGCGTCAATTAACAACGTGTCACTCATTAGAATTTAAAACGAGGTTACGTTTCCCCCACACGTTTCGCATAAAGTATATTCCCAAGGTACTTGAGATATGACAATTTTTTTCATGTTGTACAGTGAAGTATATATACAGGACGCGTATATTTTCAAAGCATGAAAAAAAAACTGTCACTGCATTTCCACGCACAGTAAGTTATTGTCACTTTCCACGCCATCTACCCACGCAAACCACCCTTGTTCAGTCTCCACTTGGACGCAGAATATTTTATTTCTCATTTCATTTGCATCTTTTTAGATTTTTCAGTCACGCACAAGGTGATCATCTTTCGCTCACAACGAATGACACTAACGCCGACGCTGGAATTCCTGCGTTACAAGCTCTATCACTCTTTGTGAAGGGTACATTGCTCAGATGGGTAAAGAAGGCCCAGCTGTGAGGTGCCGCTCTTGGTAAATATACACTTTGTTTTGTTTAAAAACTTCGTGTACGAACTTGTTCGTTTTCTTCGGGAAGTCAACAGTTGCTTCATTGATATTTCTGAAAATAAAAAGGAAGGGCAAAATACGTATACAGAAGGACGTTCAGCTACACTATCGTCGTCGGAAAACTGCGCCAGAATGCCGCTTACCCTCTAAGGTGCTTTTTTGTTGTTGTTCCTCTGGTTTACATGTCTGGTTTCACTTCCCTACAACACGTAGAAAACTGAAACCGGACATATCGATGACTTATTTGTCGTCAGCCCTTTGTTAGGCTCCCTGTTTCTTTCATTTTTAGTGGACCGATGATCGGTGGTGGGATTTACTCATCATGGCACGTACACGTTTTTTTAATCGATCGTGACTACTTGACACACCGTGATGACAGCAGACGCCGACAATCTCAGCCCTTAAAGGCCGAACTATATGCAGTGTTTTTGCCGCTGTTTCTCCGGCGTTTCGTACGCAAGCGTCACTCGTCGTCGACGCTACTGATGATGGTGGCCCAAACGCTCCCTTAAGAACGATCTAGATATCCGAAGCGTCGGCGTAGCCAGAAGCGGTTCGATGGCTAGAGAACCAATAAGCTCGCGGCTGGCGTCTCCACTACGAAACATCATCGTCGCTGCTTCCAGATTGACTGCCGCTCACCTTGCATATATTAAGTCGTCGACGCGCTCTGTGTGACCTGCAGGCTCTCAAATGATGCTTGCATTAGACTTTGCTTGTTCCTCAGACGCTTCGACAGCAAGCGCTCGGAATTTATTCAAACTGTTTCAGAGTGCCACCCCCAAGTTCATCGGTAGGCTTAGCAGCCCAGAGGGTATTGGCCGATTATGTGACCTCAAAAATGGGTAACAACTTCCAAGTTCCTAGGCCGTATATTACAAGTTTGTGGTTCTTGCATTCTACATTGCGGGTGCTGCAAGTAAAATTATGAAAAATAACTTTTTAGTGACTTTTTTTCCTCATTGAAGTAAAGAGCCGAAAATTAGACATAAAACCAGTATAGTCGGGAATATTTCTTTTTGGTTCAATGACGAGCACTGCAAATTGGTTTGTGCAGTGTCAGGTTCATTCCCTTTGAATTAAAGTCTGTGACTCTGGGCCAGCGCTGGTCTCGACGCTATAAAATGGTTGGCCACCCTCTATAGCGGCGTTTTAATCATGACGCCGTGTGTTGCTACCGCAAATAACGCCAGAGAAAACTCTGCATATACTTCGGCCTTAAAGTGCTTCGCACCTATTTACAGAATTACAGACAATTTATTTTCACTGTCGAAGCTTTGTTGATCAGGGTAGCCCAGTGAAGCTGCGACGATAGTCGTATTACAAATGCTACAAAATCTCCCTAAAGAAGCAAAGATTGATTGATTGATATGTGAGGTTTAACGTCTCAAAACCACCATATGAATATGAGAGACGCCATAGTGGAGGGCTCCGGAAATTTGGACCACCTGAGGTTCTTTAACGTGCACCCAAATCAGAGCACACGGGCCTAGAACGATTCCGCCTCCATCAGAAACAAAGAAGGAAAGAAGTGTACACTGAAGATCTCGTTTTATTTATTGAATAAAATATTATTGAGATCTAACCGACATTCACGTGAAGTAAAGTATTGGGATTGTTATATGAGGTAACTGTGATGAAACGGGAATAAAGAAAGTGGATGAAAACTAAACTTGCCGTGTGCAGGGACCGAAACTGCGACGTTGTGTACACTTCTTTCCTTCATTTATAGCGAGGGTCTTGTTCTGGCAGACTTGGTGCCTTCAGGTAGTATACCAGGAATTATTAGTCAGCTAGGTACTCGTAATAACATCACGTGCTACGTGAAAACAGGCAGAAAACGAGTGTTCCACGCTCGCCGTCATGGCTACAGCTGGCGCTGACTGACACTCCCAAGTATATTGACGTATATACCCAATAAAGTACATGGAAAGATAGCCGCCGTGGTTGATCAGTAGGTACCAGTGTGTATCCGTTAGCAAAAAAAAACCAACTAAACACGTTGCTAGTTACGCCAACAAAGCAGAAACGCGTTACTGTACCGATAGCAAAAAAAAAGCAATGGACGTTACGTTCGTCGTCAGTGCACAACTAAAATATTTAATCACTGTGTTATCTACAGGCACCCACAATAAAAGTTTTGTACCTCAATTTTATGTTTTAAATTAAACTTTTCACTGAAACACGGATTTTAATCACTAAGCTCAGTAAAGATGTATTATTTGTTAAATGCACCAGACCTTAGCAATGTTATAGTAATTTTAAGTTCTTGTTACCTGTAATGGCTCGTTACTTTGTAGCACATGATGAAGCCATTTTTATAAGCAACATTATATACACTATCCCAATTAATAATCTTCACTAGCTACAAGGAAATCATCACTGAACCCTGAAGTGCTTGACAGTAATTGACTTTTTTTGAGTCCGAACAGCCCCTCCTGTGGAGATTGTCGAAATAAAAACAGGTGGTCCTTGGCCTCTGAAATGACCCGCCGTACTCCAGTAGGCAGTCGCAGAGGCATGCATTGGCGTTTTTTTTTTGGGGGGGGGGGAAGGAGAGGGGAGGCATTTGCATGTTCGTGGCACCAAATGTTCCTTGGCTTACTCCTGCATTCTTGTCTGGGTCACGACAACTTATGGAGCGTGCCTCCTCGACGCCGGTGCGCATGCGCGGACGACCTACAAAGAAATATGCGTTTCTTGATTGATATGTGGGGGTTGAACGTCCCAAAAACACCATATGAATGTGAGAGACGCCGTAGTGGAGAGCTCCGGAAATTTCGACCACCTGGGGTTCTTTAACGTGCTCCAAAATCTGAGCACACGGGCCTACAACATTTCCGCCTCCATCGAAAATGCAGCCGCCGCCACCGCGATTTGATCCCGCGACCTGAGGGTCAGCAGCCGCGTACCTTAGCCGCTGGACCACCACGGAGGGGCAAAGAAATGGGGGTTTCTGACGGCGCGCTGAAGAAAGGTTTCATGGCTTATTCATGAAAAGAAATATGTGTGCATAAACATTGCTCATTCACCTTAGCCTGTATACTTGCCACAAATTTTACCGCAGGTATATTTAATAAAATTATTAAGTATTAGCGCATAATGAAGGTTGAATAAGTGCTAAAATTGTTATTTTCTCAACAATATGCCTTACGTTATAATCATGTACTTTACTCAGTGTATAATTGTTTGTGCTTATTAATATTATGTATCAATTGCCGTGGAACAGCAGTGAGTAAAGTGCTCGACTGCTGACCCGAAGGTCGCGGGTTCAATCCAATGCGTGGCGGGAACATTTTGATGGAGTCTAAATGAAAAAAAAAGCTTGTGTGCTGTGCGATGTCAGAGCACGCTAAAGAACACCAGATAGTCGAAATTTCCGGATCCCTTCACTACGGCGTCTCTCATAATCATATCGTGGTTTTCGGACGTAACATCCACATATTATCATCATAATGTATTGTGCCATTTAAACCAGGGGTTTCCAATGTGGGTTCCGTGGTACCTATAAAGGTTCCGCCGACCCCTCCTTGGAGGTGCATGGTGGTGGTGGTCATATCTTTATTTCTCCCGTTCTTCGAGACACTGATAATTTATAATTTTTTCTGGTTCTGCACCCACCCACTGAACTGATTTAGATGACAATCCTGAGATGTTGATCAATCTAGGGTAGGGTAAAGTGAGCGGGGTTTTCCTGGCACTAATAAGTTTGAGAAAGTCTGATCCGAGGACTATACTTCGCAAGACTTGCATTTTTTAAATGCGTGTCACCCACTGGGAACTGTATTTTGTAATGATATAGCCCGCCTCGTAATAACAATTATTGAGGGGGCTTTATGTTTCAAAACCAAGATTAACCTAGAGAAACGCTGTAGTGGAGTGCTACAAAAATTTCGACCACCTGGGTTTTCGTAACGAGCATGTAATTCTTCACACATGGGCCTTTAGCATCCCTCGTAATGCGACCGCCATGGCTGAGATTCGATTTTGCATCATTCAGGCCAGCACTCGAGCACCATAACCAGTAGACCACCACAGCGGGTGGCCCTGCACTATAATTGGAAGTAAGAACGGGACTGAATGTTACGAAAAGTTTTGGCGTAAGACATTTTTATGAATACAGGTTCCGGTGACCTATCGGGTACCATATTTTGTGGCAGTTTCTATTTCTCTCTCTGATCTGCTGGTGTCGTTTTTCTATTTGCTGAGGGAAAGGTGTAGTCAGTGCTACCTCCTAGGTACAAATATCTCCCAGTCAAGAAATAAATAGCACAAAACACGCAAGCTCAGGTAGCACCGCACACTTACGCTGTAGTTGCTTTAGTGAGTAGTCCTTGCTTTGCGGCCACCGTGACTACAAACAAGCCACGCATAGGCCCTATGATACTGTTCACATAATGGAATAAAAAGAAAGTTCTAGCGCAAACGCTTGTTCATCCGCAACGTCAAGCCCATGAAAAACATGACTGACATAAAGTGAAACAGCCGAATGATATACATGTTTAAAGGCGGTTGCCAGCTATCGCCTAAATCTCAAATTTCAAAATTTCACCTACACCTATGCGTACAAGCCACTTTTTTATTTAATCTTTTCTAACACTACTTTTTATTGTCTTTTTGTTTATAATTTGATTTTTTCAAAGATTGTTTTTCTGAGTCAAGTTTTCTGCGAAAGCAAGCCAGGATGGAAGACACTATCCGCTTAGATTAAAACGCCTTTTCCATCTTCTGCCCTCTAGTGCTCAAAACAACAGGCAGCGCCACTCCTTCAAAGCCCTTTCGCTGTCACAACTGCACCTGCCTCCCAGCGAAAAGTTTAGTCGTTTTTCTTCTTTATTATTTGGGCTGTACTGACCCGACGGAAAACTGCAGCGTGTTGCCAAGCTCTACGTTTGGTTGTGTTGAGGCACTTTTCTGAATGAAGGACGCCAAAGAAAGCAGATGGTGCTTTAACGAAGGAAGGTGAATGCCCTTAGCATTGCATAGTACTGTAAGTCTGTGAACTGTTTCTTATTTAGCTTACTGCTGTGCGTCGTGATGCATTGTGATGTCCAGTGAGAACAGCTTCGACCATCGAGTGAACCGCTCTGTAGTCAGGCGTGTCAGAAATTGCGCAAGTGGCATTATCACTAGTGCATAGAAATATCTCTAAAAAGCATAAATATTTGTGTCCTGCGCGTAACGCAGAATAATCTCATACAATCCGGAAACTTCTAAATCATTTGAGGGCAATCTGCACCGAACATTCTTAAGTTTTTTTTGTATAGTTGTAACGCATTTATTTAAAAATAAGACAATAATTGAACCTTGTGATCTGCTCATGTGGCTATGTCTAGGCTTAAGTGGTTATCTTTATATGCAAAACTTGGGCATATTGAGAGCCCTTTTGTGACCTAAATGTTCTTGTGGAAAGACGTAACATGAGTATGAGCCGATTGAGAGGGCAGGATATTGCCAGGAAGAGAACTGCATTGCTCCAAGGACAGTGGCCATTAATTCAATTGGAAGTGTCATTTTCGCTCACGCAAAGATTTTCAAAACCCGGGTTAAGTTACCAATGAAACAGATAAGGCGACCACAAAATCTATCGCGCAGGAGCTCCGGTGCAGTCTGTGGAAGACACATGTTATTAAAGAAATAAAAACCAACTCATGAGACGTACTGCACTTGAAAGCAGTAGTTGACCTATTTAGAGAACAGCGCACTATGTGTGTCAATTCAAGAAGTGCAATGCGACACCATGATACCGTAGGGGATAGATTTAGAGGAGGTCGTGATCAGCTCAACAAACAATCTCAGTTTATTGGTAGTTGGCATTGATAATAAACTGCAATAACTTGAGTGAAGCATACGAGCCATCGAAGTGATCTGTTGTTTATATGTACAATCTTTTCAATAGAATCAGGGCACAAAGCTCACCTCCGTAATTTGACGGTATACAGAGCCCAGACCAACATAATTATGACAGGATACAAACTCACTTCTGTATTTAAAGTATTTCTCCCCCAAAATCATATTAGGTAAGTAAACAAGTGGTATATACTCATTGCAGAATACTGCGAAAAGCGGATTCATTAGCGTATTTATTCCACTCGAACCTATAGGTAATTTTAGATGTCAAGCATTCTGTGTGAATGTACGGCGTGACTTTGGAGAGCTAAGTTCTCTCGACGCATCGCCATACTTCTTGTTTATCATCTACGCACCCACTCTACATTTGATTGCAATTTTGCTCAGTCATACTTTTGCATAATAGTAAAGCGATTGCCATTGATTACTAAGTTCGTAGGCTATTAATAATAATGAGCGCCGTGCGATGGCAAAGCCCATACTGAAAATTGAAAGGTAACCTGAGTTTTATACTACCAAAAAGGATGAAAAAAACCAAATAGAAAACAAAGCAAGCTTGAAACATTTTTTTATGCAGTTTGAGCTATAGTTGAAAAGAAAAAACACCCGCATTCTAAGCAAAGATGACATCCTTCCCATCGTAAAGACCACGTGTGCCTTCTCAGTATGGGGCTATGACTGGAATAAATTTTGGTAATTCATCACGATTGAGAAGTTATCAACAATATTTAGAGTTCAGTGCTGCATAAGGGGTCCCGCTAAACTGACTGAACGTAATAGCAGCTCGCCTTCAATTCTTAATAAGGATCAGGTTTCTCATGTGCTCAATTGTTGTGAAATTAATGAAAACGGAGCAGTGTATTTCTGTGAGAAGTTGCCTAAAGACTGCATTTTCTCTTTTTTCCCCAGAAAGATCACTAAAAAAGCCAGGCTCATAGCCGATAGCCGTGTGCACATTTCCAGCAGTGAAAAAAGTGGAAAGCTCATGATTAGGTAAACAAGAGGGGCGCTGAACAGAAACTGGTTTTACCAACACATGCTGGGCCCTATTATATTAGAGGAACCATGGGAAGAATATTGAATCTATGTTCACAAAATGCGGCATTTTTTCTCGAAGGACCTATAGTTTTTGTATGTTCTTCGAGCTATGCAGCTGTATGCAGTGGCGCATCCCAGCACATGAGGCAACGGCGGGAAATCAAAAATGACATCTAGAAATAATCAGGCAATGAACGATGATGGGTTAAAGGCACGGTGCAAGAATACCTTGGGTGAGCGAACGCCGCGAAGCGAGCGCTTGGCGGAAAGAGACCAATTACGTTCTCGTTTACAGCATGCCGATAGATGGCTCACTGGACTGAGAACCTTGGCGGGCTCCTGGCGAATTCCGCAAAGTACATCGTGACGGTTTCCACAATTAAGAAAAACTGGGTAATCGCGTGATATCAACCACGCAACACGCATAGAGCGGCGCCGCGAAAGAGGGGTTGATAAAGGCAAAGGCTGATGGAGCAGCGAGGGTGTTGTGGCGACGATAAAGGAGAACCGCTTCCTTCCTACATTACGAGGTGGTCCTACACCTAGAAGGGGGGAGGCGAAGCCGGGACAAAGTTTGTAGCGCCATCTCCCAGGCTCCTGACGAAGCAGAACACTATCGGGCATCGGATAGTCCGGCGTTCACTCACCTAAAGTATTCTTGCACCGTGGTTAAAGAGAAGCGTTGCCAGTAGCGTACGGCGCAATGTATAGCCTCGATGACAACAATGAGACCGACGCTATTCCATCGCTGTTCACCGGCAGACTCAGTAGCCACTGAAATATTGGATAAAGATAGCTTTGCATTCACTCTTCTTTCTACTCAGCTCCCCGAATACACACAGCAGCTCAGCAAGAAGGGGTACTGTGTGATGGATGCATGACAGCAGCCCGAGGCACTTTTTGCAACGTCTATTCTGAGTCAATACACGAACGGTGAATCCGCTATCAATTGCGCATAAGGAGGAGAATGATAACAGTGATGTAATTAAGGCACGACCCCCACGAGAGTATTTGTTTGTGGCTGTATGAGTGCAGTGATTAACTAGCAATCGTCAACTAATGTGAGTAAGTGAAACAACAATATTTGGTCCACAATATAGAATGTTTTTCACAAATGAGTGGCATACAGTGATATATAGGTGTGTCTCTTTTGATATTCTGCAGCGGTGCATCTGGATTATACGCTGACGGCCCCACATCTATTTCTTTCTTTCGCACAGATTAACAAATAAACTTCCCATAACTGTTTTGTTTTTGCAAATCCAATATGCTGAGCCCTATTAAACTGTCAAAATACGATCCAATCTTTTTGCCTCGGACAAGATAGACGGTTATGTTTAACTCGACACAGAATTCACGCATTCTCGACCTTTTTTCTATCTTTTCGTTTCTTAATTCAATTATTTCTGCTCAGTATAGCCTACAGGATTCGCACCTGGTTGATCTTCCTGCATGTTTTCCTCCTTCTTTTCTGCAGAGGTCTGCAGAATTTCTGGCCATCGCATCGCCCCATGTTCACACTCAATAATCGCGCAACACCAAGTGCGTATAAATTTATATTTCAGTAAGACAGAGACAATTATTAAACAGCATGTCTTGGTGGTGCACCCTTCAGTCTCTGAGAAGAAAAGCGAACAACGTCAGCGTTCCTTCGGTGTCACTAAATTCATTCAGAAAATAAATGTTTCCATTCCGAGAGAAATTCATGCCAGTACAGCTCCAAATTGTTCAGCTAAGGACAGCAGCGCAGTAGAAGTTTTCGTGAAGCCTGCGCCTCTTTCATTCTATTCAGTGACTGATAGGCACGAAGCACCATCTTGACGGATTGCAAAACTCAGTTATTGCTTCCACTGTTGCGTAATGTTTTCAATATGTTCAAGTAAGAAAATGTTCTCTAATTTTCAGGGGTCATATATAACACATGATCTCATATGTTGAAATATTCTGAGAGGTTTCTTCAAATTTCATAGTGAAAATTCTTCAATTTTTTCTAAAAAAATGGCAACAGCCTGCGCCTACATTGAGAAGTATTTGTTGGTCGATGTGCATTCTAGAAAAAAAATGTATTTTAAGATGTGTGCCATCGCACTGATAACAAGGCCTGTCACATACTGACATCTCAAGAAGCAGTGTTACGAAACGTTTATTGAGACCTGTTTCCGGCTGCTTACAAAACGATGCTCTTTGTGCGACAACCAAGACCGCCGCCTCGTGCAAATAACGCCGGGCCTTTTCGTAACGACGAGGCTGAGGAGGCGTGGGTTTTTCCTCAGCGTTCTCAGTGATGCTGATGCAAGGAGCGCCATCTGTGTCTCAATCGCGACGCTGGAATTCTTTCACACAACGTCCCAAACCCCACGCCCAGAAGCTCAGCTCTGTCGGTGCTCAGCTGGTCAGATTATGGCATACATGTGAAGTTCGCGTTTGTAATCCACAGACAGAAGCTTCGCTCAGCTGCGTGCATCCAATCTCACGTTCAGCGGGTGCGCTGCGCGACAGCATAAAAACACTACTGTGCGTTTTGAAAAAAAAAAAGACGCTTTAGAGGTTAATCACTGTGGGAGTGAATTGGTGCTACTTTTATGCTCGAGTGATACACCTACGTAAAGACGGTGCAGGGCCCTAGCTGCTTTTGTCAAAGCCTACCTACCTACTTTATTAAAATGACGTTATTTTATTTGATGCTCCACTTACACAACGTCGTGTTCTCTATAAACTGATTGTATATCCGCCTGGAAACGGTGGGGTGCACAGCGATGGCTGGTATATATGAGCTTGCTGCCATCGCGTCATCGAAAGCGGTATTAACTAATGGTGGTACGCACCACACACACCGAATTGAATATGTGGAAAGCTTGCTATGACCTACATTTTTTAGGGCAAAAGCTCTTATGAGATAACAACAACAACTGATGTTAGTGCTTGCATCCGACCGCCGGTGTCTGCCATCGCAATAGCGCACAATGAACAAGAACATCTGGGATCGGCAGGGATTTGAACTCGCTTCTGGGAATAAGAGTCGAATATTCCACTACAGACAGACGCCTTCTTCGAAAAAAACCTCATATGCAGGCATCGTATCTGGAGGGACTAACGTTAACACGAATCGGATTGCGAGGGGGTTTGAAGACACGCAGTAGGGACCTCGCTTCTCTGCAGAATGATGCTGAATAGTATAATGTATTTCCCACCTCGCAAAATTATAGTGATTTATGGCGTAGTGTGTATTTGAACTGTTTTTGCCTCAGACAGAAGTTCAATGTTTATTGCAGTTTTTCGTCAGGTACGTGCGTGTATCTGACACTCTTGTTGGCCCAACAAAGTACTTAGTGGCTCTGTAATGACTTTAGTCCATCAGAGACACACACTAGCAACATAAAATAGAAAAAAACATAAATAATAATGAAAATACAAAATCGAGTCACAGTTTTACCTTAAGAGTGAAGCAATGAACACGATATGGGAAGAAAATGGAATGTCACTGCAAGGACAGGAAGCAGCTAGAAACTTGCTCCACGTTCCTTAATTACAAAAAAGGACGTGCGTAAAGAACGCACAGGTATACACGAAATGAGCTTGAACTGTGGCAGTCGTTACTTTAGCTGGTCCTACACTTTGAAACTTTGAGCTTATCACTTATTTCGCAAGCGTAGCTACTGCTGCGAGCAAAGTGGCGTGCGTGTGTTATAGCTTGGACGCAAAATTTGCGGTGAGTGAACAAGACGCAGGAAACTCCCTTCAAAATACTAACATGTGAGCAGTGGTGATCCCGCCGCGTATGCGAAAGTAAAAGGCGGAGGCACAAATGCCAACTCCAGCGAAATGCTAGCAAGTTTTAGAATTGGCAATACCCAAGAAAATGGTAGTGGCACGTGAAGCTGCGGCTGGCCCTACTATGGTTGGCTTCGATTGTGGTCACTAAAATAAAACTTCATTCTGGTCTTGTTAGTTGATATGAGGATATCATTAGAGGGCAAACACACTTCTTTATCCTTTTTACATTTTCTGTACTTCTTTTTCGCTATACCTATCTAAGTATTATTGCTTGTCATGGCACATCCATAACGCGACCATCCTTGATACATGTTTTAGCTTAAAACTATTGTGTGTGCATGTGCGATAAGTCTGCCAGCTTATTTGGTATGCATTGGCGTATGTAAAAATAACGAAGTATTTGGTCAGCACTTGTGTCGTACGTTTCCTTTCTTAGTGGGTGTCTTGCGCGTTTGCTCTATAATTTTAGGGACGAGTCTGGTCCCACTGTAACATGTATGCTGTGATTATTGCTCAGCCGTCTCGTGTCTTCTCTGCACCGAAGTCTGCGAGAGCCAAATCGTTTCCATTAACTTCTGTCACCGCGAGCCATGGGCGCTCTTTTCATTTTCTCTGCCCAAAAAAAATCTGGCATAGAGTGGCGGTGATGCCACGTAAATACAAATACAAATATGTCCGCTTGCTTTCGTGATTCAAATGTTAATTATTGAATCTTAGTTCATTATATACTGACAGTCACCATCATTGCGTCACTTTGTGTCTCTCTGGATACATAAATAATCTGCAAAAGTGGCTTTCATGTTCTTCCTAGTACTGAGGTTTTGGAAAACCATAAAGCTTAACTTTGAACACCAGGTATAGCTCTGCTGTGTGGCTCCTACGGAATACAGTGCAAAGTACGTTTCCCTGCCGTTCGCGTGTATCAACACGATAGACCTACTCCGTATTTTCGGTGGTGAATGGCGCATCACGTGACCTCACGTCGCAGATTTCTTCCATCCGTGCCGGGTCCATAGACGTCGCGGACGCAAAATGCCAAGCTCTTTTTTGCAATCAGATTCGCGTGAAATAAGAAAACAGATTTAACTGAGGGAGCCATTACAGGTCTGGCAACAAGTGTTTATTTTTTTTTCTCGTTTAGTTTCGTAAGTTAGCCGTAGATGGTAACATAAATCTTCAAACATTTTGCTAGCGTTATATGAGTTTTGGGCTTTCAGACTGGTCGCGCTACCTAGAAAAAAAGAGGAATAAGCAAACATTCGCACATTATCATGAACTCCGAGGTTTGGTAGCCCTCGCACTATCGCAGATCACCGAGCTCATGTTCTGCCAATAGTGGCAGTCGCTAAACCTACAGTTCTCTGAAAACGAGTACAGCACTCGGAAACAGTACCAAATTGTGATGTAAACGTTGCCACCGAAGCTTGAGGACACAAAGTTGACACGACCATCGGTGTGTAAATAACATCCCACACAATGCGCAACGAAGAGCTTAAAGATTCGAAGCGGGCAGCTCTCACTTCAGACAGTTCCGCCACGTTTTGTTTTCCTCCGTGCCTTCTGCAAGGTATATGTAGAGTGGTTGCGAAGGCTCTACAGAAGCCCATACGTTCAGAAAATGGCAGCTAATCAGCTGCTCACGGGGCTTAGCGCCATCTCTGTGAGGAGAGAACACTTGCGGCAGAACAAAAAACAAAGTGGTTGTGACTCAGTTGTTAGTAAACAAGTGACGTCATTTTGTGTGCACCAGCGCAAAATTTGATGTCAAATTACTTTTCACTGGTCCCTGCTCGCTAAACACCCGTGCTAAGGAGATCGCTGGCGAGTCATCCACGAATGCACTTACACCCCAGCTAATCTAATACGAACGCATGACTAAATAGTGATGTTTAAGCGCACTACCGTTCACTTTGCCTCGGTTTTACAAGGAAACTTATTCTTCGAACTTTTATTAGCTGTTCGTAGCATCTACCACCCATGAATTAAAGCAACCAACAGTGTAGCAGCGTATACATGTGATACTTGCAGCGTGGCTTATTTGTTTCACACTTACGCAGGTTATTTAGCATGAACAATGCTTCTGATCATCTGTTTTAACAGGAATAAGGGACGCCCAGTCTCGCCAAAATGTTGACAGTTTAGTTTATTCAATGGTTACAATAACTTATTGCATCAAAAAGTGGTAATAGGAACAACAAAAAATCTTTGGACACTCCCTGCGTTATGTTTTCCTTTTTTTGCATATAATCTGATAAATTACTGCGACGTATGCAAATGAAGACACGAGATTTGTACTATGATAAATAACTTGGCAATCTGCTCACCGATAATGCGAATAGTAGGCACTGCATGCTCAAAAAGAAAACTGGTCTGCAGGAATACTGATGATTAAAAGTTCAGCGAGCAGTGCATTTTAAACCATTGTGATTCTCTCTTATGTAGAAGACTTGGGTCACCAGGCATTTGTTTATTACTATTGCATTGTTGTATCGCGCATTGTTTCCGCAGCTACCAACGGAAGCAGATAGCGTTAAATGTAATTGGCATCGTTCGCTGCCCGTTGTACACTGCACGGGAGATGTTCACCAACGATAAAACTCACCTAACAATTTAGCTCACAACAGAGAACGCAAGCAAGCGCCAAACACTAAAACACGTGAACGGGTGTGTCTTCGCAGACAAATTTGATAGATATGTGAGGTTGAACGTCCCAAAACCACCATGTGGTTATGAGAGGCGCCGTGGTGGAGGGCTCCGGAAATTTCGACTACCTGGGGTTCTTTAGCGTGCACCCAAATCTGAGCACACGGGCCTACATTATTTCCGCCTCCAATGGAAATGCAGCCGCCTCAGCAGGAATTCCATCCTGCGACATGCGGGTCAGCAGCCGAGTACCTTAGCCACTCGACCAATACGGCGGGGTTCGCAGACGAACTTAACGAGTGGGCTTGCCATAAATACGTATTTAGTGCAAGGTCTGCACTGAGTAATAGTAGCGTGGACAGAGGGCACTAAAATTAGTTTTTCGTAATAATAAAAACCGTAATGCATTATTTGTCCAGTACACCTACATATTATTTTTGGAGAAAAGAAATATCATTCGTAAAACCATTGATTGCTTCAACTTTGAATCAAACTTGTTGTTTTCACTATTAGTGTTTGTTCCCTCCACCCATAGTTGCGCCTCAATTGCAGCTCCCACTACTCACCATGATGATGTCACCGGCAATAGCTTCTGAACCACTTTTCGCCCGAGCCTTCTCAACCTGTTTAAATAGACCTTGGCGTCCATATGCTTGCTTCGTCAGTCGTCTGGGTGTGCTTCGCAGCCGGACGGGCGGTGGAACGATTGTCCGCGGAAGAGATTTTCGCGGATATGTCCGTCCTGCGTATACACGCTTACCACCAAAGCAAAGTCTTGTGCAGCCCATAAGGAGGCTTTCGTGGATAGTTTAACCTAAAATAAGGAACTTTCTAACAATAAGGTATGACTTCAGACGTGGATCGGCAGAGTTTACTCATACTAGCATGTTAGCTTGCTAAAATTACCTGCCAAGGGAGAGAAAAATAACTAATCTTTGGGAAGCCCAACTACGTCTTTAAGAATGACAGAGTAAACGCTAAAATAGCAAGCTTTCCATACACTGTTTCTTGTTACATGTCTCCTAAAATTTCTTCTTGAAACGGCTCGTTGCTTTATCCCATCAAACAGTCTTTCGACGGCTCCGCTATGGTTGAGTGCCCTTTTTTGGTTTTACTTATTTTAGCCGGAGTTTCACTCTCCTAGACAACAGCTCTGCTTAATACATCCTCGCGACAGGGTTGCCTTATTACTACCAGCTGATACATTTTCTTTTTTTTGACAATGAATGAAAGGAAGAGAAAAAGTAGAGAAGCAGGGAGCATAAAGACGGAAACAGAGAAGAAATAGAAAGAAAAGAAGAAAATGGTCAGTAAATGTTCTGACGCGTATGTAGCGGTGACACTATACAAAATTCAATGGTGACCACACGGCTGCAAACAGGCAGGGAATAAGACACTGATTGGTAAACAGCTGTAATGACAATGTCAAGTTACGATGGCATGCCAAACCTAAATGATACAGTATATGAGTATGTGACCACGTTTAAATCATTAGGAAAAATGTTCAGCAGCACAATGTCACGGAAAGCACATGTTAATAATCTTTCTGCAACAGTCTCAAGAATCATAGGAAGCACTTCACGTAACAGACATAATTTTCACACCAAAACCAAGCTTATTTTTATTATTCGTTTTTTTATTTTCACATTAGCTACTGTGTGCTCGCCTGGGGCAACACAACTTTGTCAAACGTTATAAAACTGCATACTATGCCGGAGAAAATGATCCACGCAACTGATAATAGTCTCTATAATTTGCCCACTGAGCAGGTTTTCTTAGATTGCAATATTGTACCTGCAATCAAATTATTTTACTACACAATGCAATGCTTTTATAAAAAACAACAAGACAAAATTGTTCACTTGTTTCTACCATTCTTCAACTTGCCCTTCGCCATTCATTACGTGATATTAGAGTAGAAAATAGTATCGTACTACGAAAGTGTAGAACTAATCATGGTTTTTCTATGTTAAGCCACATTGTACGAAACTTTTTTAATACCTCAATTTATGACCAGCTAAATACTTTGTCTTATTGTACCATCTGCAAACTCATTATTTAGCCATCTGTTTAGTCTTAGTAACAATGTTTTCATGTTTTCCTATTTTGTATGGATATGTGTTATTGTTTTGTACTAGCATTACTGTTGCTAAATAGGATACATATGTCTGTTGTACCAGTTTTAATAATTCTTTTTGTTTTGTTTTTTTAAATGCATAGCCTTTAGTAGGAACCTTCCGTGTAATATATATGTCTTCCGCTTTGTGCCTACTGCTGACATGTACGGAAGGCGAGGCTCGTGAAGCGGTGTTAAATTCTCTGTTTTTTTTTTCGCCATCCCCAATTTATGCGTACAAGCTGAAATATATACTCGATTGATTGATGGATTGAGCAATGTTTTCTCTTTAATGATACACCCCGACGTTTTTTTTTTCTATCTTATACGAACAATGCAACTTTCTATTTAATTAACTGTCTGTCAACAACACATATCTCCTGCCACTAAGCTTATATTTTATGATATGTTCCTGTAATCAGTAAAACTTATCTTTTTAACAAGTGTAATAGTATGTTTAGACGTTGTTCATGTTACACTGGAAAAGCAGAACACGTTAGAGGCTTTTTAATGGCTGCTCTTATCTTTTACTCAGCATTGTGACACTAATATAGCCAGAGAAAAAAGTGCAGCCGAGGCATCCGGAACCGTCGCCTTCACCGAAAAAAATGAGCGGATGTGTCTATATCGTGCAGAGGAGATACATTTGACACTAGCAGTGCGTGTAGCATCACCATAATTATCCTGACTATGCCAATTGCAGGGTGAAGGCCTCTCAAAGGATCCGCCAAACATCGCAATCTTGTGTTTTCTGCTGGCACGTTATACCGGCGAACTTTTTAATCTCATCGGCTCACCATCTTTCTGCCTCCCCTTCGTGCGTTTGCCTTCACTGGGACTTCAGTCAGTGACGTTTAATGAACAGCGGTTATCCTGCCTACGTGCTACGTGCCCGGTCTATGTCCATTTCGTCTTCTTGATTTCAACTTTGATTTCCTTAACCACGGTTTGTTCCCTAACTCACTCTGCTCACTTCTCTTCTCTCAAGGTTACACCTAATGTGTTACTTTTCATCGCTCGCTGCGTCGTTTTTAATTTAAGCTCAACCCTCGTTGTAAGCCTCCAGGTTTCTAATCCATAGGCAAGTAGTCGCAAAACGCAGCTGTTATATGCCTTCTTCTTGAGAGTTAGTGGCACATTACTATCTATGATTTTAGAAAGCTTGCCGAATGTGATCCTCTATTCCTTATTTTTTACTAATATCACTCTTATGGTCTGGCTCCGTGTTTACTGCCTGAGCTAAGTAGGCATTTTTTTAGAACTTCCAGTGACCTATCACAAAGTGTTGTTTTCTGCCGAGACTGCTGCACATTACTTTAGTTTTGTTCATATTAATTTCCCGACCTGCTCTTCTGCTTTCTGCGTCCAGTTCAGTAATCATGAGCTGTAATTTGTACCCTGAGTTACTCATCAAGGCAATGTCGTCAGTGTATCGCAGGTTACTAAGATATTCTTCATTACCCTTTATTCCTAACTCTTCTTAACCAAGAGCCCTCAAAACCTCTTGTGAATGCGCACTGAACAGTCTAAAGAGATCGCGTCTCCTTGCTTTACCCTCTTTTTTTATTGGGATTCTGTCGCTTTCTTTATGAAGAATCATGGTGGCTGTAGATTCAATGTATATTTCTTTCATATGTGTTTATGTAGGGTTCATTGATGCCCTCATTCTGTAGTACCTGCATTACTGCTGATGTATCGACTGAGTCAAACGCTTCTCGTAATCCATGAAAGCTTTGTATAGGGGGTTGGTAGTATTCCGCGCATTTCTCTATTGCCTAACTGATAGCATAAATATGGTCTGTTGTGGAGTAGCCTGTTCAAAATGCTGCTTTATTTTTTTTGTTGATTGAAATCTAATGTTACCTTCATTCTATTAGGTATTATTTTTGGAAGTAGTTTATAGAGAATTGACAGTAAACTAATCGACCTGTAAATTTTTAAATCCTTGACATTTCCTTTCTTATGGATTCAAAAAATTTTGGCGTTCTTTCAAGATTATGGTACTTTTCTCATATAGAGCAACTTTGTATATAGTGTGGCCAGTTTTCTAACATGAATTTCCCGCCTTTCAGGAGGTTCAATGTTACCTTATCCTCACCAGCGGCTTTGCCTCCTCGCATTACTTTCAGGGCTTTCCTTACTTCACCTGTGATTGCTGAAAGGATGTCCAATTCCTCTGGACTTTTATTCTTTCTCACAGTATCATCCTATTTGTTTTTTCTTCTGTAAAGCTCTCTGTAGAACTCCTCAGCCACCTAACTATCCTTTTCATGTTCTTTATGCCATTGGCTTTCTTGTTACTTAATGCATAAAGCCAATTTTCGCTTATGCAAAAGTATTCTTTAGGAGATTTCAGGCTTCTGCCGTTTTTCACAGCCTGCTCGATTCTCTCTATGTTATACCTTCTGACGCCGGCTACCTTACGCATATTAGTTAACTTCGAAATATTCCCTAGCTCTACATTGTTGGTTTAATTTGAGGCTTTCATTGTTCGTCATCTCTTAATGAGATTTTTTGTCTCCAAGATGGTTTGCCAGGGTCCTGTCCAGTGACTCTACCTCCGACTTGTATTGCACATTCTTTGATGACACTATTACGATTAAGTTCTTCGCGTCAACGCTATAGTCGGTTATGTTGTTTAGAACCTTGAATCTATCTTGAAGCGAAACTCTGAATTCGTGTCACCGCTCTCACCGCTAGCTCAATGATTGGCTTCTTGCGTATTAGTATATGCCATTGATATTTTTTTAATCTAAGAGAATACGAGCTCTTACCATTCCATTGTCCATGCATCAGATTTGACAACTATTTTTACAGCCTGTACGATGCCTGGGTGTGCACACAAAAAAAAAAGTCAATTTGATTTTTAGTTGACTCATTAGGACTTCGCCACGTCCTATTACGGCTAGCCTGTTGTCTGAAGAAAGTATTTATATCCCTAAATTAATACGTCCAGCGAACTCTACTAATAATTTCTCTTACGATTCTCGAGCTGATCAATATTGCGCCGCTGCATAGCCTACTGCCTCTTTTTTGCTTACTTTGGCAATAATGTCGCCCACTGGAATAGTATACTGTCTTTTCTTTATTAGTGGCAGACTCTAAGTCTTCATAAAAGCTTTCAATCAAATGATCCTCATGACTTAATGTAGGCGCGTAAGCCTGTACCACTTTCATCTTGTACTTTTTGTTGAACATTGTTATGTTTCTTGCCACCCTCTCACTAATTCTATGGTGTTCCTCTATGTTGTCAGTGGTATTCTTGTGTATAGAAATCCCCACCCCTAGTTCTTTTCTGTCAACTAACTCACGGTAGCATAGGACGCATCCGTTCTTCAGCACTGTATAAGCCTAATTTTTCCTAACTTCACTGAGCCCTATTGCGTCCCAGTCAACCCCCTCTAGTTCCTCGAATAGCACAGCTAGAAGAGCCTATTTAGCGTTCTAGCGTTGAAGGTAGCCAAGTTCGGATTCCAATGGCAGTCTGTCCGGACTCAGATATTCTTAGCACCTTCTGCTACATCACAGGTCTGACCACTGCCTTGGAAAGTTGCTTCGCAGCCACTGGGGACTGATGACCAAAGGTGAATTGATAATTTCATAAACTAGTTAGTAGCTAAGTATTGCACCAGTGTAGTCAATCCTGCTCTGAATAAAAAGTGCATTACCAGCCTGCGGTTGCCAGTGAGGCTGTACCCATGGCCTCTTCTTTTTTTAACGATTCTTTTATCAAGCGTTTTGCGTAAATATACAAATAAAAATTACCTGGCATTTCCATTGGAACTGAATTTGTCATTGCATGCTATACTGTTGTGTTATCTCTAAGTAGAGGGTTCTGTTACACTTTCTTAGCACTGATGAATATCCCCTGACAGCCTAGCAACTCTCAACTTCACATGACTCGCAGCTTGCCTGGCCTTTTCCTAATTGCGTGAAAGTGCATATTTTCATTTAAAAAAGTGGGGCGGTTTCGAACTTCTGAACATGTGAGCTTAAGCTGGCCTAATGCCCTGGTTGAACCTAGTTTTCACGTGTTTATTCTCTTCTAACGTCTACTTGTCTCGCTTAAATTCCACATTGTTGGCATCAAAGGGCCCGCAGTGTGGGAATTTCGCTGATTTCGAGTGATCGCACTCCTACTTCATCTCAACTGACGAGCTGCGCACTCCTGTTTTGCGAACTGATCAGCTATTTCTATGTTATCGTTAGGTTAACCGTATACGTCGAGGGTGGTTGGAGTGTATGAGATGTAAACGCGAAAAGTTTCTAACTTCTAAAGAATGAACTGGCGCTGTTGTTAGGGCTGTATCCTATTTCATTGGTGTTTTGGAGTAGCAATTGAAACTCTGGTAAAAAATAATGGGGTGGTCTTCGGTCAGGAGTCAGGAATACGTACTAGATATAACATATACGGCTAGCCTATATAATACCGTAGAATAGTGGATGAAGAAAATAAGAAGCGAATTCTTTCTGATTCTAGAGAGTGGCGAAAGGCAAGATATTTCGTATGAAAGTCATGAATTGTTCGCATCACGCGTCGCATAGCATCAGCTTGAACTGATAGACCCCGACGGCGTTCGGCACCACATACGTAGACACAACGTTAAATACACGCGACACGTTCATTCAGCAGGGAAAGTTAAAGTTGAAGATATTAATGCACGTATATCTAGCATGTCGAAGGCAGTAAGTAGTTTTAAATTCTTAGCTAAGCTGGGCCCGTATTCATAAGAACGTCCTATGCCCAAAATTTTCATTATAAAATATTTTAGCTATTACCGATGTAGGACGGATTGTTAAGAAAGTCGATTCGCCAACGTCATAGTACACTGACAAAACTTACGTTGAATGTATTTAGCCTCTAATTTGAATATTCTTCTTTAGAGCAATTCAACTTGATGGGTGGGTAAGCCTTACAAGTGATTCTTGCAGCTAGAATGCGTTTGAAGATGTTGCGACAATGTATTAATAACAAAATTATTTAGTCTGAAAGTTTGTGGTGTTTTCGAGATGAATAAAACGGTTAGTACAACAAGTAATGCAAAAGTTAAAAGTGAGCAATTGGGATGGAGGAGTATAGGATTTTTTTGGGGTTAAAGAACCACTTCGTTTCACCTTTGGGGGATAGAATATAAATAGTTTTTTGCAGTTATCTTATAATATACATATAGTGCCGCAAGCCTGAGAAACACCTTTTTCTGCCGCTACACAAGCAGCCTTTGGTCCCTACAGCTTACATATCATGACAGGGGCTAGACAAGGTGCCCAAGCTAACTCCAAAGACAGTTAAACATATACTGATGATTTTCAGGAAGTGATAAAATGTATGCCGTGAATCATGCTATTTTGGGTTTGGCTATATTGCCTAACTAAGTAAGAATTACCTATTATAGGGAATTACCTAATTACCTATTTCGGAAACAGCAAAAATTGGCCAAAAGGTTAAGGTTGGAAGCCGTACATATGTTTAACAAACGGTCGATTAGGGAGCTTGAAACGTTTTAGCAGGAGTGTATTAGCCTTTAAAAACTAACTAGAGATGCCGCGAAACAGAAAAATACAGCACGTGACATTCCCGCTTGCGCACAGTGAGTGCAGTGCTCCCAAATCTTTCGCGTACAAACAACTCGCTTCCCTTACAGCGTTTCATGACAACAATAAGCAGAAGACCCATTATCCCTTGTGGTACCGAAGGCAACACGTTCGTGATAACACAGCCTACACCATCATCACTGCCCTGTCGCCTTGTCATGTATTGAGTTTATTTTCACGTAAAAGGCGAATCAGGACTTCAATCACGGCGCACA
Organism: Rhipicephalus annulatus; assembly: GCA_013436015.1. NCBI lineage: Eukaryota > Metazoa > Arthropoda > Arachnida > Ixodida > Ixodidae > Rhipicephalus > Rhipicephalus annulatus. Next base: position 801,861 of record WOVY01010234.1, on the reverse strand, counting down.
TAGAAGCTCTAGTGGACATGTAACATGTTTTTGTGACAATTTCCCTAAGCAAAAGAACACTAATAAATATTACATAAAAAGTTTGAAACTGTCTAAACAGACTTTTCAAATGTGTAAACAGGATTATGTACTTTTAACACACGCAAACCGACATACAAATCTCTCATTGAACTTTTTCAGCCAAGCTTTGTTATTATAAAGCTTCTTAATTAATTTTACGTAACTAAGCAAGTATTCAAAACACAGTAGTGCGACTTTCTCCGCACAATAGGCAGCAGCATGCGTTTGATCGCGATTTCATGGAGTACATATTCAAAGTTTTAAACTCTGAGTAGAGTTAGCTAGGGCACCCTACCCTTTGTAATAACACTGAGGGCAGTCAAGATTTGTCATTATTAGTGTATTACTGTAATATATATATATATATATATATATATATATATATATATATATATATATATATATATATATATAGTCCAGTAGATCCTCCGTGAGTAGATCCTACGTTTCGGCCTAGATTCTGATGAAGGCCAGACTCTAGGCCGAAACGTCGAAATAAACCACGTTGTGACCGCTCGCGGAGGATCTACTGGACTATATGCAACGCTACGGCCACTCAACCACCATGCCTATATATATATATATATATATATATATATATATATATATGAGATATAACAGACAGTAATGCCAAGGTATGTACAGGGGAAGTTATTAAAACCAATGGAATGTAAATAAGAAGAAAAGTGGATGAAAAAATTACCAACTGTGAGCAGGAATCGAACCTACGACCTTAGAATATATATGTGTATATATATGTGTATATATATATATATGTGTATATATATGTGTATATATATATATATGTGTGTGTATATATATGTATATATATGTATATATGGATTCGAAGGTCGTAGGTTCGATTCCTGCTCACAGTTGGTAATTTTTTCATCCACTTTTCTTTCTTCTTATTTACATTCCATTGGTTTTAATAACTTCCCCTGTACATTCCTTGGCATTACTGTCTGTTATATCTCATTAATATTGTGTTAAAACACGGAACAACGAGCCCTTAGGTATACACTTCTTTCCCTTATATATATATATATATATATATATATATATATATATATATATATGTGTGTGTGTGTGTGTGTGTGTGAATGCATGTATTATGGTATTAGGTGCAATCCATATTTCCCTTTAAATTCAGCAATTTCAATCATCGCGACTCTGCGTTGTCCAGTTACAGATACCTCACGTGTGGAGTTGCTTGAAAATGGCATTTTGTTGTACAACTTACTTCGTTTGCAGAAGTGGCGTAGAGAAACTCACCAGACGAGAGAAGATCGACGGATGTAGCTTGCAATTCGGGGCGCGATTTCCCAGTCCCTTTGATCCTGACCAGCGCTGGTGGCCAGCCCGTGTTGCGTCCTTCACAACCACGGGCTGCTTTCCCGACTATCAGGGAGCAGGGCAATGTCTCTTTCACGGAGAGTGCTGTTTAATCAAACTGCAGCTCATAAATCCTATACAACGTCAGCGATATGACCACCCACCTATTCTCAATGTGTATTCCCCAGAAGATGGGCTGCCAGTAGTGATCAGCATAATGACGTTCTGTTCATGAAAGTTCCTTGTTAAACTTAACCAGGATGCTAAGTAATACATATTGCCCTTTTGTGACTAGTTCCATTAACTTATTGTTCCGCCAGCAAGCTAAAGGTTGCAAACAGGTGCGTTGTATTTGTATACCGTCACTAACCCATCAACGGCTGGTTGATATCAACGCCTGTGTTAAAAACTTTCTCGCGGTTGTTTTGTCCTCTATATATTTTAATGAAACATCACTACAATGAAAAATTGCGTAGATGACTGTATGTTATTTTTGTAATCGCACATTAAATGTATGCTGTGTTCGTATGCTCCCTTTCACAAAGCGGGAATGTGGCTCCAAAATTTGCTATTGTCCGAGTTAGCGAAGGCATGTAACAACTGAGAAATAAAGCTAAAATTGTATCAAAGTCTTATTCTTTGGCAAGGGAAGAGACTTAGGAGAACAGGATATATGTCATAGAAATGCAAAACCAACTTGAAAGAAAGCAAAATGAAACAAAGCAGTGAGAAATAAACGAAAAAAGCAACGCATGATTTCGCCAACGAACTTGCGCCTGTGAATCTACAACTACTCTGCGCGTAGTGAGAGCAGAAAAAGATTGGTAGCAACACCAACGCTTTCTAAGACAAGTTCACTGCTGCTGATGATGATTCCAACAACAATAATTACTGTAGTTTGTTTAAAAGAGCCCAACGACAGCTTCCCAATTAATTATCGATTGACATCATTCAACTAGTTTATTGCCTTGCGAATTGACTGCCGCAATTTTTTTTAGAATCCGTCACGTACGAGTGGAGGTACACTGGCTTGTCACACGCTTACAGCGTTTTCACCTTCTCTCGTACCAGCAAACGCGCTGGGGAAAGGGTGTTGACATAAGGGTTAGGGCAATGCGTCCATTCGTCAGTACCTATATTGTCATTGGACACTTTTTTTTCCTTTCTAAGGCGCAACTTACACTCAACGTGATCGGGAGCTTGTGCACAAGGCTGCATCCCGCGGGGGCCATGGGGCAACTATGCCAGCCACGATCCATCGTGATTTGCATAACTATGGAATACCAGCGCTGGATAGGTGGCGCGCCCAAAAAGAACACCTGGCGGAGCGTCGCGACACAGCTCAGCTCCTGCACCCAGACAACCGGCAGCAGTGTGCCGCTGTTAGAAAACGCGCGTGGGCTGCTGCTGTGCTTCATTTTGGAAGGAACAGCTCGAAAAATCGTTGCGGGAGTAATACTGCACTGTGTGGTTAACAAAAAAAAAACTTTTCTGAAAGATACTCTGACATAAAAAACACTAAAAACCGGACAGAAGCCTGCAAAGGGGACTGCGTCTAAGCATATATAAAGTATCAAAGGGACAGTGCTGTGTCGTGAGTTTCTTGTTGCGTGCCTGGTTTTGTGCTAAGTCTAGGGCTGACTGACATGCCCCCATTGATAGGTTCGTGCAGCGACGATACCACGCTGCCAACAATTGTAGTAAAAAAACAAAACAAACAAACCAAAACGGAGTAAGTGGTAGCTGTGCCCATTTTTTTTTCTGGCATCATATGTACGCATTGTACGTGGTACGTACGCACGGGGATGTTTATCAAGCAAATCTCCATGGCAGCATAGCAGCTGCTATTCTTAAGGGTGTGGGGTAGATTAGCGACCACAGCGGCCGCACATTGATGGGGGTGAAATTTAAAAAGAACACCCCTGAACCAAATTATGTGTGCATTGGAGAACCTCGACCAGTCACAATCCTCATACGCACACTACAGTGTGCCTCAATATGATATCTTGTTTGGAACATGAAAGCCTAGATATTATTGATGTTAAACAGACACCTTTATTTTAAGCTGACACAGACAAGTGGAAAAATAAACTGCGTGTTAGGTTGACTCAACAACGAGCTAAAATTGAAGACATTTGACACTTCTCAAGAAAGGCATAAATTACGATGTTACTTAGCCACGGAAGCCCGTGAGAAAAACGCTTACCGCATCGCCTGACTGCAGAATGTTAAGCTTCGAGTAGCCCACTGCTTTTTTAGTAACAAGAACTTTGTCTTTACTACAAGTTAACCTAAACAGAGGAATCTCGGCAACGAGTGCTCACAGCAAAAGTATATTTTATTACAGTTTAGAGGCGTAGGCGAACGTGCCCACGCACAAATTTTGTTTATAAGGCAGTTTTCCTTTACACGCAACTGTTTACAAAAAAAAAAGACTGCCTGCGTAACATATCATTTGCTTCACACGATGGCATTAGGTGGAGTTTAGTAGTGGTTTTCAGGTGGCTGGATGCATGAGAAACTTTTTTATTCCTGAGGTGCATCACGCAACGCTCAACGGGCCAGAAAAAAAGTGTTGACATGTGGCGTATGTTGCATACTGCGCTTTCTTTTTTTTTATTTCCGGCAATGCGTCGTTTAAATTCTACTGTTTGGCCCTGGTTTAAACTGGTGACCGTCTTCACTATCAAATAAACATAGCAGACACGTGCCATTCTCTTTAGAAACGAGCCCAACAGCAGTACACAGGAGAACGAAAGCAGAACGTACTTTGCTCGTCTGACAGCTTGGATGCATCGCCACCTCCTCATTCTACGTCCTCTCTTTCCTCTATACGTACTCCCTCTTTTTAAATACTGTTGCACATGAATATGCAGCAGTACCGCTCGCGCCCTTTGGTTTTGTTACGGCGACGCGCGCCCGCACCGCCTTTACCAGCCGCCACTCTCGTCTGCGGGAAGCTGAGAAGTGCGCAGTTGGCTGTGCAAACTTCAACGCTGCTTCCCCATATCATGAATGAACCAGTGGCTGTGGACTCGGAGTTTATGGCATGGTCATTTGGGTTTGAGGACTTATTTGTCGAAAGAAGAGGGAGTGATAAGTATCCGGTCATGTGATGTGCTATGATGTCTGGAATCTGAATTTTCTGAATCGAGAACCGATCGGCAGCGTTTTCTAATCATGATGAAAAACTATTGCAGCACTCCTTGAACTTGCGCAGGAAAAATGATAAGATATCTGCATTGAAGCATTGAAAACAATTATTAAAAATAAACAACGAAATAAAGATAGTACACAAGTGAAAATACAAATGAAGATTTGTGAGGCATTCCATTGGATGAAAGTGGATGACCAGCGAAAAGACTTAGCTGAAGATGCAAAAGAGACCTTGTTGAGGCCAGTTTGGCATGTATGGCCACATTGTGAACGTGAGCCATAAAAGAAACGTTGAGGTAAAAAAAATAGGGTTTGAGAACTTCGTAACCTGCAGAAGGTTGATTATTGGCGAAGGCATGAGGGTAAATGAAACAGGCTATGCTCATTGGTTGGCTAAATGAGAATTCGAGAAGCAATTTATCAAAGTTCAGGGTAGGTTACGATACCATGTAGGAGCGTTAAAAGATGAAGCGGGTCCGTGCAGGATTGTCGGCAGGCATGTGGAGGCAGTGGGGGAAAAAATAAACATGCAGAGTGACTTGTATGCTGATGAATATGTATGCTAAGTTATATATGCTAAGACTTTTTTTTCCTGGGCCGCTCAACAAGGTTACCGTTTCATATTAGAAATTTCATTCAGACACAAATTCAGTTCGTGAATACAGGCACTTTTGTGTAATTTGCGCTATAGTATACGAGAACTAAATCCTCTTAATTTTCTGCAAATCGAGCTGAGATAGCAAACACCTCTTGTGATAGCGTGTTTAACTTGATCTATAAATTGTAACATGCTATCAAATAAAGCCTCGAGATCATTGATTTCACACGCCTTACATAACGATACAGAATTAACAGACTGTGAAAACGATACGCTTGATGTTTCACGAGATAAGGCTATGTGTCTGGTTTTAGCAGTGCTCAGGGAGAAGTTTTCGCTTCTGCACAATTCTGAAACGAAAACGCATTTAACTGCCCCATGTGATAGTTAATACGAGTACAAATTGCATTGAATATGTTGACGTTGTCGGCGTATAGGAGAAAAGAAAACAATCTGTCATGGCGAAAAATAAGTCGTAAACGCCAATTTAAAAAAAGGAGGGTGCCCAACACGATCATTCAAGGACCGGCTATAGTTGTTTTGCACAAAGTCGTTTTAGGGGCGAAGCTTCTTATGGCGTGGCTTGTGCGTCCATCGTAGTACGTAATCACCAGTGGCACATACCCGAAATAGCGGTCCTTACAATGTCTGCTGGATGGGGGCACTTGTATATGATGAATACATGATGAAAATATGTGAGATGGCTGTGCTTGAAGTTTTCTCTAGACTTATGAACGGACGAACGGACTGACACACGCACGGACGGACAGACAAGGGGGTGCACGGACGGATGGACAGACAGAGGGATGGCCGCAAAAAGAGATGGACGGACAAACAGACGAATGAACAAATGGACGGATGCACCAAGGATCACACAGATAGATGGACGCAAGAACGAATGGACAGACAGACTGACAAACGCTGCGCCCCAGCAATCATCATTCACTCCGTGGATATGCTGTGATTTTTTTTCTTTAAAGGGGCCTTGCAGCACTTTTTCAAGTGTTGGCCTCACTAAAACAGCCTATTGGCTCAGAAATGAACAACTGCCAAGATTTAAAGAATTTTTCAAGTGCGGGTGGAGTTACAGGTGTGTGTCTCACGCTTACCGCACTTTCTCTCTACTTTTGTACTAACAAGCGAGCTTAAAGCTACACAAAGAGGCCAATAACAAGGCGGAAAGAATATGCATTTCCCCGCTAGCATGGGTTATGATATTGGGCCCTGTAAGCTCTTTTCTGTTTCATTTTGTTCGAATGCGTGGCTTACTTGAATGTGATGACGGCGGCGCAGAGTACACGTCACAGCAACTCTCGGCGGCCGCGTTGACTGTCCAGCTCATATTGTACAAATCAGACAATACCCGTGGACACTGGTTTTAGGGCGTGGTTGGTTGGGCTTATGGCATCATTTGTCAAGAGAAGAGAAAACGATTTATAGCTGACTAAAAGTTATTTGTAAATTCCGAACCACACGCAGCGCTGTTATGTTTGGCTTGCATGCTCTCAACAGCCTCGACTAAAAATCGACAGCTTTTTCCGATCATGCTGAAAAAAGGTTACACAGCACCTCTTACAGTAACATAACCTAATGTATATGAAAAAATTGACTGACAACTGAAGATCAAAATGCATGAGCTAATTACAGCTGTGAGCATCTGGCTACGTCAAAAGCCTTAATAACATATATATATATATATATATAGTCTAGTAGATCCTCCGTGAGCGGTCACAACGTGGTTTATTTCGACGTTTCGGCCTAGAGTCTGGCCTTCATCAGGAATAAAGATACAGTTTGTCTGTGCTCAGCTTTATGCAATCTCAAATCAGAGGGCAAGGAAAGAGGGAAAAAAAGGAAAGAAAAAAAAGAAAAGAAAAGGAAAGAAAAGGAAAGAAAAAAAAGAAAAATATTACACGGTGGACGCCCCTCGGGTGCCCCCCTTCCACTTTTCCCTCCACTTCCCCCCATCTCTCTCCCCCCTCTCCCCTTCACCTTTCTGATGTCAGGGGTCTGTGTATGTTTCCGTTCACTAGCGCATTCCTCCCGATCAGACGGCCCCTCCTGGCACTGGCGGTTCGGTGTGGGGCAAAAAAGAGCTTTTCAGGAAGTCCTAAGCCTTTAACTACTCGGGGTCCCGTAAACAATTCGTCCTGGAACACACACACACACACACACATATATATATATATATATATATATATATATATATATATATATATATATATATATATGTGTGTGTGTGTGTGTGTGTGTGTTTGTCTGTGTATTTGCATATGCAATTATGTTGTATGATAGAAAATGCAATTCAACCTATGAACATGTAAGAACAGTGCATACTAGAAATGTGAGTTACAATATGCGAAGTGGTGAAGGTGACATACAAAAAATATTTTGACAGTAACTAACCTAGAAAAAGTGCAAAAAAACACTGCCAAAAGAGTTTACTGTAAATAAAAGTACAGAATACAAAAAAGCAGGACAAAGGAGAATAAAAAAACTCATCTGCAACAGTCCTATAGGCACAGATGATTATGAAGATGCGATAGAGCAGCTTTCGGTGCATAAGTACTTTTTGAGAGTATGGCTGAACTTTGTGTGATCTTGCTCTGACGCAAGATCATCTGGCAAATCACTCTACAAACGAATAGCTCGTGGAAGAGCCGACTGGTTGAAAGCGTTAGTATTGCCGTACATCTCGGGTTTAACGTACCAATACCCCTATATGATTATGAGAGACGCCGTAGTGGAGGGCTCAGGAAATTTCTATCGCCTGGGGTTCTTTAACGTGTACATAAATCTGAATACACGGGCCTCAAACTTTTCCGCCTCCATCGAAAATTCAGCCGGCGCTGCCTGGATTTGATCTCGCGGCCTTCCTGTTAGTAGTCTAGCACCATAACCAATAGACTACCATGGCAGAGCTATGTAAAAGCTTGCTAAAATCACATCAAGTACCACCAAGCTGCGGTTTCTGAAGCGCAAGCTTGAAGATCTGCTTAACGAAATTCCCAAGTTGAGCGACCAGTCAAAAATTCGTACTAACGCATAAGTAACACGATTTATCGAAAAAACAATTACATGGAAAATGGAAGCACAATTTTCAATAGACGTTACTACATGCATGTGCTTCTGTATAAAGTCCAAGGGCGCTAACACCACTCCAATCGGTGTATACCCTGTGTGTCAGTAGAAACGTGCCATAAGAGCCGACGATCGCTGCTCAAGCGGAGAGAGAACACATCAGCCGTCGTTTCTTCCGGCGAGGAAAACAGCGATTGCTCTGAAACTGCGTACTCTGAGCGGTCGGGCACCATCGCTCGCGTTCTATCTTGACAAGTATTATCAGATGACTGATACCATTGTGCGTGCGGTATTTTTATCACTTAGTTTGTACAGATGTGACAGACATCACAAAGGCCACTCCATTCGCTGCAGCGGCTGCAATCCCTTATGCAAGCGCTTCGCTAAAGTATCGCCGGTCAGAAGCTGACGAAGTTAGCGACCAGCGTTACTCGGTACATTATTGAAGCTTGGTGCTATGACAATATTTCCTTCGCCCTTTCGGAGAAACTAACTTTTTCGCGGCGATAGTGACTATGTTCTGAACAGTCAGATCAAATATTTTTTGATGTGGCATAGTAAACAGAAATCGGGCAATAAGTCGAGAGGTTGGTTTGGCAGCACTACTCCAATAAAAGTAAAACATGACAACTTCCCCAAATGCAGGAAATGTGAAAAATTTAGAGCAGTTGATAAATACTGCTGACACTGCTTGAGCAAACATATTTCCAAAAGCCTATAGATATGCGGAAAAAATGCTATCAGGGCAATATTATCAGGCTGATTCCAAGCGCTTAATGCATTCACTGATGTGTACAAAAATAAAGGTGTTTAAATTATTATTATTATTATTAATATTATTATTATTATTGTTATTATTATTATTATTATTATTATTATTATTATTATTATTATTATTATTTATGAACGACAGCGCGCAAGATTTTCAAGAGGGAAATCGCAGATATAATGCAGAAAATGAAGAACGAACCCTTCAGCTCCTTGCATCACATACAGAGCACAAGTATCAGAGACGAGAGTCCGTTCCTGTCAGTCACAATTTCCAACCCCTATCGCAAGCCTCGAAAAAGGTTGAAGCACGAACACATGTTACGTCCGATAATAACGCCGTTCTGAACGTAGGAAGCGATGCTCTTAAAAAATTTGTTCATGAGGGACATAAGTACTCTCAAACTCTATTCAGACTGGAACCACCACGAAAAACAAAGAAACATCTAGTGCACATGACCTTATACAAACGAGCACTATCCACAGTCCGTGATCGATAAATTACTTATACGGGTTATAAATGGTTAGAAATGAACACATGCTGCTTTCGCGTATGTGCGTGTGACGACCGAAGGACAACAACATTCCAGAAATGAAAATAGTAATGAAGATGTTGTTGATTACATTTCGGGGACATATTTTGAGCCCGCAGAAAATTATTTTCCATTACCTCAAATAACGAAGACAGAACACAATATATATATATATATATATATATATATATATATTTAAATTAGTGACCTCGTAAAATGAGGTAAAGCAAAGGTTCAGCCATGGTTCAGAAAGCCACTCAAACCCGACAGAAAACAAAAAGAAACATCGCTTCTGTGCATATGCGCGTCTTGGAAGCATGGTTTATTGATAGATATTTGGAGTTTTAACGTCCCAAAATTACCATAAAATTACGAGAGACGCCGCAGTGGAGGGCTCCGGAAATTTAGACCATCGTAGGTTTCTTTAACGTGCAGCCAAATCTGAACACATAGGCCTACAGCATTTTCGCCTCCATCGAAAATGCAGCCACCACAGCTAGGATTCGATCCCGCGATCTGCGGGTCAGCAGCCGAGTATTTTAGCCACTAGACCTTCATGGCAAGCCATTGGAAGCATGGAGGCAACCTGAAATGAATACATGAACTATAGCGCCTGCATAAGTGTCAATTTTCGTACAATAATTTCTTCTTTTATATATACCACCAGCGTAGCAAACTTTCTTACTTCAAAATCTAGGCAGTTCGAATACAATAAGTCGTCAAGAAGGTCACCCTATGATCGAGAGTGCTGATATTTGCAATGCAGCATGTTTCTTTTGCTTTTTATTTTACAAAAGAAGCTACCACTGCCGACTTTTCGCTACTTCCTAACATAGCTGACCACAAATGTCACCTATTCTGCCTGCGACAGATAGCATATTGTCTGTCACTTAAAAAAGGAACAATGTACTACTGCTGGTGCGGACGAAATCAATTCGGAGATCTGAAAAGAACACCTAGAGAAAACAAAGAATCAGTTCCGGCTGGCAAATCATGGTTTGAAAACATTAATTTTATTTTACTTTTTAAAGCCTTGAGAACTGAAAGAGAAAAATACACCATACTGTCATTTACTAAATTGCGGACTGCAAAGTCTTCAAACGAATGTCAACGTGTCATCATGAATTTATACTGTTTTTTAAGTATTTCTTTCACATCGGCCCAAACCAATTTTCTAAATATGTGTGTTCGCCCTTTCAGACACTATGTTCTTGTTTTGAACCTTGTTTTTTTTCTATTTGTATCAAATATAGGCTAAAAGAGAAGCCATATAAACCTTTTGATGAATTAATTTTTACGGCATATTGTTCAATATCATCACTGTGCTGAAGAAATTTCCACATTCGACGATTACATCGGCACACATCTTCCAGCGAGTCATGTAAAAAGTATATTATATCTTTGCTCAAAATTGATATAACACACTACTAAATTGAACAAATTTTCTAGGCTGAGATTTCAACCTATTTGTGATGAAACAGGGCATCAATGACTCCTGAATAAACATATATTTATACGTTACTTAATTCTGATTAGTTACTATAACATATATAAGTACACTTATTATGACGATACTGTTGTTGCAGTGGACTTATGATTGCCTTGAAATAGCGTTGTGTTGATTTCACCTATTTAAGGACAGTTCTTGAGAGGTGGGGTCTGAAAGTCATAAATATCCAACCCCCTTACAAAACTATGTACTTCATTTCTACTAAGAACGATCTGGGTTCAGTAGATGACGTCAAAGTTTCTGGCGTCAATGTGATTGGTGGTGCAGCTACAGGGTGACTTCGTCTCTAGAATTTTCTTTCCAAACGCTTTCTAACTTACCAAGCTTCTTCTCGTGGTAATTTTATATAGGTTTAACGTCCCACAGCCACCTGGTTTTCTTTAATGTGGACGCAAATTTAAGGACACGGGCATGCAGCACTTTCACTTCCACCGAAAATGCAGCCGCTGCCGCTGGGATTCAATCCCTCGGCTTGCGGGTGAGCAGTAGAGTACCTAACCGCCGTATTTCAGAACGTTCCTTCACTCAATGCTACACCTTGACTTGAAAATGTCGATGGGAGCACCGTCTCTAGGGAGACCAAGTCACTGCATATCGGCAATATTCTGCAGTGATTCTTGACAAACACAGCACCAATTTTAGTCGAGCAGTGGCGAGTGCTCAACTCAGTCAAGTGAAGGACGGAAGTCGAGTAGAGGAGCGTTTCTGAATATGGGGATTAGTCACTAAACCACCGCGGCAGAGCGTTTCGCGGCAATCGCGGGGCTTTTGATATAATGAAAGGAAGATTACTACTTAAAAAAATCATTCTTTTCTTCAGAGTCTGTTTGATGAATACAAAGTATACATCTGGAGCATGTTTAAGTCTATCATTCTCAGAGGCAGTGTCCACAAGTGTCTTACTATGTGAGTGGAGAGTGCGGAAAGAGCGTTCTAGATTTCAAAGCTGGTAACAACAACACTTCCTAAATAACCCCATTTTAACAAATGGTGTCCCTCCCAACTTATGGAACTTGCCATATATTGACTTGTAATGAACATTTTGGACTCAGTAAACCTTTTTTCATTCTTTCAAAATAATTACCGTTAGGATTTTAGGTCGCATGACCGTTTCGATAAGGGTATCAATACCAAACTTAGTATGGCATAACACGACTGTATGAGGAACATATCTGACTAGTTATAAGAGGCAAATCATAAAATGTATGTCATGAATTTTATGATTTATATTCCGTAGACCTGCAGCTCTTGTGGTGGTTTCACTCACACGGAATGTTGCAAAACTGGTGTGGTATGACATGATTGCATGAAAACCATAACATCCGTGTCATGTATACACCATGACTACATGCCACGCTCATGAGGCGTTCATGGCCGTTTCGATAGCGTCACATATACCAAATTTGGCAACACAGTACGTGAATGGACGACGAAGGTATGAGACTGGTACAAACATGATAATCATGAGATGCGTGTCATGTAACAAAATGACTACATGAAGCAGTAATAATGCGCTGGCGGCTGTTTCCCTAGCTTCACTTATACCAAATTTGGTATTACGGGATGTGAATGAATGACGAAGGTATGATACTGGTGCAAACATCAAAAACATGAGATGCGTGTCATGACTATATGTTACGCTCATGATGGCTCGCGGCCGTTTCGCTAGCTTCACATGTACCACACTCGGTATTACGCGATGTGAACGGACGACATAGGTAAATAACACATCCAAACACGATAATCACGACATGCGTGCCATGTAACAACAAGACTACATGCTACACTCATGATGCGCTAGCCGCTGCTTCGCAAGCTGCACATATGCCAAATTGGGTATTACGTGACGTCAAAGAATGACGAAGGTATAGCACTAGCGCAAACATAATAATTATGAGACGCGTGTATTGTGAGAACATAACTACATGCCTCTGTCCAGGCACCAATACATTTCGACGTGACGCGGTGCGCGTGCTCGCCGGTGTTCATTTCGTCACATCACGCTGGCGTTACCACACCAGGCGCCGGTAGTGCCTTAAGTGCTAACCACTGGCACGCGTATGCACGCGCCTACGCCTCAAAACTTTCTACTTGTGTCTGTGTAGGAAAAGGGCGCGCAACCACTGGCACGCGTTAACCGCGTTGACGCCCACGCATCCAAGGCCGATGCACAATGTTGCTTGATGTTTTGGCTTAGAAATGTCCAAGTTCAGCCCAGAACGGCACGTTCTGAACTGGAGCGTGTTTGTATGTTTCAGAGAATATGAGAAAACGTTAAAAAATTGATAATGCTTCACCCACCACAGTTTAGACTATTTTAGAAGTAATTGACATTCCAGTGCCCAAAGTAACTACAGCGCAGTGCCCAAAGTAACTACAGCGGTATGCATCAGAAATCAACATCGGTGCGTGCGCCGCTCCCTCGAATGAACATTCGCGGCTAGAATACTGTACGTCTATCATAGGCGTGTGCAGGGTTCTCCTTAATGGAGGGGGGGGCAAAAGTTCTTCGCACTGACCCTTCCGCCTTCCTATTATGTCCATGTAGGGGCTGACTTAGCACCCCCTCCCTATTACGTTAATATATGAAGTTGACATTGAGCCCCCCCCCGCCCTCCTCTCTTCGGTGATTGAGGCGGCGGCTGCGCTCCTGTTCTGGTTTACAAAGCACCGGGTTTCTATGCCTGCACTATCAAACTTATTAACAATATCGTGAATATGCTAGTACCTTCACTACATTTACACTTCATATTTTATTGCACTCAACTTAATTCTGTCAGATCATGAAGATTCAGGCGTGATTATTAAGTCATGAGTCTACAACTGAGGCCAGAGTAGCAGACTTTCAGCTGATGTGTGTGTTAGAAATATTTTCTAATGCAACAACGAACACCTGGTTCTTATTGATACAACAGACATTGGTTATAAGATAGGAACCAAACAGTGCGTAGAATGCCTTTGGGCATTTTCCATAGTAGAAATGTGCTCTAATGCAACTACCTCGGCCTGAAACTTCATGATGTGACAGATATCGGTCATAATAATGGAACTGAACCCTAAATGGAAGACTTCTGCACGATGTCTTTAATCAAAGTATTCTCTAAAGTGACAAAACTGCTCATGAAGTCACAAATATCGGTCACAATATTGGAACTGAACCTTGTATGAAAGACTTAGGGATGTTGTCTTTAGTCAAAATAATCTCTAAAGTGACAAACCGCACTCAACTGTTCGTGAAGTCACATATATCGGTCATAATATTGGAACTGAACCCTGTATAAAATACTTCTATGTTGTCTTTAGTCAAAGTATTCTCTAAAACGACAAACCGCACTCAATTGTTCATGAAGTCTCAGATATTGGTCATAATCTTGAAACTGAACCCTATATGGAGGACTTCTGGACAATATCTTTAGTCAAAGTATTCTCAAAAGGAACAAACCACACCCAATTGTTCATGAAGTCACAGATATCGGTCATAATATTTAAACTGAACATTGTATGAAAGACTTCTGGACGTTGTCTCTAGTCAAAGTATTCTCTAAAGCGACAAACCACACCCAACTGCTCATGAAGTCACAGATATCGTTCATAATATTGGAATTGAACCCTGTATGAAAGACTTCTGGACGTTGTTTTTAGTCAAAGTATTCTCTAAAGCGACAAACCACACCCGACTGTTCATGAAGCCACAGATATCAGTCAAAATAATGGAACTGAACCCTGTATGGAAGACTTGTGGACGTTGTTTTTAATCAAAGTATTCTCTAAAGCGACAAACCACACCCAACTGCTCATGAAGTCAAAGATATCGGTCATAATATTGGAATTGAACCCTGTATGGAAGACGTCTGGACGTTGTCTTTAGTCAAAGTATTCTCTAAAGCGACAAACCATACCACACTGTTCATGAGGTCACATATATCGACTGTAATATTGGAACTGAACTCTGTATAGAAGGCTTTTGAACGTTGTCTGCAGCTGAAATGTTCTCCAATGCAACCACCCACACCCTACTCATCATGATGTGACGGATTTAGGTCATGAGGCTGTAATTGTACCCTGTGCAGAGGGCTTTTGAATGATAAGCGTATTGGAAATATCCTCTAATGCAAGAAACCGCACCTTGCTCTTAATGATACAACAGATACTGGTGGTAACAATGGAACCAAGCACTACTTAGAATGCCTTTGGGCATTTTTTGTGGTCAAAATATGCTCTAACGCAACTATCTGTACCTGAAACTTTCAAGATAACACCGATATTGGTCAGAGGACTGCAACTGAACCCTGTATAGAAGGCTTCTGGACGTTGTCTGTAATTAAAGTATTTTCTAAAACGATAAGCTGTACCTAATTCTTCATGAAGTCACCGATATCGGTCATGATACTGGAACTGAACCCTGTATCGAAGGCAGCCAAAATGTTCTTCAATGCAATAAAAAACACCTGCCACTTCATGATGAAACAGATATTAGTGATCAGATTGGAACCGGGCACAGCGTGGAACACTTTAGGGTTGTATATTTACTTATTTTCAAATACGGCCGCCCAATGTGAGGCTACTGCATGAGAGGTGTACATATATACAAAATGAATGCACCTAAACAGTAATATCAAAATAAGTGTGCCAACGTAAACAAATATCACTACCCCCTGAGTGCAACCCGGTAAAAATCGAGAGAAATAGAGCATTATTATGATACAAGTGTCTACAAAAAGTCAGACACACTGGTATCACGAACTAAACCAAGTAGATCAATTCAGTGTTGGATAACTTTATTTGGACGTGTTAGAGAGCACTACGAACGGCTTCTAAGCTGAATTCTGATTTCAGATCAGTGCTGTGTTGAAGGTTTCTGCACTTTGCTGCTAGTTTAAATGTCCTTTACCATCTACAAAATGCATCTGATACTTCTTGGTGAGACATACATTGGTTTTGAGATTGCAGCCAAGCACTGTGTAGAAGGCTTTCACATGTAATCAATAGTCAAAATACCTTATAATGCAATAAAGCACGCCCAAAATTTTTGATGGGACAGATACCGGTAATAGGATTGCATCAGAGCACCATACAGTAGTTTTGGCAAGTCCTCCAACATAGCTAAATTGAATATCTTGATATTTTGAATATGTTTAAGTGCACACATACATAGTCCAAGTTAATGTGTATACTAAAAACTGAACAGAAATGAAGCAGTCCTTGGAAACACATACAAAGATTCAATGTTCGAAACCATCTAATAATATCTTCAGCTCATTACAGTCTGGAGAACCAGATAAATACATGCACAGTTCTGGAAGGTCTCATAAGTCACGTGAGGTATTTTCGCATTTCTTCTATACAAATTGCAGTACAGTACCAGTGCACCTTCATTCATTCTGTGCATACATGTGGTGACCTCCTCTGCCTGCTATCGTGTCATCGTGCAGCTGATTTCAAATCAGGTGCTTCTCACAAGGTTTTCAGTATCTTTGCAGCTGTAAACAAAACACGTGTTATAGTACAGTAAACTGTAAAATGACGGAGAAGCACCATTGTATGCCTATAGCTATGAGTATCAGAATGAACAATAAATTAAGAATATATGTGTTAGAATGCCTCCAAACAACGTATGTGCTACTGAGCGTGGCAGAGAAGCAGAATAAGCGAGAAGTGAAATAGCAGGCAATGCCAGCAGCACTTAATCATGCAACTTTCTTTTTCGATCACCACAGCAACGCACGCTCGAGTTTCTATCTTGTACATGAATGGATATGAGACCGCTGACAGCTGAATGTGTCAGCGTCGGTGGTACCCGACACGAAATCACATCACACTGCTACCAACAAGCGCACGCTTGTTATTAGCTTGGCAACACACGAAAACAATTTGCACCAAAGCCAACGAATGTTTCAGCGTCATACAATTCGCGAATACACTTATATAAGTACGTACGATTTTTCAACACCGAAATATGCTGGCTAGTGCGAGGTTCGCTTTCAGCGATGATGCACACCGATGTTGAAAACAAACACAGTGCAGATAAAAACTCCTCCGTATGCACTACGCGATCTTTCGGGCGTCGTATATAATGTCTATGTTGCGACAGAAACAACCGTACAATTTTTTCAGCCAAATTTCCTCGCATGTGTTGGTTTATACGAACTAGACGGTAGAGGCTTACGCTGGATGCAGATGACACCGCTCTGAATTGCCTCCGTGGTAGGCAAGGGCTCACGCTCAAAGCTTGAAACCTCCGAAGTCTGTTTGCACTCATTTTAGCACAGAAAATCACAGATAAAAGCACAGGAACGCCCACATGCTCCAGTAGTCTGTACGACGTTTTCGCTCGGCGACGATTGCACTCAGGAGCGGCGCAAGCCAGCCCGCCGAAATTCGCTTGACTGGTTGGCGTCGCTCGAACTCGGCACGAAACCACGTCACGCTGGTAGCACTCGCAGTCGTTCGCGTGTCGTTGTCGTTCTAGATTACAAAGCGATCGTTCGGGAACGTTTGGAGTAGTTCCTGTGCTTGCTTCCAGCACTCGGCCGTGCCTTCGAAGCGGCGGCCATTAGGCATAACGTTTGGAGGCATCGTGACCTCTGGTTGGTTGGCGCGCGGCCCCTGGTTGGTTGGCGCCGCGGTGCGCGAGGTTACTTTGCGTACGCGTGGCAAAAATATCAAGCCCGGCTTGATTCCTCGAGCCTCCTCGTGCATGCCCCTCCAAGGCCGACGCCGAGAGGTGCATTTGACACTTTTGACGCTTTTGACGCGTAGACGCGAGCATACGCGTGCCAGTGGTTGGCACTTCATACTGCCAGGCGCGCGCCGCGCTGCGTTGCTTTGACGCATGTGCATTTCAGCTCGTCCAGCGTCCCTCCGTCACGAAAGAAGGTAGATGCCGTATTGTCTGGGTAACGCATCGGCGCGAAATGCAGCATGTCGCATTTCGCGTTGGTTGCCGCCGGGCCGCGACGACGGATGCTGGTCGCGCCGGTCGCGCCTGGCGTCTGACTATAGAGTGCTCGCGTTTTTCTCACGTAGTGTCGCTGTGCCCAGCATGCACGCGCGTCAACGCTACATTGGAGTATATTGGGCTCTTCATGAGGCGCTCGTGTCCGTTTTGCTAGCTCCACATATACCAAATTTGGTGTTACGTGACGTCAATGAATGGCGAAATATATGACTGGTGCAAACATGATAATCCTGACACGCGTGTCATGTAAGAACATGACAACATACCACGCTCTGAGCATTCTCGCGGCCGTTTCCCTAGCCCCACATATACTCATTTTGGTATCACGTGTCGTGAATAGATGACGACGGTAGACGACGCATCCAAACAGGATAATCATGACACGGAAGTAATGTACGACATCATTTACCTCCACCTCGTAACCTTGTGCTGAGTTTAGAGTGACATATCAATCTTGCTCATTCGTGCTTCGCATATCATCGATTCCCACTGTACATAAAATCTGCTACCTATTTACGTTTTATATGCACGATTGTACAGCTAGGCATGCTGCAAACGAATCCAAAGATTCAGGATTGATGTGTAGCGTTGTTGAGAAAGTAGTGAGAGTTTATTGCTTGCCAGTAAGCAGACGAAGGATGGAACTATATATATATATATATATATATATATATATATATATATATATATATATATATATATATATATATATATATATCAAGCGTGATATCACACGGCTGCGTTCCCATTCTTGAGGTACGATGCCATCTTCCCATGACTGAATATTTGTTTGGCAGTTGTCGTGTAGCTGCTACTCCAAGCTGATACTGAGCCATTTACGTTATTCTATCGGGCCCTGGTGAAGAGGAAAGCTTACAGGGTGTCATGGCACCTATCGCTCTTGCATAGAAATAGCAGCATTAACACTTACATCTCGTGGACCGGGGATATCGCATAAAAGCATATCGGAGAACAGGACTGTTCTTTTTAACGTCAATCTCACGGTGGCTTTGACAGAGTGTAAAAGCCTTGAAGGGGTGACGTTACTGGGCGCATGAGCGAAGACCATGTAGAGTTTTTTATACACGAGAGAGTGATTTACGTAGGTCTAATGACTCGCAAAAACTTTTCCATCTTTGATCCTAGAGTTGGTCCATTCAGCGCGGTATCTTTTAACGAGAAAGCGATTTATGCCGGAGACCACCATGGCTACGCTGACGTATTTCCGTCATGGATATGACTTCGTAAACAACAAAAGGATAGCTTGCAAAGAAAAAAAATGAAAGGGAATATTGCTGTCACGGAGCATCGATCCAGTGACCTCTAAATTGGTGACTAGACCACACGGCATACGCAAACAGGCTAACGGAAATCCATTCATATACACTATATGCCATTTGGTGGTCCTCATAGCTACGAAACTTCAGCGCGCTTTTGTCATTCGTAGCGAGATTGCGCGATGAGCTCGCGTTAAGTGTCGGGTAGTGTTGGGCGCAGCACCTTCCGCATTTTGACGAGCGCCGCACAGAGCGTTCTCTCTCCTGCACGTGCTTATCAGACTCGTGGTTCGGAAGGGCACAGAGGTCACATCGCTCACTGCCGCGGCCACGTTTATGGAAGTAGCATGCTAACAAGAAGAAGAAAAAATTGTGACAGTCGTTAGCACCTGCCCTGCGCATGCGGTCGTTTTGTGCGTCTTTCTTCTGGTTGAACAGCGTTCTTTAAGAATCGATCTACGACAGCTAGTAGTCCGAGCTCGTACTGCATGGCGGGCCTTAGAAACGACGTGTAGAAGGAACTAATCGCATATGGCATGGGTATGATGCTGCACTTAACCAAGAACGCTGCGACAAGACAATGATAAGCATGAACGACGTATTTTTAAAGCATGCAAAATATCTGACCGTGACGCAGTCGATAGCACGCCCAGCATGTGTTAGCGTGGACCCAGAGTTCACGTGTTCGAATGCCGTTGGCAGAATTTTTTGTTTTTGTATTCTGAGCACAAATACTTCTTTGACGTCGTTACCGTGACGAAAGTACGTCAATGAACATTTGGTGGATCCCAGCATAAAACACTTTTGTCTTAAAATTACACTATCTCACGCTAAAGAGAACCACGTGTAGATGCAAAGCAGCCGTTGCTACTGCTTACTGTGACGTTCACGCTAGCGCGCATTGAAGCATTGCGCAGTAGATAAATCTGGGGAAGTGCAAAGCATGCACTAATGAACCAGTGTTTTGTTCTGGAACATACCATTCGCGGCTAACGCGCAAAAAGAGTCGGAATACCGCAATTACACACATAATTCCCCAGTCCGTTTTTAGTTAAAAGGGCCCGGATACACTTTATGAGCATGTCCAAAAAACGCTGCCGATCGGTAGTAAAGGCTCCCGACAACACGCGATCCAAACATTATACCTAAGCACGCGGCCTGGAATTTACAATAAATTATCAAAGACAGCTGGAATTACGTTCTATTCTCTCGACGAATTGCGTTATGTACCGGAAAATCACATGTCAACAGCCCATCTATCAGCTACTGGCTGATTTGAACATGGCGAGCTCGCTCGTTACAGAGATAGCCGTGGGAGGCAGCTACTTGTCCACGCGTGCGCGCGATTACACTGAAAAAGCAACGCATTCGAAGAAAAGTTTCTTTGAAGAAAAGTTGTAAGTTAAGAGAGGGGGAGCGTAGAAGAGTAGGGGGACGACGCGCTTAGGTGGTGGAGCACGGACGCCACCACGTCAAGTAAGCTCAGAAGAGTCTTCTAATCTGATATAAGCGCCTGGAATAGCTGTCGTAAAGTTCGTTAGTCTCTTAGAATCAAGTGGACTTGTAGATATTTATGTACGACAATAACTAAAGGACACCCCGTTCTTCTTCACAGTAATGCACGCATGCTGGTTCTCGTCGTCTGGCGGTATAACTTGGATGAAATGAGTAAGGTTTCTGCGAATGTAAACAATATCTTTGCTGCTCCTTCCATTCGTGTTTGAAAGAAAATACTCGTATCCTGATATTGTTATCGTAGATGAGTTTTGGTCAAAGATTACCATTATTGGGTAGTGATTTTTAAGCATTAGTTTCCGCGAATCCGATATGCGGGACTTCTGAGCCTCTCACATTCGATTGAAATATGAAGGACTTTTAGACATCCTCTGCAAACGATTACTGTTGCCTTCGACAGGCCACGGTGCTGCTGTTCTTCTTATTATGCAGTGGACTTCTGAAGGCTTGCCAGAACCGGACTGATGGTGTCAAGCAACTGCCACGTGCTGCATGCTGTTGGTGTCTGCATTCTCTCTACGAAAACATGAATGGTAGTCACGAGGGAGCTGACCTTGGCAACTTTCTTCACTTCTCCTGTCGTTACTGGTAGGATGTTGAATTTCTCTCGGCTATTCTTGTTTCTCATGGTATAATCCTGGTTCTTTTCAATTTTCTACGGTGCTGTGTAGAGCTCCTCTGCCACCTCGACTATCCTATGGTTATGACATTGCTTTCTTTTTCGACAATGCATACATATGATCTCAGCCTATGCACAAGTTTGCCTTCGCAGCTTTTAGGTTTATACCTCTTCTTACAGCGTTTAATTTCACCCATGTTATACCTCTGCTACCTTAAATCTATTGATTAACTTCGAACACTCCAATAGCTCTATTTTGTCAGTCGCACATGAACCTTTCATGATTTCTTGGCTCCTAATAAGATTTTTTTCTTCTGAAACATTTTGCCAGTGTCCTGTCTACTGAGTGTACCTCCGACATCTATTGCACACTCTTTGACAATACTAGTAAGATTATCACTCAATTTGCCAACGCTAGTGAGAGTGAACTCGTCTAGTGCCTCGAATCTATGCTGAAGCGAAACTCCGACTTCCTGTACTGTTCATTTCAACGTTAGTCCAATTGTAGGCCTCTTGCGTATCAGTCTTTCGCATTGCTTATTAAAATCTAGGTGAATACGAGCTCCTACCATACTATGGTCGCTGCATCGCATCTTGGAAACTACTTCTACATCCTGTACAAAGTCTAGGTGTGCACTCAGAATGAAGTCTACCTCATTTTTAGTTTGGCCATTAGGACTTCACAGCGTCCACTTGCGGTTAGCTCATTAAAAAAAAGGTCTTCAAGATCTATAAAATAACGCATTCTGCGAACTCTACTAATAACGCCTTTCTGTCATTTCTAGAGCCGAGGCCATATTCCCCCGCTGGATGGTCTACGGCCTGTTTCTTGCCCACTTTGGTATTAAAGTCGCTCATCGGAATGGTATACTGTGTCTCTACTTTAATAATGACCGACTATACGTCTTCATAGAAGCGTTCAACCAAATGAGCATAATGGCTCGATATAAGCGCATACACCCGTACCACCTTCATTTTGTACCTTTTGTTGAACATAATGATGATTCTTACCACCCTTTTATTGAAGCTATATTAGGTATCATTTATTGTTGTCATAAAGGAAGCATAGCTGCTCCTTGGGCTCGAGAAGCAACGATTCTGTGGTTCATGTTACCACTTCTTAAAACAACAAAAAGAGCCCCTGCCTACCACACTAGTGGGGATGTGCTGATCTTGCTTTCTTTTTCGATCGGGCGACGGAACAAAAACTAATTAACGCGATGTTCATGGAAATAGCTTCGTCTTTGGATATCCCTGAATAATACTGGGTTTCTTTAGGTTAATAAATTTAGACTCAAAATGGTCAAACAAGCGTTCCCTATTGTTTTGGCAGCTCTGTTGAGCATAATTTCAGCGCTCAGTTGCAACCTGCGTGGCTTCATATATAGTACTTTGCCCTGGCCAATACGCTTGAATGATGGAGCTTTTGTAAGCGAGCTACGACTCGCAGCAATTAATTTACGATGTGACCCCTGGTCACTCCTCGACTTTATGGAGAAAACAAAGTTCCATATTTTTTATTGCGTATTGATACTGTAGGGCAAACTTCTGCAATTAAAAAGGAGCACTGCGCGAAAGAGGACAACTGAAGCCAATTTGTGTACATGTGCATCGAATTTCGCAAAATTTACGTCAGGTACCTAGCTGGTTGAGCTGATTTATTTTTTGGTGTTCAAATAATACATTCAAATAGTAAGGTCTTCGCGAATCTACCACAACACCAAACCATTCGAATCGAATATTCTAAGTGCCAAATAATTGCGCACCTACAGTGTTTCTTCGCCCTCTGTCCAGCAAATTGACATGCACTGTGTGAATAGGAAAACTCACTTCACCATTGAGCGATCGTTTCCGAATACTTCGCAGTCTCTCTTGAAGATACATTGAAATGCAAAAAATAGGCTTCTGAAATCTCGAGCGCAATTTTCGGGGCCAAAAAACCTCTGTGGGTGTGATTTTTTTAAAGTGACCCTCGTAAAACATGTGCTCCCGCTTTGACATACATGCTAATAGCAGATGTATATTGACACGTTTCAGCTGTCTTCTCCAATGAATATGTTCCATATGGTGACTCCGCATGTTGCCAAAACAAGCAGGTAATGAA
The DNA here is from genome assembly GCA_013436015.1 of Rhipicephalus annulatus. Classification (NCBI taxonomy): domain Eukaryota; kingdom Metazoa; phylum Arthropoda; class Arachnida; order Ixodida; family Ixodidae; genus Rhipicephalus; species Rhipicephalus annulatus. The sequence goes on along the minus strand of WOVY01010234.1, from coordinate 778,347 downwards.
TTTCCTCAAATTTGTAATCTACTCAGTGGCTCGGCCACATTAGCCCCGCCGCGGTGGTCTAGAAGCTAAAGTACTCGGTTGATGACCCGCAGGTCGCGGGACCGAATCCCGGCTACAGCGGCTGCATTTCCGACGTAGGCGGAAATGTTGTAGGCCCATGTGGTCAGATTCGGGTGCACGGTAAGGAACCCCAGGTGGTCGAAATTTCCGGAGCCCTGCACTTCGGCGTCTCTGATTAACATATGGTGGTTTTGGGACGTTAAATCCTACATATAAATCAATCAGACCATGCCAACGGATCCTTTACCTCCATCTGTTGCTTTACAGGGAGCCGACGAAGAGTGCCTTACTGCAGAAGCCTAACGATGTTCTCCAGTTGGGTGTTGTCTAGTGAGTTCCGGCCAGGTGTCATCTGTGCGACTATTAGAGGCTGCCCCGCCGCGGTGGTCTAGTGGCTAAGGTACTCGGCTGCTGACCCGCAGGGCGCGGGTTCGAATCCCGGCTGCGGCGGCTGCATTTCCGATGAAGGCGGAAATGTTGTAGGCCCGTGTGCTCAGATTTGGGTGCACGTTAAAGAACCCCAGGTGGTCTAAATTTCCGGAGCCCTCCACTACGGCGTCTCTCATAATCATATAGTGGTTTTGGGACGTTAAACCCCACATATCAATCAATCTATTAGAGGCTTCTTTATCCTTTCACTCGACTGCGTTTGTAGTGGGAAGCAGAAGCGGAGGAGACTTTGAGCACGGATTACCAAGCAAATGTGCCTGGGGTGACCCCCCAGGCACAGATCGTCTTCGTCTAAAACATCCGGCCGCTTTTTGTTGAGACAACTGATCTCTAACCATTTTCTTGCGCACTGCCAATCTATCTTGAATAATAAGACAGTTCTTCAAAGGACTGCGCCAGTATTCGAGATCATAAGGCCCATCACAATTCGAACACTTCAGCACACTAGCCTGACGCGTCTTCAGAGTGCGGGGTACAATGTATAGGACACAAACGGTAGTGTTCTTGCACACGCTGCTCATGTGACCCAACTTTATACACTTCCAGCACTGAAGTAGCCTTGACACGAAGGGATGAACAGCGCGCTGAGGGTGTCCCACCTTCACGTGTGGCGGGGAGGGTTTCACTCTTGAATGCAGTCTTCACGCAACGGGACGTGCCAAGAAAAAGGCACTTGTCGTGATGGCTTATTCTGTAGCGGGCTTGATCAGAACTAGGAAGTCTGCTTTGGCAGTAGTCTATAGTAAACATCGTACATCACTCTAGTGCCGAGTTCTTTTTTCAGCGGTTTGTTACCGCGGCCCTCCATCCCATTGAGCTTTGTGACCTTTTGCAATGTATCCAGTGCCGCCACGCGGTTGACGTCAATGGCTAATACATACTTTCACGTGCTCATTCTGACGTGTTTGATTGTGTTTGGAATCAGTGCCTCCATCTATGCAGACACGGCTTGCCTGTTAAGGCGCCCTATGTTATCAGTGGGAGAAAGGGACATCGAAAGAACGGTGAATACCTGGATACCATGCGATCTTATGGTGGAAGCACTCGAATCAAATGCCATGCTCAGAAACCGCCTTTAGCCTTGCGGCTTTTCTTTAGCTCGAACGTGGCGTCATAAGAGTCTACATTACTGACATAAATGGTTCATGGTATTGTGACTATCAGGGTCACTTTCAGTGCTGTTGCTCTTCCTGGAGGGGGCAGTACATAATACCTTCGAATAGGGTTTGTGAACACTCGCTAATCAGTAAGGTCGATTTTGTTAAGGGAGATGACACCATAAAAGATATTTAGCAAGAACTACTTTGGTAGAGTGAACGGGAAGGGGGGGGAGTTGAAGCACTCCCTTCCATATTACAAGCGTGTGATTGATAAATATTGATATGGTGTATCAACGACACTGCTTTGCAATACTTGTGAGTAGGCGTTAGTATAAACCCGAATCGGAGCAAGGATCTGAGTAGTGTTCAGGATGAACAGCTAGTACCATAATTCAGCAAAAAATGTAGAATACACTCGGGCGTACTTAAAAAAAGGCAGATCTCACGTACTGTGGCAAGCAATGATAGGCGAAGAATGAATGAGGAAGGTTGATATGTTACTTTAAAATCAGCACAATGTTGCGAGGTGGATGGACGTAGTCCACAAGAAACACAATTAGAAATGTTATGCGGCCACGCGTATTTAGATAAGATGCGAGTATGTTTTTTATAGTGCCGTAAGGACGGCCCCACTAACGTCTCCAACACCAGCACCAGCAGTGGTAGGCATGTAAATGATGCCGTACATGACTTCCATATCAAGATTATCATTTTCGTGCCTGGCATTTGTTTTCGTCGTATATTCACGTCACATAATACAAAGAGTTGTATACGTGAAGCTTGCGAAACAGCCTCGAGCACGGTATGAGCTTAAACAGTAGTCATGTTTTACATGACAAACATATCATGATTATTATGTTTGGACGTGCTATCTATTTACGTCGTCTATTCACGTCACGTAATATCTAATTTGATATATGCGAAGCTAGCGGAACAGGCGCGAGCATGCTGCTGCGAGCGTAGCATGTAGTCATGTTTAACATGGCATGCATAACATGAATAATATGTTTGGGCATATAATTTGTTTTGGCGTGTAATCTGAAGATAGCGAAACAACCGCGAGCACACCAGGAGCGTGGCGTGCGGTCAAGACTTCTATAACATGAATTTCATAAGTTTCACGTTGGAGCCCGTCCCTTATGTTCACCATGCAGATATGCCATACCATACCAGTTTTGCAATATGTCATGTGAATGAAACCACCACAAGAGCAGCAATACCATGACGTAAATTATGATAGTCATGACTTACATGTCATGTCTTTTACGTTATAACTAGTCATTTATACTGGTATTACAGTTATGTTATGCCATACTAATTTTGGTATATATCCCAATATTGAAACGGTCAAGAGAGCTCAAAGCCTAGGCGGACAGATAGATAGATAGATAGATAGATAGATAGATAGATAGATAGATAGACAGACACGGTATATGTCACCGAACTTCACTAAAAATGCCTCACATTTAAAATACATCTTGCACTATGGACTCTCAAACTCAAACACAATAACATTTTGTGGAGCCAACCTAACTAACTCAGAGTCACACTCTCGAAAAGTTTCTGCAACCTGACTCACTCGGACTAAACTCACCAAATATTACTCACACGGACTCACTAGACTCACAGCCCGATCTGAGTCTGAGTTGATAGGAGTGAGACGACTCATGGGTGAGTTCACTGACCTACGTCTCTGCCTGCGCTATTCAATACACCAGCTGCGTGGCAGCAAGGGCTTATGGTCTTGAGTTAGATTTGTTCATTTTTATCTAGCGTAGGTTGCCATTTTCCCATATAATTTTTTGTAAGCATATCTGTACTGCAGTAAACAGAGATAGCTTTGTTTTGTGGAGTTGTCTAATATAGTGCTAGCACTATCAACAATTCGCGATTCGCCTTTTGCTAACATATCCAAGTTCTGCGAGCTAGTTCAAATTAGAACTGTTGCAGTGTAGCTCACCATTCCATTCAAAGCTTGCCCCGAAACTCCGGTGAAGTGACTGCTTCTTAGTTCCGCTGAAGAAAACACGCAGACTGGAAGAGATATTGACGGTTTGAGAGGACAACTCGTCTAATCAGATTGAAAAATGATGACAAGGGACGACTCGAAAAACGCTGACCAATAATAAAACCAAAAGAATAAAATGCTGGAATTTAGGCATAAAAACAGGTCTACAGATTTCATAAAATACACACATACTGATCACCAGTAGTGGTATACTGTTGAATAATTGATATGTCTGCGCGCTTGGTTCTTGACGGGCACTGTTTACGACCGCCTGCGGTAGCCTAACAACTCTTACTCTAGACTGCCCCGATAGCACACTGAAATTCAGTGAAATCATGCTTTTGCGTCAATGAACACATGACTGCGCATTTTCTTACCTGGATACGAGAACAAACTTGCGGAGCCTTATTGCGGAGCCTTACTATACCCACACATTGAAAAATAAAGAGCGGGCAGAAATTGAGGACTCTTACCCTACCCGTGTTTTCTTATCTTGGCCTTCTAACACATTGAACGGCAGGCGGGTAAGCATAGCGTGGTTTTATAAAAAGAGAAGCCATGCGTGTTCAAGCTCAAGGGTGATCCAAGAAGCCTTGCGATTTAGATACGTGGTTCGAAAAAAAAATGAAAAAAAAGTCAACATAGCATAATATTTTTTTCACTTTCTTTTGCTTTGTGGCAAAAGAAGTTTTTTCACATCATCAATTGAGCCATCTCCTCCTCTGGGAAAGGTTCAAAAGGCGTTCGACCAATCTCTCGTGAGTTTTTTAAAGCCTATTTTGTCAGAGCTGAAGAATCTGCAAAGCGTGCGCTGAGGCGAGAGCGCCATTGTTAGTGCCGGGCCCCAAGATAGATCATTCACTTTCATGAGCGGAGCGATAGATTCCAAGCTTGCTGCCTTCTTCGACCAAAGAACCAAGAAGAGCCAGCTAAGTAGCCTCCAACTTTATATATCGAGCAAAGGCTGGCCTCGAGCTGTTCTTTTTTTGTGGGTATGTCCACCTCCACTACATATATTTTCAAATCACGTGAGTGCCGGCTGATAAGTTATCTGCGAAGACCACACATGAAACTAAGGTGGTCGATTGTTGACGACTATAGCCTCCGGTTAAGATGCGACGATAGGATAGTATGCTGTTTATGTACAAGCCTGGTGACCTCACGTTATATGGATTGTCAATATGAGAATCAATCTCAACTATAGAGTGTCCACGAGGCCTAGATCCATGTTGGCAGCGGCTGTCACAATGTTAGTTTGGAGGCATATCGTCTTGTGCACCGCTGTTTCCACAAAAATTTAAATGAATGGAATGATAGGAATACACAACGTCACTTGCGTTCCTTAACAATGATTTTAAACAATCACGTTGTGCCATTCAACCCTCGTGGCGAACCTTGTGTCAGATGTCAGAATAAAGGCAGCTGGCCAAATGAAGCCTGAAGAAGAAGAGCCTTTGTGAACTTCGGCACAGTGAGATTAAATTGGAAGGTCATCTAAAAAACCCGACAAAGCGTACGAAAGTTAGCGTTCCTAACATCCGTGGTCGTTCTTTTCACTAACGTAGGTTCGTTTCAACAAACTATAAAATAGTGACTGTAGCTCATATGCACTAGTCTTGCAGAGGGTATTTCTTTGAGAATGTGCACGGATTGCATCTTGGCAGCTCTTACAAGCGGCTTGTGCACAGCCCCAGCGTTAGGAGTGAGCACAAACAAGAGTCAAAGTAACCACACTAGAGAAACTCAAACTAGACTAGACCTGTGCGCCGGTACGAAAATTGGCGGCAGCGCGTCAACGGCACGTAGTCAAATCAGATCAGCAGCGGCGCAGAGCGCGTGGCGAGGAAATCAAGATTCAAGAGTTGGGGGAATAGAAAGTCGTCCCTTGAAATAAAAAAAAATATTTGTTTCTGCAAAAGAGAGTATCAGTTCACGTGATAGCAGCATGCCTGAATGTTATTTATTTACAAATACTGCTGTGTCGGTTTTCGAGACATAATAATAATAATAATAATAATAATCATCATCAGCAGCAGCATCATCAGCCTGACTACGTCCACTGCAGGACAAAGGTCTCTCCCATGTTCTGCCAGTCAACTCCGTCCTGTGCTTGCTGCTGCCATTTTATAAACACAAACTTCTTAATCTCATCTGCCCACCAGAAAACCTGTTTCCCCCTAACCCACTTGCCTTCTCTTGGAATCCAATTATTTACCCCATATTGACCAGCGGTTATGCTGTCTACGTTTTACATGCCCAACCCATGTCTGTTTCCTCTTCTTGATTTCAGCTATGATAATCTTAACAACAGTTTGTTCCTTATTCTAATTTGCTCTTTTGTTATCTAATTAATTTACACCTATCATTTTCCTTTTCATTGCTGTCTGCATCCTCAATTTAAGCTGAACCTTCTTTGTAAGTCTCCAAGTGTCTGCGCCGTAGCTAAGTACCGGCAAGATGCAGCTGTTATTTACCTTTCTCTTGAGGAATAGTGGCAATCTGCTAGTCATAATTTGAGAGTGCTTGCCAAATGTCCTCCACCCCATTCTTATTTTTATAGTTTCTTCACTCTTGTTCAGCTCCGCGTTTATTACCTGTCCTAAGTAGACAGAGTCTTTTACAACTTGAAGTGCATGATTACCTATCTCGAAGCGCCGTTCTCATCCGAGGTTGTTGTACATTACTTTTGTTTTCTGCAGATTAATTTAAGACCTACTTTTCTGCTCTCCTTGTTTAACTCCGTAATCATGAGTTGCACTTCGTCCTTTGAGTTACTCAGAAATGCAATGTCATCGGCGAAGCGCAGATTGCTAAGGTACGCTAACTAACTCTTCCCATTCTAGCTTTCTTAGAACCCCCTGTAAGAACACGGTAAGTAGCATTGAAGAGATTGTATCCCCCTGTCTTACACCTTTTTTGATTGGTATAGTGTTGATTTCTTTATGAAGATCTATGGTAGCAGTTGATCCCCTGTAGGTTTCTTCCAGAATGTTATTATGTGCTTCGTCGACGCCCTGATTCAGCAGTGTGTACGTGACTGCTGATATTTCTACTGAATCAAACGCCGTCTTGTAATCCATGAAAGCTATGTATAGTGGTTGGCTGTGTTCTGAGCATTTCTCTATTACCTGATTGATAGTATGAATGTGGCTGATTGTTGAGTAGCCAGTTCTAAATCCTGCTTGTTCCTTTGGTTGATTGAATTCTAATGTTGCCCTAATTCTGTTAGCAATTGCCTTTGTATATAGCTTGTATACGATGGAGAGCAAGCTCATTGCCCTATTTTCTTCAAGTCCTTGTCATTTACTTTCTTAGGTATTGAGATAATGTTAGCATTCTTCTAAGGTTCTAGTACTCTTCTCGCCAGAAGACACCTCGTAAACAGTGTGGCTAGTTTTTCTGACACAATCTCTCCTCCATCTTTCAGCAAATATGATGTAACCTGATTCTCACTAGCACCTTTGCCTCTTTGCATGCTCTCCAAGGCTCTTCTGACTTCTTCTGTCATTACTTGGGGGGGGGGGGATGCCATCTGGGTTACTACCAGTTCTTATACTTAGGTCAGTGGTTGTCCCAGCTACTATAAAGATCTCTGTGAAACTCGTCCGCTCTTTTAACTGTCCTATCTATATTGGTAGTCATTTTGTCTTCTTTGTCTCTTAGTGCATACATCCTATTTTCGCCTATACCAAGTTTTCTCTTCACTGCTTTCACGCTTTCTTCGTTCTTCAGAGCGTGTTCTATACTCTCCATGTTATACCTTCTTACATCAGATCTCTTACGCTTATTAATCAACTTCGAAATCTCTGCCATCTCTCTTTGTCTGTTGTACTTCGGATTTCATGCTTGGACGCTTCTTAATGCTTTTCTTGGTTTCCAGGGACAGCTTGCCACTGTTTTGTCTAACTACGGTACCTACAACTTCCACTGCACACTCTGTAACATTACTCGTCAAATTATTATTCATTGTGTCAATGCTAAGGCTATAGTTCTCGATAAGAGCCGAGTACCTGTTCTAAAGCGACACTGAATTCCTTGTTTTCCCTCTCACTGCTAGCTAATTGATTGGCTTCTTTCGTATTAATTTCTATCGTTTTTTCTTCAAGTCTAGGTGAACTTGAAACCATACTATTCAATGGTCACTGCATTGTACCTTGCAAAAAACATTCAAATTCTGCAGGATGCCTGGGTGTGCACTTATTATAAAGTCTACTTCATGCCTACTTTCGCTATTAGGGTTCCTCCATATCTACTTTCAGTTCCCTCGCTTTCAGTAGAAAGTATTAGGGATCCGTAAATTATTGTGTTCTGCGAATTCTACTAATAACTCCCCTCTGGAATTTTTAGTGCTGACGCCGTAATCTTCTACTGCTGGGCTACAGCCTGCTTCTTCCCTACCTTGTCATTCAATTCTCCCATCAGTATAGCGTACTGTATTTTTACCTTACTGATTGCCGACTCTACGTCTTCATAGAAGCCTTAAACTAACGCGTCATCATGGCTGCATGTAGGCGGGTAAGCCTGTACAACCTTCATCTTGTATCTTTTATGGAGTTTAATTACAATACCTGCCACACTTTAATTATTGCTATAGTAATCGTCTATGTTGCCAGCTATGTTTTTGTGGATAAGAAATCCCAGTCCAAGTTCTCTTCTGTCAGTCAAGCTACAATAGAAAATGACGTGCCCATTCTGTAGCACTGTATAGGCCTCGTCTGTCCTTCTAACCTCACTTTAACACCCTCTAGCTCCTCGAATAATACAGGTAGGCTTGCCTCACTAGATGAGATTTTAGCGTTAAACGTTGCGATGTTCAGGTTGAAATAGTGGCCTGTCCGGTCCCACAGATTCTTACTGCTGCGTTGAAGATCTGACCGCCTCCGTGGTCAGCTGCTTCGCAACCGCTGGGTACTGTGGGTCGTGAGTTAACTGACGTAAGTATGTGGGAGGTAGTGGCCAGATACTATACCAGGGTGGCGAATCCTTCTCTGCTGAGGGTGTGCGTTATCAGCGGTGGTCACCAGTGAGGGCGCACCCCAGGCCTCCTAAGGAGTTCCCTGACCACGTGGATTTTCAAAATCTATTTGGGAACTGCGTGGCACCGGTATTCGAACCACGAACAACTTTCATGCGAGGCTGATGCTCTTACCACTACGCCATCGTGCTTTCGAGACTTATAAGAGTGTCTACAAAAGTTCAGCACCTTGAGAAAATTCACTTTAGCAAACTCATCCTTATGCAATTCTTTTTCTTTCAATTGTTCAGCACCGAGTATGCGCTCATTTTAACAACCCACGTTCGGCAGAAAAGCAAAACAGAAACAAAGAAAACGAAAACACTTCTGAATTGATCTAACGAGCAAAATATTTAGAGAAGGAAATGCCCAGGTGCAGAAGATTATGTGTGTGCTAGACACTCGAACCATATTGAACTATCATGCAGGAGGGTGACACAATTGGAAGTGCACCGATGTTCCGTAGGGGCTGCCGCGATAAAACATGCAAATTCAAAGCGGTCAACAAGAGTGACTATGGCAATGACATTTAGGCAGTATTGCTTGTTTAAAAACAGATTGTAACATAGTTAGGTCATGTTTGTGGTGAGGCGACCAAACAATCAAAGCATATTTCAGTCTGGCCAAATTCTAATGAACTGTCACTCAGCATTTTTTCGCCGAGTTGCTTAACATGCGTCGGAGACACCAAAGTTTTCGAAGAGCTTGTTCCAAATTGTTGAGGTGTGCGTGTGACTCCATTTTAAACTTGGTGTGAAAGCAACACCAATGTATTTTAAAATACGAGTGAAGCAGTCTATATGCTGCCTAACTACGCTACGTTAAATACGCTACAGGAGTTACACCGTCGTTAGTACTTGTAAAATGAAAAAAAAAGCTGTTTCTTATTTCAAAAGGTTGTGACTACAATCTTTTGAAGTTTTTCATGTTTCACTCCCGCTACAAAACGACGAAAAAAAACACTGTTCCGTGCAGCCTTATTTTGAGTTTTAAAGATAATTCTACACATAACGCAGTCGTCTGCATACAATTGAAGTTTAATTTGAGTATCGCCGTTAGTTTCTTACTTGTCCTTTATATAAATTAGGAACAAAAGTGGAACATGCATCCAGCCTTGAGGCACATTTATGATGTGATATGTAAGTAAGATGAAAGGAAATTGCATGGTTAATCGTAACAAATTTTGAGCGCGACAGCAGATGATCTTTATGTGACCAAGGAGCGGTGCTACAGGCTTTAACCCAGGTGCCGGGGAAGAAGAAACCTTGCAAGTCTTCTTGACTACGCAAACACACAATTTATTTACGTATTTACATGGCGTTCAATAGAATAGGCGTCGAGACGCGTCTTTACACAAGACACAACCGGCCCTAACGAATGCCAGAGAGAGAGCACCCAACTCCCACGCGACGCTTCTTTCATAACACCCGGTTCGAGCACGCGCTTCTTGACAAACGCTGATGGCGTGTCCCAGCGACGTCTATGCGCTGTTCTTATGGCGCACACGGAAACCTCTCGCGTTTCTGCTAGAAGCGCGCCACTTTTATCAAGTACGCTGATGAGCGTTCCTTACAGATCAGTTCATTGCCTTGCCAGTCATAACGTGTGCTATCAAACCAACCAGCTTGTTGTTGTCAAAAACATTTCTAAAAGAACTGAAAATTTAGCATGGCAAACCATGTCAATGACCTTCGAATCATCAATAAAAGTAACAGCAAGCTGTTTCGAGAAGTTAAGGGAAGGAGCAATGTCATTCGTAAATTGATGCGGCTGTGTAAGAGTATAGAATCACGAGCACAAAAGCCAGGCTGTAATCATTATTGTATAATGTGTGAACTTAGCTGTTCTACAGTGCAGTTGTTAGTGACGTGCTCTAAAAGCTTACACTGGTAAAAGGCAAAAGATATATACTGTGATGAGTGAAGAAAACGAAAACGACGGAAGTGCGGGGCAAGGCGCGTGTAATGTGCGCGTGAGTGTCAGCGAATCAGCTGATGATCTGTGGTGGCCCATAGAGGTGGCGTGCCACGATTGGGCCACGGGCGACCATCACGTGGCAGTGGGCTTTGTGGCTGGGGACGAGCCGAAGCAGCGGCAGACGGGAGACAGCGGGCCGAAGCGTCGGACGCAGGCGAGCCAGGTTCCGGCCGGGGAGCGCGGCCGTCCACGCTGCTGCCGTCCAACCACCAGCTGGGGCGGCATTGCCGGCACGAGTACTGCATCTCGGGGTGCGGCCTGGCCTGCTGTTCTCTTCCTTGCCGAGGGCATTGCGGATCTCGGCGAGGCGTCTCCACGGTCAGCCGTTCGACACAGCGATGAACGTGGCCTGGCTAATGGTCACGGTTGCGTCGAGCATCGCGTTTCGGCGCACGCTCTTCGCTGGACGGGCTTGCCATGCCCCGCATGGAGCATCACGTCTCCGATGCGGGTTGACTGCTCCGTGGCCGCACCCATGCCATCAAGCGCCGGTGTCACCAGAGCGTCGCACATCGGCAAGGGACGAGCGAGACGTTCTGCCGGGCGAGACGCGGGATTGCGCACAGAGGAGCATGGAACCGGGCGAGGTCCAGGGTGGCCGAGGATCCAGGTGCCAGGGGAGTTGCTGGCTGAATCTAGCATCGCCGAGCGGTGCCGAGTGATGCGCCAGACTCGGACGTAGGCCACGAGCTCATGAGCTGCAGTGTGCACCCGAGGATACCTGGCGGTGCCCTGTCCAAGAAGAAGGAACGTGCGGAAAAGAGAGCTCGAGGGTTGAGGCCACGAAGGCAGAGGAAGTGGTGCGCCGCTCGAGAGGACGAGTTACTGGCAGCGTTCCTGAGCCGGACGTGAGACCCGTACGTGTCGGCCAGGTCGAGCTCCGGTGTGTCTGTTCAAGGTCCAAGGCCGAGACCTGCCGAACGGCTCCTGCCTGGGTGCAGTGACCAGGAGCAGGTTCGTGGGCGAGGCCTACCGGGTGTGGTCCTCGTGAGCCATGGCCTGATCCTGGACCTCAGGAGTTGCGACCCTGACTGCTGGGTTGGCCGCGACGTCCGACTCAACGGCGCTGCACACGGTAGCGTATCCGTGCGCCGTCAGCCGTTCCACCCATGCCATGAAATAACAAGTTCATGTTAATCCTTTCTCGTCCGCTATCAACAAACATAGTGACAAACGTCCGCTTAACCATCACATATACATATAATTTCGTATTATTTGCTTGTTTCGGACTTAAATACGGGTACGACTTTTGCTAATTTCCACAGCTGGGGAACTGCTGCAGAGATTATCGATTTTTCAAATGTTGAGGTGAAATAGTCTGGACGACATTGCGAATGCCAATACAGAAAGTTATCTGGAATATCGTCTGGGTCAGACCGTTTTAATACCTCCAGATTTAGTATGAAGTTATGTACTCCAGACAAGCCTAACTCAAGAATACAAAGAGCAGGTAGTTTGCTGCGCATGGAAATTCAAGGAGTAATGCCATTATCCATACAAAAGCAGGTGTAAAGTATATAAAAATAACATTAACTAAAGCTCCAGAATTTAAAGAGGATTGGCCATCAAGAATTAACGATGAGGGCATTGATAATGCAGAACAAAACGTTCTCTAGATCCTGGATAGAGTTCTTTTGTAAATGTAGCGACACGTTGCTAAAGTAGTTCTTAGCCTTTTTCATTTTAGCTTTTATTTATTTTTCAACGCATTTTCGAAGAAGCATTATAAATGACGATTATACGTAAGTGGTTAATGCGACAAATGTGATCAATTATAACTTTAGGGTACTATGGGTGTCTTGGGTTCCTTTTAAAATGTTTTTGGGGCACGTTCTTTGATAGGTATTCACGCACAAAGTTAAAAACATAAAAAGGAGCGCATCTACATGGCAAAATTTGCTACAGAACTTAAAATACTTCTAAGATGAGGCTAAAGCTTTCAGTACGAAAGTGTCAATAATTTAAGAAAATTCAAAAAAAGTTTTTATCTCATGTCTTTAAGGACAACAGGCTGAGTTTGATGCAACTTTAACTGTTTTATGGTCAAGAAACCCTTTGACGACTTCACGCTTTATCGTGACAGCGTTAAAGAGCTCGTTTAGCAGAAATTTAGGCGTCAGCATTAGTGTCGTTGTCGTTGGTTGTGAGCGAAAAATCATCTTATGCGTGACCGAAAAATTAAGACTACGCAAATAACTTAAGTAAATTATAAAAAAAAACCCTGGAGCAAAGTGCGGACCAAACTAAGGTTGTCTGGTCCAAGTTGAGATCGAAGCTGAATCGTTTGTGTGGCAAGCGGATGTTGTACCGCACGCTCACGCCTCTCCTTGTGAAAACAGTGAAAGGAACTTTCTCTTCTTGGAAATGCAGTGAAAGTAGCCTCTATGCATCACAAACACGCGCGTCCTGTATACATGCTTCCTAATGCAACAAAAATGTTCAAGTAATAATGAGTCGTACACGTGTTCGTGGCCAACGTGTGTCAAAATATGTGGTTAATATAATGTCTCTGTGGTTAGAAGCCGGTACTCAGCTACAAAAAGCACACACGCTACTACACTTATTCCCTTAAAACCTCGTAGCTGGTGCATAAAAAATTCCAAATGGTTTCGCGCACTAAGTCTTTGAAATACCTGCTATGAACAGGATGTCACTATTGCGTTAAACTCCTAAAGGTGAAGTTTTAGGGTTCTCTAATTTTTTACACCGTGCGATAGGAGCACGCAGCCGCATGGAGAACCTAGGCTGCGGCTAACTCTTTTTCATCTGATCTCGAAAAACTGAAATATGGTGAGAAAACGACCACTTCCGCGAAAAAAGCAGTGTGTGTGCAGTGATATCATAGCACGTAGAAGGGTACACGAGCCGTTCGCTCATGCCTGCTGAAAAAGCACACGCGCAAGTGCATGCTAACCCCCGCGACAGTGCCGGTTTAATAAAAATTCACAGCTGCGGATCATGCCACACAGCCTCTCTTCATACTCCTTCATACTCCTTCTAGTATCACTCCTTGTATACCCTCTTACTCCGTCACCCAGCGAAGGCAAACAGGGCTTGCTCTTCAGGTGAAGAAATATCGACCACAAGCATCACACGTGCATTAATGATATCGCATGCGCCCCCCGTGTGATGGAGATAAGCAGCGTGTTTCATCCATGCTTGAGACGCGTCGCTGGCTTGCGCTCGTGATATTCTATCCGCGGGAACAGCATAGTATGCGAGTACAAAGGGTTTTGATTTAGACTTTATACGGAACACGACAGGGACGATGAAAGCCTGTAAAAAGTGTCCATATAACTATTCTCAGAATAAAAAAGCCTACGAAAACTGTCGAGTCTGTCTTACCTTTTCTATGGCGAGCTGCATTGTTTTCGCTGTAAAGAAATTGTTCGTTCGAAAAATCAAATATTCCAGAGCCTCTTCTTTTGGTTTTGTTGTCGATTACACTCCACTACACCCATTTCACTAAAACTATTACATGTGATATCTCTTCGAAATGTCTTTATAAAGCACGTGTGCAATGTGAGTGCTAAGCGTGGAGCCTATCGGGATTTAAAGAATATGGGCTGCACTATGTTATTTATTCTTGCGCAATAGGCCTCACAAAATGCAGCGAAATCACAAAGTCATCGTGCGTGATAATCATGAGAGACGCCAGATAGAACGGTGGGTGAATGCATAACAAAGCAGAGTAGAAAACAATTTACAACTGATATTTCTCGTATTTGAGCCATCCGAGACAATGTGCCCCCATCACGTCAAGTGAATCACCAGTCAGGCGTCCCGAAGAGCGCCAAAAGAACGAGAAACGACAAGATAGAATAACACGGTTGGTTTTATATCAACATAAGCTGTTCGAGGGTCCTTATTAGGCAGGGAATGCATACGTGGATATAAAACAGCAGCCACAAGACACCACTAACGCCGCTCAGAAATATCTTAAAGCTGCAGAAAAGAAGGTATATTTCGTGCCAAGATTCTCCGCTCAGGTTAAAATATGGAAAATGGCGGCGCACCATACTTATTGCTTAGCGGCGGCGGTGGCGGCGTGCTCTCTCTCGAAAATTCGGTGGCTGCGCGCATGGCGAGAGCAAAAACGGTAGTCGGCTACACACAGCTCTAGACTCAACCGTGCAACCTAATGAAATGAAATCACGCCTCTCGTTCATTCCTTTGCTTCACATTATGTTTACTTGTCTCTTGAATGAGCAATGCAGCCTACCACGAAAGAAATGTGTTTAGCTTCGTTCTGTTTTTTAGTTCAGTGATAACACCGAAGGCAGGGAAATCATTGTGTTCCTTCTGTGTTCGACGGCGCACACAGACAAATGTGAAACATAATTCCGGAAACAATGTTTTACCACGACAATCGTCTTTTTCTCACGAAATGCGAATTCACGAACGGTAATTAACGCGTAAGAAAAATTTTCTTTCATTCCGGGCAACACACCCGTAGTCGCACGGTGGAAGAAATGATGTCGCCTCTAGTAATGCAGATTGAAAGCGACAACTGAATAAATATGAGCAAGAAATTGTCCCGCTCAACACGGTGTGTCACACTGGACTTCGAGCACTATTTCCACACTAATGAGTTTTTTAGCACATGTGTGCGTAATTCGACCAGCTTCTCGAGAAAGAAACGAGAAACATTACGAGTCAAATTCTGGCACACAGAAGAACGGAAACATAGTGAGGTTCCATCTTCCTAGTATTTCTGTAAGCTTCGTGGTCTCGAAACTTCGTTTCGAGCTTTAGGCACAGTCTAGGGGTAGCTGCGAAAAATTCAGTTGGGCCCTAGGGTAATGTTCAACAAAGGCGTGATAATTTGGCAGGACTCTATACCTCGCACTGGTCCATTTGCAGGCGAAATTTGCAGGTGCCAACACAAAGACGACCTCGACACTTATTTCGCAGCCACTTTATTTTCACTTTCATTACCACCTTTCTGTCAAGCTACACATACAACATATTTTTGCTCGTCTTCCGCGTCGACAAGCTTCCGTGACGTGCTGGTTTCGGATAGCCATCACGAGCAGGTGACGGCCCATAATCGAGTGTTGAATAAGCCAAACTTTGCTAACTGCATTGAGGATTCACATGTCATTGTTTTGTGTTGCAAAAGATAAAAAAACGGACTGAAAAAAATGGTAGTGAATTCTTGTAGGTATACGTAAGAGCAGTGTTGAATTGTTGAAAACCTCACAATTTTGTGTAATATTACACACGTGTAATCCCCTGCAAACGGCAGTTTCTAATTTTGGTGAGGAGCACCAATATCAATAACACAACTATGAGCACCACACTGGCTTTCAGAAACATAATCGTGCTGATAAGGCTAACAGTGTGCACGTATATCTAACGTAGTCGATGGCACTCGCGTACGTGTGTGCTCTCCGCGCTTGCTCATAATTCAAAAAATCTCATTGCTTGTCACCTGTATTAGGTGCTATAATGTCCGTGGGTCAACACTTGTGCCATATAACAATTTAAAAAATGTAAAAGTATTTTTCTTCGTGCAGTCACATCATTTGGCCTTTATTTCAGAAATGCTGTCAACTCTTCGGCACAAACACAATTGCCGCACGTTTTTTTCTCGTCGCGTGAAACCGGGCCAGTCCTTGGGTGGTGAGTTCTCGGAAGCATAAAAAGTGAAGCCGTGTCTAGATGAGCTGGCTACCATGACGTTAAACGGATATACGAAGTGGCATTAAAGATATGGCATTCGCGCGGGCGGCATTCGAATTCGATGGGTGTCTTTGGCTATGCCATTTACGTTGCCATGACGGAAAGTGGCATGACTGATCTTTCCTAATGAATTGAACGTAGCCATGACCAGCCCTCGCATGCATTACATCGAAGTGTGCTTAATATCAGCGTTCGCAGAAACAGTTTGTTCGCGAACTTCTAAGGCTACGGGATCGAAGCACAGGTCACAAGCTTTGCACCGGTTGCCTCGCCCTGCTGTCTTGTGCTACTGCTCGACAATCTACCGAAATTGTTTTGCTGCTAGTTTTCACTCCGGCTCTTTTTGGCTCGGCAATAGGCTAGGCATGATAGCTAGGAGTTCTTTCGGATATAGATCCTCCGTTAAGTGACCTTACCGAATGGACGAACGTTTATTGTTTTTATGTCTTTTTGGCAGTGACGATGTCTAAGCTTTCGATAACTTGTGCTGCGCAGTGCGAAATTTCTTAAAAGAAATCTCTGACTGAAGAAGTGCATCACGTTAAAATTGTGAAACAGATGGAAAGAAAGAAAGCGACAAAATGAATGGTAAAGAAAGAATAGACAAATAAAAGGAATAATTACATAAAACGCAGAATTACATGAAAATAAAGAATAGAGAGAGAAACAAGGCCGAAAAGCAACAAAAACAAAGAGAAATACTTTAAGAGAAAGAGAACAATAAGGATACTTTTAGGTACACAAAGAAAGATGAATGGAGAGAGAAAGCCATAAATAAAAAGAGCCAGAAAGAAATAAATACAGCTAGAAAGGACAGAACAGTAAGAAACCTATACAAGAAGCAAAGAGAAAAAGAAGGAAAGAGACGAAACAAAAATAAAGACAAACAAAAAAGGCCACCAAGCTTCACTCTTCTTTTCAGGCTTGGGCCTGAAAGTGCGAAGCTGCCTTAGTTGTTTTACAATATAGCGAGCGAGAAGGGTTCATTTGGATAATGCAGAGCCCAGTATCTCAGAATCGCATATGAAGGCCGAGACTTCTGTAAGAGATAACTGTGGAAATGAAGGAAAACATATACCCAAAGTTCTCTGTGTTGAGACACGCTGAAATAAACTCGTACTACACACTACGAGCTTGGTTTCAAGATGCGCACGTGCATACGTACGTAAAGCCGATCATCTGATTATCTACAAAATGCGCGCCATCTTTGCTCATGGTTGAAAACTTCACCTAAAACTAAAACGCATAGTGTTGTCAGCGTGCATAAAGCATCACAAAGTTGAACTATCATTAAGAGAAACTCCCACTAACCGAAAACGCTAGAACGTCCCAAAACCACCATATGATTAAGAGAGACGCCGTGTGGAGTGCTCCGAAAGTTTCGACCACCTGGGTTTTTTTTCGACCACCTGGAGTCTATAGTGCCGGTGCCCTGTTTTGTAAAGGATGAAGAAGATAACTTTTGTATATCAACAGGAATCAATGTGCTTACACCACTTCTAAACATATGCATGGAACATGAAAGAATAAGTGTAGTACCAGTTTGATGTTGTTGATTGATATGTGGGGTTTAATGTCCCAAAACCATTATATGAAGATGAGAGACGCCGCAGTGAAGGGCTTCGGCAACGTCGACCACCTGGGGTTCTTGAACGTGCACCCAAATGTGAGCACACGGGCTTACAGCATTTTCACCTCCATTAAGTATGGAGCTGCCACAGTGGGTATTCAATCCCGCTACCTGTGGGTCAGCAGCCGAGTACTTTAGCCACTAGACCACCGCGGCGAAGTAAAGTGCAGCAAAGAAGCTGTAATTTACAAGAATAGCAGTTCCACCCCGTCATCTGACCACTGATCGTCTTTCGTAAATGCACATGTAGTCATTAGGAGCAACTGCGGTCGACCCTGTGCTGAATAATTATCGGCATTTCCAATGCAGCATCGTGCCTGCTAGAAACTGATCTTATTAGATAATATTGGGTTACCTAGACAAAATGTTTGATAGCATGGCCTCTTCAAGCAGAGTTATATAGAAGGTCCACGTGCAGCCACGGTGTGTGTGCTAGTAAGCTTCATGAGCGGCCCATCATAAACTTTTAGAACGAGAAACCCTAGCGACATTTTTCTCAGCACGAACCGGAGTGTCCGCGCAGCATCAGCAGCGGTTAGTGTTTTACCGGCAGATAAAGCCTACGCCTGCCTCTACATTACGTTGGATGTTCACGTAGCGCACAGATCAAGTACTTTTGCTTTGTCAACGCAAGTGCTATTGGCGGAGTGAAAAACAAGCAATGGTTGTTCGGGACGAAATCAATGAAGTCGCACACTATATATGAACACGTTGGAAGCAGTCATAGGTAAGGGAATAGGTCGCTTCCACTCTCACAAGATTTAGCCGGTGCCCTCTTGCTATTATCAGTGCAGCCACAAAACGAAGGATATTTGTTCGCAAGCTTGTGTACATGGAGAAGTGGTCAGCTACTTGCTCACGTAGAGTAATCATCATCATCATTATCAGCCTGACTACGTCCACTGCAGGACAAAGGCCTCTCCCATGTTCCGCCAGTTAACTCGGTCCTGTGCTTGCTGCTGCCAAGTTATACCAGCAAACTTCTTAATCTCATCTGCCTACCTAACCTTCTGTCTCCCCCTAACCCGCTTGCCTTCTCTTGGAATCCAGTTAGTTACCCTTAACGACCAGCGGTTATCTTGTCTACGCGCTACATGCCCGGGCCATGTCCATTTCTTCTTGATTTCAGCTATGGCAGCCTTAATCCCCGTTTGTTCCCTAATCCACTCTGCTCTCTTCTTGTCTCTTAAGGTTACACCTACCATTTTTCTGTCCATTGCTCGCTGCGTCGTCCTCAATTTAGGCTGAAACCCCTTTGTAAGTCTCCAGGTTTCTGCTCCGTGGCTAAGTACCAGCAAGATACAGCTGTTATATACCCTCCTCTTGAGGGATAGTGGCAATCTACCTGTGATAATTTGAGGGTGCTTGACAAATGTGCTCCACCCCATACTTATTCTTCTAGTTACTTCAATCTCGTGGATCGGCTCCACGGTTATTACCTGCCCTAAGTAGCCATAGTCTTTTACAACTTGAAGTGCACTATTACCTATCTCGAAGCGCTGCTCTTTTCCGAGGTTGTTGTACATTACTTTCGTTTTATGAAGATTCATTTTAAGACCCAACTTTCTGCTCTCCTTGTCTAACTCCGTAATCATGAGTTGCAATTCGTCCCCTGAGTTACTCAGCAATGCAATGTCATCGGCGAAGCGCAGGTTATTAAGGTACTCTCCATTAACTCTTATTCCTAAATGTTCCCATTCTAGGCTTCTGAAAACCCCCTGTAAGAACGCAGTAAAAAAGCATTGGGGAGATTGTGTCCCCCTGCCTTACACCCTTCTTGATTGGTATTCTGTTGCTTTCTTTATGAAGCACTATGGTAGCAGTTGATGCCCTGTAGATTTCTTCCAGGATGTTTGTATATACTTCATCGACGCCCTGATTTCGCAGTGTCTGCATGACGGCTGATATTTCTACTGAATCAAACGCCTTTTCGTAATCCATGAAAGCTATGTGTAGTGGTTGGTTATATTCTGAGCATTTCTTTGTTACCTCAGTGATAGTATGAATGTGGTCGATTGTTGAGTAGCCTGTTCGAAATCCTGCTTGTTCCTTTGGTTGATTGAATTCTAATGTTTTCTTTACTCTGTTAGCAATCACCTTTGTAAATAGCTTGTATACTACAGAGAGCAAGCTAATCGGCCTGTAATTCTTCAAGTCCTTGTCATCTCCTTTTTTATGTATTAAGATGATGTTAGCGTTCTTCCAAGACTCTGGTACCCTTCCCGTCAAAAGACACCTCGTAAACAGGGTGGCTAGTTTTTCAAACACAATTTGTCCTCCATCTTTCAGCAGATCTGATGTTACCTGATCTTCACCAGCAGCTTTGCCTCTTTGCATGCTCTTCAAAGCTTTTCTGACTTCTTCTATCCTCATTACTGGTGGGGTGTCATCTGGGTTACTGCTAGTTCTTATAGTATGAAAGTCGTCGTTGTCCCGGCTACTGTACAGATCTCTGTAAACCTCCTCCGCTATTTTAACTATCCTATCCATATTGATAGTTATTTTGCCTTCTTTGTCCCTTAGTGCATACATCCGATTTTTGCCTGTCCCAAGTTTCCTCTTCACTGCTTTGACGCTTCCTCCGTTTTTCAGAGCGTGTTCAATTCTCTCCATGTTACACCTTCTTACATCGGATACCTTACGCCTATTAATTAGCTTCGAAAGCTCTGCCAGTTCTATTTTGCCTGTTGTACTTGAGACTTTCATGATTTGACGCCTCTTAATGAGATTCTTCGTTTCCTGGGAAAGCTTGCCAGTGTCCTGTCTAACTACCCTGCCTCCAACTTCCACTGCACACTCCGTAAATATACTCGTCAGATTATCATTCATTGTATCTATGCTAAGGTTGGTTTCCTCACTAAGAGCCGAGTACCTGTTCTGAAGCGAGACTCTGAATTCTTCTACTTTCCCTCTCAGTGCTAGCTCCTGGAAGCAGCGATGGCATAGTGGTTAGAGCATCCGCCTCGCATGCAAAAGGTCCGTGGTTCAAATGCCGGTGCCGCGCAGTTCCCAACCGGATAAAAAAAAACCCACGTGATGATGGAGCTGCATTACGAGGCCTGGGGTGCGGCCTCACCGGTAACCACCGCCGGGAACGCACTCCCTCACTAGAGAAGGATTGGCCACCCTGGTGCAGTATCTGGCCACTACCTCCCACATGTATACGTCAAATAACTCACGGCCCTCAGTCCCCAGCAGCTGCGAAGCAACTGACCACGGCGGCGGTCAGATCTGCAACGCAGCAGAGGGTGCTAAGAATCTCTGGATCCGGGCAGGCCGCCATTGGAACTTGAGCTTGGCAACGTTTAACGCTAGAACCTTATCTAGTGAGGGAAGTCTAGCTGTACTGTTTGAGGAGCTGGAGGGTGTTAAATGGGATATAATAGGGCTCAGTGAGGTTAGGAGGACAGATGAGGCCTATACGGTGCTACAGAATGGGCATGTCCTTTGCTATCGGGGCTTGGCTGACAGAAGAGAACTGGGAGTGGGGTTCCTAATTCACAGAAACATAGCTGGCAACATATATAGGAATACTATAGCATTGATGAAAGGGTGGTAGGTATCGTAATTAAACTGATTAAGAGATACAAGATGGATGTGGTACAGGCTTACGCACCTACATCCAGCCATGATGATGGTTCAGTTGAAAACTTCTATGAAGACGTGGAATCGGCAATGAGTAAGGTAAAAACACAGTATACAATACTGATGGGAGACTTTAATGCAAAGGTAGGGAAGAAGCAGGCGGGAGACCAGGCAGTAGGAGATTATGGCATCGGTACTAAAAACGCCAGAGGAGAGCTACTAGTATAATTCGCAGAACGCACTAATTTACGGATTTTGAATACCTTCTACCGAAAACGAGGAAACCGCAAGTAGACACAGAGGAGCCCTAACAGAGAAAATAAGAACGAAATAGACTTTATAATGAGTGCACACCCAGGCATCGTACAGGACGTGGAAGTGGTTGGCAAGGTACGATGCAGTGACCATAGAATGGTACGGTCTCGAATTCGCCTAGATTTGAGGAAGGAACGACAGAAACTGATACACGTAGAGTGGGACGCCCCCAATCGCCATGCATGGTTCTGACATTCTACTCATCACCTCGAAGGCAGCGACGCTTCTCAGGTTGAAGTTTTCAGTTACCGCGTTATACGTATACAACAAAGTGAACAAAAATATTGTTATAGTGTAACAAAAACAATATTGAATACGAAGTATGGTAACAGTAATTGTGTAGTTATTTTGTACAATATATATATATATATATATATATATATATATATATATATATATATTGTGGGCATTTGTAACTTACATCGTCCTCATCCCTGCATAATCACAATCACCATCATCCGCTTGTTTCTTTGCCCTCATTGTTACTCTGGGTCATCATCATCGTCATCGTCTGTGTGCTGGCTCTGCCCGTTCATGTTGCGAGGTCTTTCCTCAAATAAACGCTGTCGCAGCCAAGACTACCAAGACTTCATACTTGGTGGAGGTGGATTTTTGGTCCTCTGACCTCCCGCAGCCCGCTATACCCCCTGGAGCTTCGTTCAGGCCGCCACTTGCGCCCACAGTCAGGCAGCATGTCCCAGACTGAGCCTGCCGGCACTGATGTCATCAAGCACGCACCGGCGCAAGCTGCCCCTCCTACTTACATACACGGACATCAGCGGGAACCCCCACTCTTCGCTGGTCTTCGCGGAGAAGACGTAGAAGACTGGCTTGATGACTATGACCGCGTAAGTGCCGCTAATAGGTGGGACGAGGCCACCAAACTGGGTACGTGCCTTTTTATCTGGTCGGAGTCGCGAAGACATGGTATTTTAACCACGTCGTTGACTTACCCGACTGGGCTACCTTCCAGCAGCAGCTGCGGCACGTCTTTGGGACACCAGACATTCGATCCGCCGTCGCGAAGAGGACACTCGAAACTCGCCGACAACATCCCGGTGAATCGTATACTTCATACATCGAGGATGTCCTTGCACTCTGCCGGCGTGTCAATCAATCCATGCCGGAATCGGACAAAGTGCGCCACATATTGAAAGGCATTGGGCCTGTTGCCTTTAATGCCCTCGCTGTGCAAAACCCAGCTACCATCGCTGATGTCGTGGCGACATGCCAGCGCCTTGATGCGCTGGACTCCGTTCGCCTTCAACCAGACATCGGCGACCACCACTCCACGTCAGATGGCCATCTGCGTGACCTCATCCGGGACATTATACGCGAAGAATTGCGGTCCATGGGCTTCACACCTCCTACACCGCGACCTACACAGCCTTCGGGAATGCCCTTAAGTGACATCATCAGGGAGGAACTTACATCCCTGACTGGCTCTGCGCCCGTACAGTCACCTGCTTCTCACCCTATGGCCACGTACCCTCAAGTTGCTGCCGTGCCTCCCAGCGACGCCCACGCGACATTGCCACGTCCATCCTACGCGTCAGTTGCTGCCGCTACCCCGATGAACTACCATTCCGTGCCCCCTGACCCTTCGGCCCACCTGACCGCGCTATCTCCAGGTGCCCCGAATGCCTTCTATTCCCCACCGTGGCGCTCGTCTCGCCCTGTATGCTACTACTGTGGCTATCGCGGCCACATATCTCGTTTCTGCCGAAAGCGCCAGCAAGATGAGCGTCGGAACGACGTGCGTGAACTGGATTTGTACACCGGGGCGTCTTATCAAGGTCGGCGTTATTCGTCTCCCCTGCACCGGTCTCCATCTCCTCCTGCATCGACTGCACCACGAAACAGCCAAAACACGAGACGCCGCTCAACTTCGCCCTTCCGCCGTTCCACTTCTCCACTTCGGCCCGCTTCATTCACCTCTGATATTCATTCGGAAAACTAAGTGATGCAGTTTGTGGAGGAAAAACTGCATTCGGAATAAGAACTGAAATTCCTCCATTAGGCCCCTGTAACATGGTTTCTGTGGAAGTGGAAGAAGTGCAAGTCGATGCTTTGGTGGACACAGGTGCGACATTGCCTGTGATACGTGCTGATTTGTGTGAACATTTAAGAAAATTAATGACCCCTTACGATGGCCCCACGTTAGTTGCTGCCCAGGGGAATGTCATTCGCCCTTCCGCGCTTTGTACTGTGCGTGTTTTCATCGACGGCATCCGCCATCATGTCAAGTTTGCTGTCCTGTCCCGCTGCTCTCACCAACTAATTTTAGGGTGGGATTTTCTATCATCTGCTTCCGCGGCGATTTGTTGTGTACAACGCGTCGTTCACCTCGCTGACACCGACTACATGCTTGACGATGATAATCAGAAGCCACTTCGTCTGGTCGCTGCGAAAGACATCGAACTCCCGCCACTACAAGAGCGAATTGTCAGCATTACGTCCAACGACATCTATCCCGGGGATGTATTGGTCTCACCGTCACCACTTTGCGTTCGCAAAAGTATAGTTCTTCCGTCCGGTGTCGTTCGTTTTTGCAATGACTTGGCACTTGTCACCGCTGTCAACTCTACACCGGAGGAGATCTTACTGCCGCAGGGCACTACTGTGGCCCGTGTTGCTGACTTCGAGCCTGTACTCGTCACGCCACTTCAGGCCATCGCATCCAAAGAACCTTGCCTCGGTGAGCATGTTTCTTCCTCCGCCTTCACCACCACTATCAGCAGCGAATTGACATATTCACAGAGGCAGCAGCTGCTCGCATTGTTACAGAAACATGCAAATTCTTTCGATATTTGCTCGTCTAAGCTGGGCCGCACTAATACTACAGCACATCGAATTCAAACTGTTGGGACATCTATTGTACACTGCCGACCCTACCGCGTGTCTCTAACTGAAAGAAAAATCATAGAAGAAAACGTTGCGGACATGCTTAAACGGGAAGTCATGCGTCCCTCATCTAGCTCTTGGTCGTCTCCTATTGTTTTGGTCCATAAAAAGGATGGCTCTGTGCGGTTTTGCGTGGACTACCTGGCGCTCAATAAGATCACACGCAAGGACGTGTACCCTATGCCACGCATTGACGACGCCCTTGATTCCCTATAAGGTGCGGAATTTTTTTCAAGCATCGACTTGCGTTCTGGGTACTGGCAGATCCCCATGCATGAAGACAATAAGGAGAAAACGGCATTCGCAACCCCCGACGGGCTATATGAATTCAACGTTATGCTTTTCGGGCTCTGCAACGCACCCGCGACTTTTGAGCGCATGATAGATACCGTGCTGCGTGGCCTTAAATGAAAAAGTTGCCTTTGCTACCTGGACGACATTATTATCTTTTCGTCAACGTTTCCTGAGCACCTAGAACGATTGGATCAAGTTCTGACGTGCCTTGCCGACGCCGGGCTTTTAATAAACACTAAGAAATGCTCTTTCGCTAGCAAATCTATCAAGGTCTTAGGACACGTCGTTAGCAAAGATGGCATCCGGCCCGACCCTGACAACATTTCTGCAGTCCTTCAATTCTCGCGCCCCGTAAAACCAAAGGAGCTTCGCAGTTTCCTTGGCCTCGCCTCCTATTTTCGCCGGTTTATCCAGAACT
Organism: Rhipicephalus annulatus; assembly: GCA_013436015.1. Lineage (NCBI taxonomy): Eukaryota > Metazoa > Arthropoda > Arachnida > Ixodida > Ixodidae > Rhipicephalus > Rhipicephalus annulatus. The sequence continues at coordinate 752,907 of WOVY01010234.1, read as the reverse complement.
TCGCTTCTATTGCTGCTCCATTACACCAACTACTTGCTTCCAACGTCCCCTTTCTGTGGTCTCAAGAATGTCAAACGGCATTCGACCTGTTGAAGCGGGCACTCACGTCTGAACCTCTGCTCTGCCACTTTGACGAAGCCGCACCAACTATCCTCCATACCGACGCTAACGGCCTTGGTATAGGAGCCGTTCTTCTACAACGCGACAAGTCTTCCCTAGAGAAAGTTGTTGCATATGCCAGTCGCGTACTCACCGCTGCTGAAAAGAACTACACTATAACTGAGCAAGAGTGTTTGGCTGTGGTTTGGTCGGTCCAGAAGTTCCGTCCCTATCTCCACGGCCGTCACTTCACAATCGTTACGAACCACCATGCCTTATGCTGGCTTTCTACACTGAAGAATTTGTCCGGACGCTTGGGTCGGTGGATACTACGCTTGCAGGAGTACGACTTTGACATAACTTACAAGTCAGGCAGAAAACATGAAGACGCTGATGCTTTATCTCGTTGCCCGCTTCCAACTACCCATATGAGCGTTGGTGAGAACTCAACCGCCACATCTACCAAAGTTCATACGCTCGCATCAATAACGCAAACCTTTGCGGACGACGAGCCAACATTTATCTCCCGCCAGCGGTCCGATTCATACTGCAGACGCATGATGGACCCCCTTTCGGGAGTTTCTCATCCACCAAACGCGCGACTCCGTCGTCAACTCCTGCACTTTAAGCTGGACAATGGGGTTCTCTACCGCCACGTCTACCACCCTGACGGTCAGCGCTGGGTCCCTGTACTGCCACGCTCTCTTCGACTTCAGGTGCTCGAAGCCTTCCACGACGACTTGACTGCTGGTCATCTTGGTTTTAAAAAAACTCTTGACCGCATTCGATGTCGTTATTACTGGCCTGGCCTTTCTTCTAGTGTAGCTCGGTACGTCGGTTTCTGGTACGCATGCCAGCGTCGTAAACTCCCCACGTCGGCACCTGCTGGACCTCTACAGCCACTTCCGTGCCCTTTAATGCCGTTCGAGGTTGTAGGTGTTGACCTTTACGGGCCTCTCTCCGTCACATCTGCTGGCAAACGATGGATAGTGACTGCCGTGGACCACCTGACACGCTACGCTGAGACTTCCTCTGTTATTACAGGCTCAGCTGTGGAAGTTGCAGACTTTATTGTTCACGCAATAATACTGCGTCATGGGGCTCCTCGTGTACAGTTTAGTGACCGCGGCAAAGTGTTCCTGTCACAAGTTGTAAATGAAGTACTGCGCGCTTCTGGAACTACTCACAAGACAGGTTCAAGCTACCACCCTCAGACAAATGGTCTCACAGAAAGATTTCACCGAACCCTTGCAGACATGATAGCCGTTTACGTCCAACCCGACCACAAAAACTGGGATACTCTTTTACCATTCCTGACATTTGCTTACAACACCGCCGTTCAGCGAACAACTTGCTAGTCACCGTTTTACCTCGTGTACGGACGCACCCCGACTACCTTTCTCGACGTCTCCTTCTTTAGCAGCCATGGGAATTCATGTCAGTCTTCTAGCGAAGAATACATTTCCCGCCTGGCCCAGTCTCGCCATCAGGCTCGCATCAATACTGAAGCGAGACAGCACGAGCGGAAGATCATCTATGACGAATCCCACCGCGTTGTGTCTTTCCAACCTGGTGACGAGGTGCTGCTTTTGACACCTATTTGCACTCCTGGTCTCTGTGACTAATTCCAACCACGCTTCATTGTGCCATACATTGTTTTAGAACAGACTTCACCGGTTAATTATCGTGTGACACCACTCGTCGCCCCAACAGACCGCCGCTACCGCAGAACAGAGATTGTCCACGTTTGTCGCATGAAACCTCTCACGCGACGTTCCCCGTCACTTTGACTTACGGCGGCCAGGATGTCCGCTTCCAAGTGGGGGGAATTAATGTGGGCATTTGTAACTTACATCGTCCTCATCCCTGCATAATCACAATCACCATCATCCGCTTGTTTCTTTGCCCTCATTGCCACTCTGGGTCATCATCATCGTCATCGTCTGTGTGCTGGCTCTACCCGTTCGTGTTGCGAGGTCTTTCCTCAAATAACTGCTGTCGCAGCCAAGACTACCAAGACTTCATATTATATATATATATATATATATATATATATGAAGTCTATATATATATATGAAGTCTATATGTTGCGAGGTCTTTCCTCAAATAACTGCTGTCGCAGCCAAGACTACCAAGACTTCATATTATATATATATATATATATATATATATACATATACATAAAAGCACTGCCACAGTGAGAGACGAGTGCATTTCGCAGACAGTCTGTGCCAAGGCGGAAACATACTGCCGATACTCAAGTTGCATTGCATTAGCTAATTAACAAAACTGTTATAATCTGTTTAAAAACTGAGAACTTCAGGATAACAACTTGTTACATAGGAAGGCTCTGGTCGTCGAAGTGTTAGGCAAAGCCGCTTTTAGACGTTCATAGGAAGCAATTATTACGATATATTGGTCAAATTTCAATGGCCATCTCGAAACTGTGCAAACCAGGTGCGAAGACAGCAGCTCTGTTGAGTCATACTGAAGTATCAAGTGACGAAGTGAATAACTTCGAATGAACATGTGAAAAGCGGCAAGTCATTTCACGGACATCAGAAGATCACGTTATTTGTGCGTGTGTCGTTTGATACTTATGTGTTTGTGTCACACTCTCTGCAAAAGACAGCTGGCCACACGCTTCTTTTTGCGCTACAAGATGAAATGTGGAAACAACTATTGCCGCACTTCCCCTTGCAGACAGCACAGCGAAAGGGTGCTTCACGCCTTTACGTATAGTTTGACAAAGACAGAAATAACCAAAACACGTCGCAACCAAGAAATAAGTAGCCGACTACGTATATTGAATACCGCTTGGCACTGCAGCTTACTTGTTACGTGACTCCTACGGGTTATAGGCGGACTGTGTAACATCAAGAACTCAGATTTGTTGCTTTTTAAGTCGTCGTCGTTCTTGATGTTACAGACGACAGCTGCAGCAAACACCGGCAGCGGCGAGCACCGTCACTAAGAACACATGTGGGAGTGAGCCCAGGTAACAGCCTATGCTGTATACACATGGGACCTTTATATCCACATCTCTCACAGCCTATGTAACTCACTGACACTCTCCCACCCCACCCTTTATAAAAACAAATATTTATATCAGAAGTTCTATTTCAATTGTACCTAACTATACAAAAGTTGACGCCCCACTCACTTTTATGTTTTCACTCCCCGTCCAGGAATGCATCTGTGAGCTTGCTGCTGAGTGCTACAAAAAAGAAGTCCAGGAAAAACTCAAGTAGTCGTCAAGTATAAGCTTGTACACGCACAGAAACTGTGGCTTGCGAAAAATTTCTTTGGTACGTTAGGCACAGCTAGCTTAATTTGATGCAAATTGTGTAGACACTCGGACGTTGGCAATCGTCAACTGGAGCGGCTAGCATGCAGGGAAGGCGGTGAAAAGACAGAGAGGGGAAAAAATTCAGAATAACAAAAAGAAATATAACATTTATAAAATAGAAATATAAAGAAATTAACATTATAAAATATAACAAAAAGAAAGAGAACGTTCGTTTACATTTGTAGCGAGGACTTCACTTTTCAGAAGTACCTTTCGTGCAAGTTTGCACTGCACTTGTATCCACGTTGCTTTTGCTAGCAACTGATCGATTGCACAATTTCGCATATTATCGAAAAAGAAGAGTGCAGGCGGGTGCGCCCTAGCAAAACAGTGATCAGGGAGGCAAAGAGGGGGAATAACACAGGATTGGGTGAGTGAGCTTGGTTTATCGGGGCCAAGTGACGGACAGCGAATTGGCGATACTTTCAGCCTTCCTCGATGCACACCTCTGCAGGGTGGGTATGGTGCTCCCATTGTTTGTGAAAACTGGCAAAAAGTCAAGTAATAATAGAAAAAAGGTGAGTGAAGAGAAGGAAACAACCCCTTGAAATCAACCTGGCTGCAAAAAGTGCACGCATGCATGTATATATATATATATATATATATATATATATATATATATATATATATATATATATATATATATATACCTCAACGCGAAGGCCTACTTCAGAACAGAAGACACAACTCTACAAAAATTACTCTAGCAGAGATATTAAATTTTTATAGATCCTGTGTTTGTCTTGCCTGTGCCTTTTCGTTTGGCCTTACAGCATGGAAATTTTTATGTATACAATGCGGATGGCCAGGGGTTCTAGAAATACCGCATGAAAAAAGCAAAGGCCGGAAAGTTGTGTGCAAAAGAGAAAAATCACTAATAAATAAAAATTTGTGGCTGCAATAAAGTCATACATTTATCTAAAGTGCTTAGTGAACTTTTGTACACTTTCGAAACTGTGCTTATATTGTCCATTGAAAGCTAACTCTTTGGGTTACTGCCAATTTTAAAGGGTTAACGTAAGATTGTGTGCACGTATGCATCAGTCTCTTTACAAAAACTTGAATATTTAAAAATGAAAAAAAGTAGAACAACGGTTTGTATTTTGTGCCACTGTGGACCGCGAAGTGGAGTAGAGAATTTCTCATAAGCCAGAGACTAATATGCTACGTCATGAAGTTGGCTTGGAAGAAATGTTAAAGTGAGGCCTACGGCTATCACACCAATGTTTAATGAATGTCTGCTCTCAGTGCTTTGTCAAGGCTGAATAGTGTTATTCCAGCGTGTAAACGTAAACAAAAAGCGGATGTTTGCTGTCAGCGAGATTTCTACGGATATTGGCAATTTCAGATTCAAGGAAACTCACTCAATAACTGCTGGTTGCTTTAAAAAACAAAAACTCATTAGTGCATGATATTATTTCCAGCAAGGCCATGGCTTGCCTGTTCGCCTGATAATCTTAAAACGCCGTTTTTTTTTTCACGACTAAAACTGATTAAAAATCAGGCTGTGATCCCCACTGCGAAGCAGGTGGGCCCTGAATGTGTGGTATCGCGTGATTCTACACACACAATGGCGACATAGCCTTCCACTATTAGGCAACGCTTTTCAAGAATTAATTTGTAGCAAAGTGATTCATCGTACTTCAACAAAACTTTATTTCTTTTAAACGATATCGATAAGGGCTTTGTGGAGCTACCTTCAATGCGCCTGACTTGGTCAAATATTTTACCCATGAAAGCGTAGCGATGTCACTACGCGCTTAATATTTGGCATTGTTCAAACCCGCCTTCAACTATGAAATAGTGACTTGTGCTGCCCTCAGGTACAAAACTAAATAATAGGACGGAGATTGACTAAATGCGACATCTGTGTCATAACAGCGGATGGCCAACATAAGATAACAATGGTTGCACGTTCTAGTAGCATGCACTCGAATTCAACTGACTACGCAGCCTCGAGGATTGGCCTCAGGATCAGCCTGCATTTTTGTAAACGGAAATAAAGTAAAGTTGAAACTCGACTTAACGAAGTAGGGACCGTGGCCGAATCATTTCGTCAAATCAAGAAATTCGCCAAATTGAGATATTTATTTTTTGTCCTTAGCCATTTACAAGAACAATATGCCTATGCCCAACAGGTACCACCGCGACAATGTAACAAATTCGAACTCACGCCTACGCATGTTAAAAATATGTGAGTTCGACTCTAAAATAAAGGCTCTCTTTTTCGGGTGGTGCAGACCAGGTAGACGGTCACCACAGTTGCTATGCTAGGCTTCTGAAAAAAAAAACATCAATACAACGAGAATGATAGGATATACTTTTCGAGCTGGTCAACAGACACGTAAGTTGTGGGGGAGATGATTATTGCAGTCTTTCGTATAACAGGGGTAACCATAGTACTGCTGCCGTAGGAACAATGACATCGACAATGAAACATGCCCCTATGTAAAAAGAGCGCAACCGACTGTAGAGTTCATCGCTTCGTGCATGGACGCGGCAAACAAAACAGCCCTGTCAGATGGTCCGAGTCACCATTCCAATTCCAAACAGAGCACTGTGTTAATGATCGCCTCAGAGAGCATATCTTATCAATTAAGAATGGCGGGGGTTCACGCCTGCCGTTACATTGTGCTTCGTGCGGCTGCACACCACTATTCTGAGAGACACATGTGTTAGGACTAAGGTGGGATACGCTAGCACGTGAAGTACTGCAGGCATACCACGTACAAAGGAAGGAAAACAAATGCGTCAGTGTCCCGTTGATCACTTTGTACAAGAAGGAATACCTGTTTCTAGAGAGCGCTGTTTGATAGCTTTCTTCTGTTTAGGTTTTCGTGTGTGGAAAGTGATAGTCGCTTGTGCTGCGCTACCTCCTTGTGCGGAAACTGGAAGCAGATACATTTGGGTGATGCGAGGAAAATAAACGAGTTGAAAGTCTGGCGCTCTATCCTGTCTTCTTTTTTTTTCTTGCTAGTACCTACGGTGCCACCATCGTTTGATTAAAAGAATGACATTATTCCTGCTCTAACAAGTGGGCAGAAATGTTCAGAACAAGTAAAAAACTTGAGAAGGTAAGAACCACACAGTGCGTGCCTGAATGAAAAATTATAGGCGTAACCATTAGAGATAGGCAGACCGAAGAGTGGATGACACAGGAGTATAGCCGATATCGTCGTCGAGAGTAACAGAAAGAAAATGGATGTCGGCAAGCCACGTCTTGGAAAGTAACAATAAACAATCGTCAATGAGAGTGACGGAATGAATAACAAGAAATGACAAGCATGGTCCGAGAACTACTAAGGGCTAGGTACAGCAATTTATTAAGAAATTTGCAGGCAATCAAAGGCATCAGGTAGCACCAGACAGGGTGGGTGCAAAGTCATTAGGACAGGCCTTTGCTCGGCAGCGTCACATGACAGGGCAGCGATCATTATGAAATCTCCGCACACTTGCTTGGTGCCAACGAGGATGCAGCTGTCACCAGATGAGAGGGGTCGCACCAATCTACTGGATAAATGGTCAACACTTTGTAGGTTTCAACCATATGCAACAACGGCGCCGCAGCCACCAATAATATCATAAGGACTTTTCACTACAGATTCGCTAAACGAATATGCTTGTCAGTCGAGACATTCATATTACCGCGTGTTTGAGCTTGTCGCCGGCCTATTTAACAAATTATAAAATCAAAGAAAGTGGGCTCATACATTCAAAAGAGAACTTCAGTATTAACTGCATCCTCACTTTCCGTGACGCATTGATATGCTTTTCGTAGTCATACACTTTGGAGCTCCTAACCTGCTTTACGCTATTTAAAGATATGTCTTTGTGTACATTTTAGCTTGGCTGCAACAACAATAAAATCCTTGTAATCTACGACCAACCAGCCCACTACACAGTACATACTCTGAGAGATTAGAGGTCATGGCTATCAATAACATTCTCCGGAATTCCGAAGCAGTGAAAGCATCTCAGAGCTTTCAAAGAATAAGTAATACATTTAAGCAAGCAAAGCTATAAAGTGATTGTGTCAGCCAAGTTTATTGGTGCGAACGACTTGGCAAACCTCATGTGCACGTAAACCTTGTTTCAGCTTTCAATGGAGACTACCTTTTAACGACTGGCTCCTCCTCTTTTGCAGTGAACTTTTTCTCTGTTTTTTTGTGTTTATTAGCGTATCCCCTTGTGATGTAATCGATGAATTCTTATATTATTTATCTTAAAATAAAAGCTAGCGAAAATTGAGCTGCCCTCAGAATGGTTAGTCGTATGAAAACGCAACGGTGAACACTTTAGTGGATAGCTGCGCACATGCAGCACTGTTCTATTCGAAGCCGATACATTTGATGAGATAAGCTTTGCTCACTATTGAGTGCAACAATAATTGTTGTAATCATGAATACACGCGAGGTATTTTTAGGAAACGGTTTTCCTTCCCCGATGGCAGTTTCGTACTGTGAGACGACGAATGCTGTAGTACACAAAATCTATAGCGATTTGGGTCTGAAAACATGTGTAAGCCTTACAAAGTATTATTTTTTTATAGAAGTTCAAAAGAGCAATTTATTATTGATTTCCAGGAGCACGTTATCGACATTTGGGCAGCAATTTATTGCAGGCGTTGAGCCAGCGGAACAATGCCACTTTCACCAGTGAAAAAGTTTGCCTTCTTACGCGATATACTGCAACGAGTCAAGTTCATGCTTTCAGTTTTACTATCCCATAAAAAGAGTCCCATAGGACTTCATAGCTATAAAACCACTGAGATATATTTAAGCATCGTTCGAGCAGGAGGTAAAAGCTCCCACGAAGAGGACTCGCTCGAACCTTTTGCCATTCTTGTTTTCTTTCCTGCTACTTGATCCCTTGAGCCTGAGTGTGAAGAAGTCGTTTTGAGCCCACTTGCTTATTTAGAAAAACCCTCGATGCTTTGCGGATTACGACCGAAAGGAATACGCAGCTCCTGAAATTTACGTAAAACGATTAGGATCCATAGCATCTGCAATCTGCTCGTGAGAGAGGCTTAGCAGCAAGCTTCATTTCACAAACGTTTTTTTTTGTTTTTCTGGCAAAAACATTAAACTGAAGTACCTCGTAAGTGACATACAGTTGAGTTTAACTTGAAAGGAGAATTGCAGAATTGGAAGGTCAAGCTTTGAAAATAAGTTGCATAGGTTTTTGGTAAAAAAAGCAAAAGTTTTACTATAAACAGGTCGCAAAAATGCACTTACGCTGATGGCATGTTTGATCACCTGATAAAAAACTATCAAAAAAGGTGGCGAAAGCCAAAAAACACTCTCTCAAACTTAAACGATGTTTGTCTTTTCGACGCATATTTATTACATTGCTTCAGATAAAAAAGCCCTTTAACTCTGCAAACGTCAAGTTTTATCCCTCTCAGTCTTCGTTCTGCCACTGTGTGTGCATGTGTGCATATCTGTATCCGTGAGTGTGTGCCTATGCATATTCGCCTGTATGTATTCATACGTCTGTATGTATATGTAACTATGTGCGTACGTATGTGTGTGTATGTGTGCGTGCAGAAATATGCGTTTGTGTGATTATTATATCAAGTAATTACGTCAAGTAACAACATCTTTAGAGTTTCCGCATACTAGCTTCCATCGCTAAAAAGAACACGACAGGACCATGACACAGCATCCTTTTAGCTAATGCAGGCCCAGAAATTCAACTGAGACTCCATTTTAAGTAGCAGGTATAACAGAACAACAGAAGACAACTCAGCCTCTTACTGCTGTCCTGGCCCCTGACTTTAGGTGGGTGTGGCTAAAACAGAGGGTTGAAGAGCATACATACATACATACATACATACATACATACATACATACATACATACATACATACATACATACATACATACATACATACATACATACCAACATACATACATACATACATGCATACATAAATACCACTTTCTCGAAAGCGGGCACACATACGCGTGTGAACATTCGCGTTTTCAACGTAAAAAAACAGTGTTTAGTCGCTTCATAGCTTTACCTAATTGAAATGGCAGTATGATTATTAAAACAACTCTTCTTAAGCAGGTTTCCTAGATGGTGTTAAACCTTTTTCCAAGTTAAACTTTGGTTCAGGCCACCTTTTAGCATAAGGAATGGTCTCCGGTATCGGATTTACAAGTTTTAGTAGTACCCTGCTTACAGAAACGAAACTTAAACTTCGGTTCTACAAGTCGAGTTCTTACCAAATTGCTATTAAACGAAAATAAGTGAACTTTTATTTAAAATATTACTAACATGCTTAAATAGGTGGGTTTTAAATAGTGTTTTTATGTAGAAGAAAAGACGTGAATGCCGGAAGCTTGTGAACTGAAGCTTCAAACCAAGCAAATCTGAGCCATATACATATTTAGACACACTGTTGTCGTATAAGCAGTTAAATGGTGTTTTATATAGAGGCTCAACAGACACTGGAGGGAATATGCTGAAAGAAAGCAAGTATGTGTGCCTTTACACACGCTTTCTCTTTGCTGTGTGCTGGGGGCTAGAACATGTGCCTAGTGTTTCCCAGATTTGTAGGCTAAACGAGGTGGCAGTCAAGTTATTCACAGTAGCCTTTTGTTTTTTTACTTTGATTATTACGTTTGGCTATGAATATATATAACCCTGAGTGACAGCGAAAGCTTAACAAGATGTCTCAGAAAATAACACAGAACCGAAAATAAGCCTTAGTAAAAGGGGGACACAAGCAACAGCGCTGTCTTACAACACTTTATTCGTCAACAGCGAACAATACATATTTTCGTTGTCCTTAACGAAGGGAACATAGAACAATGACAATAATAAAACAAGAAAGAGGAGCATGTGAGAAGTAGAAATTTCCTTTCTTTTTGTCATGTTATCATTGTTTATCACAGTTTCTTATTATTTTTGTTTAGTACCGCGCAAAAGTATATGAAGACGTGTTGAGGACTATATTTTTGCTGTAAGTCAGCGCTGTTTGTGTTTCCTTTTTTTTAGTGCTCCATCTTTCGCTCTGTTTCATTTTGTGAGATGTCTTAGCAACACTTCCAAGCATTCACTTTTGCTTAGCCAGATGGAATTATTGTGAAATAGTAATGAGTAGTATTGATAATGAAAACACACGTGTCCCACACACATTCGTCTTAGTCAAGTTGAAGGCGAAAGCCATCTTTGTTTTCGCAGTCAATGCATGGATCCTGCCCTGCCCCCATACAGATATATACGAAAGTCTTCAGCATATAACATGGTTTTGCATTGCCTCCATTTTTTTACAACTTGTCAAGTTACGTTGACGTCCCTATGTGATAAGGGTGTTTTTCATCGCACGTGTTAGTGCGAATGCTGAGAGACTTCGACACCGATGTTCAAGTTTCGCGTTTATTGAGACATCTAAGAATTTTAGCTTAATCAATCAATCTCAATTCTGTTGACAAACAAAAGCAATTGCTAAAAGCTATCGTGGCCATTAGTCTATATAGGGCAAAGGTCGGTTCATATCGAGTGTACGAGAACAGATTAACAGAGTATATATTTTATTACACACATATAAACAGAATGTTTCAAGAAATGTGTTCAATATTCTTTAAAAATCAGCAAAAGGCGCTATTTGCCCGCTGTTTTCGCAGTTGCTTTTTCTGTAGCGGCAGACATCTTAAGCGGGTTGAAGACATTATCTGTAACAGTAATTAGGGAAGTTAACTTGATTAACTTTTTAAAATATTCGAGCACGGCAGTTAAGTCAAAAGCGAGAATTGAAGGCCCTAATGCGAGCAAGCCATTGCCGCTTTGAGATTTCAAAAAAGCGGCCTCTAGTAATAACTGCGAATGAACGAAGTTCTCCTAAATTTTGTGGCGAAAGCGAAACAAAAGTACCAATGAGCGCAAAAAGCAGAAGACTACAATGACGTCACAGTTCAAAACAGTAGTTACAGGGCTGCAGTTCCTCCCCTTTCGCTAACGTTATGGACGTCATGCGTGCGGTAATTGCAAGTGCAGCACACACACACATTCAAGCTACAACGTCAGCTGATGGTTGATACAACAACGCTCCCTCATTTCGGATGTCTCAGATGAATGTGGCAGTTGGGCTCTCTCGCGTTTTGGTTTCTCCGCAGAATTTAGGAGTAATAAATTAATTCGCAGTTATTACTAGCGTCCACTTTTCCGAAATCTGAAAGTGGGAATTGATTTTTCCCATGAAGGTTTTTACTATTTGCAGTTATAATATAGGCATTTTTTCCCGCAATCAAAAATGTGGGAATGAACTCTTCGCATGAAGGTCTTATATACTCTCATGCGACTTGACTGCCTAACTTCACTAATTAAAAGTTCATTAATTTCTACTTTCCTAAATACTGTTTTAAATGATGTGGGCAACTACTTTATGATGCCTGCTGCTACAGAAAAAGCAACTATGAAGGCAGGGAGCAAATAGCACCGTTTCCTAATTTTTAAAGATCATTAGACACATGTCTTTAAACACCCTGTATATGCAAAGATGTAAATACATGTATATGAATACATATACATGCGCAATCACATATGCATATACAATCATGTACATGAAATAATAGATGTATTTACACCAGTAACATAAAAAATGGTAAGAAGATGTGTAGTAAGTCCGCTGCATTATCATATCCCTAAAACTCACGTAACGGTAAAATGTTTCAGTACACCGTCAAACGCAATACTAAAACAGAAAAAGAAACTATTGACAAGTATTTATCGTGTGAACAAAATAGCTAAAAGGTTCATGCCACTTTAACTTAAAGAATATTTGGTTCCAAATTTTCCTTCAAATAAATTACAATAAACGTTTTCCAAATAGGTTAGAGCAAGTAATGATAAATTAAAATTAATAGTGGATGCGTGTCCAGTGTTTAGCGATGGTATGGTGAACAGACTAGAGTAGACTGGTAAGATAGGTCACTTGTCCAATATATTATTTCGATTTCCTTGGTTTTCTCCTATTAAGTTTAGGGCTCTATTTTGTAATAATAGTAGTGGTTCTAGGTACACACATGTATGTTACACACCAGAATTCTATAGAGTGGCTTATATGTGAGTGACCAGAGGAAAAGTTCAACGTTCGAGGCACATGAGGGAGAAATGATTTGCGTGCTTTGATTAACCGTAAGCCACTTTCCTGCAAACGCTAAGAATTAGTTCTTCTCATTGAAGATGCTGAAAAAAATCGCTCCTAGATATTTAAAAGAAAAAACTTGCTCAATAAGAATTTCGTTGAGGTAAACTTTTATGGTTGACGTACCAATATTCTTTTCTACTTAACGCAAAGACAACATACTTCGTTTGTTAACGTAGTGTCAATTTGTTTTGATGAACCAGTTGCTTGCGCTTACCAATTGAGACGTTATGTTCACTTGCAGTGTTCAAAGACTATTACCTCGGAATATTAGAGCTGTATCATGCGCCTAATATAATGCTTTAAAATACACTAGTGTTTTGGGAAGATTATTTATGTACAGTGATAAAACCACTGGGCCTAGTACAAATTTGTGCTGTATGCCAATTTGTTATTATTAATGTTATCATCACCATTGTCATCGGAAGTTGTCAGCCACTCAATACTGTCTAAGTCATTCGAAAAGCATGAGCACAAATGGTTATCTAGTGCATTACTCCACCTTCGGAAGCGCAACCACTACCTTATTTTCAAGACGAGGCAGGCAAGCGATAAGCGAGAATTAATAGTGGAGATGTCGTCAGCAAGTTTTCTCTCTTCGGCGAGATTGCGTCAGCCGAAGTCCAGCAAAAGTTCACGGTGAGCTTGAGAGCCTGGACCACGCGCACAATGCGTGCGCATGCCGAGAATTCTCAGCAATTTTCTGAGATTGCACCGTTGTCTCCACAAAGTTACAACGCTGACGTTGCAGCAAATAATTTTTAGGATTGCAAGCGGGCACACGCACACACACACACACACACACACACACACGCACACACACACACACACGCACACACACATAAACACACACACACATTCCATCTCTGGCAAAAAAAGAAATAGCTAAAAATAATACCAGAGGAAAGTACTGCAGTTCGATTCGCCAAACAATGATGATAATGTTCGGTGTTCTGTGGTGCAAGCTCCATTCAGTGGCCAAGGAGCACCAGGTACAATGATTATGATAAGTGGCTGTAAAGGAGCCTTAAAATTCCTGACGCTATTGTGCGTAAAACATAGAAATATTAAAAACATGACATGACGGGGAATGTGGGTAGTGTGAATCAATGGCGAAAATTTGTTAACAAAACCATGGTGGATATGTATGGCATTAGCACAAGTGCCTCGTTCCTCTATGCCCTTGTGTCCAAGGGGCGTGAGGCAGGTGCTTTGTTCAGTGTAGCCATCGCAGCAGCGATCTCTTCTGAGAGAGGTCGTGCTGCGGGGATGCCTGGAATTATGACGTGAAAATTATTTACATCCCTTAAAAAAGCAAACAATAATTGACAACTAAAAGCGGTTCTCTAGCTATAAACATCGATGAGTGCAAGAGAATTTGATGGCAGAAGGGAAATGGAAAGTGTTTTCTTCTAATTACATGCACTTTATTGCACTGTATTAAAACATAAAGCACGGTGAGAGGTTCAGCGCACTTTTCTCAAAGTGGTGGATCCCCACCAAACAAAAGGTGTGAGTGTGTGCTGTATGCATGTCCTAATCTTAATCTGGTAAGTGTTACTTCTGTGTAGCACGACTTCGATGTTGGCGGCCAATTCGCGATATGTGGCTTGATGCGGTTAAGTTCAATTTTTGTTTGCCAATCCCATAAATGCTACCAATGATTCCTGAACTTTCGTTTAATGATGGTTTTGAGGTCGAGTGCAGAGACAGATATAGATGTATTCATTGTGGCATTCTCGTGAGCGAAAACAGCTAGCTGATCCTCTAACACGTTTTCTCAAATCTCGCGATGTCCTGGCACCCAAAGGGCTATGACAGATTGCTGCTGTGCATAGATCGTGAATAGTAGTGAGCACACAGAGACTAGAAAAGAGTTTGTGTGTTTTTAAGGGATTTCAGAGCAGTCACTACGTTTAGAGAATCAGTGTGTATCACAGCTTTTGAGAATTTCAAATCTTTGATGATTGATGGCCGATAATATCGCGTAAATCTCAGCAGAGAAGATGCGCGTATTGGGGTGCAGAACACCTACTTATGAAAGAGATGGACTAACCGCACAGAAGTGCGAGTCTTTGAGGCATCGATGAAAAATTCCGGACATGAATATTTATGTTGGAGTTCAAGGAAGTGTGTATAAATATGGGAATAGGCGCGCTTTCAGTAACTGCAACAAAGGACATATCACAATCCATGAGCTGCCACTGCCATGGTGGCACATGTACAGCGGGAGCAGCCAAATTGTGTTCACAAAGTGGCACATCATCTCGTCATCTATACTTCTCACACGAGGAGCGTAGGGCTGTCTCATGGCAGGGCGGTTTTGAAGTAGAACAGAACTGGACAAGCCATTGATGGTGGAGTGTACGGGGTGTTCATTGTTTGCGTTTAATTTAGGAAAGTATAGAAAGAATAGGTAGGATCTCTGAAGATGTAGTGATCACTCATTCGATTCAATAGACAGGCTTTCTACAGGGGTAGTTCAAAAAGCACCTGTACAAAGAGGGCTTCCAAGATGGTAAACAGGGTGGACCATTTTCGGGGCAGTTGGTGTTGCAGACTTGTATATTATTGCACCGTAATCTAAGCGCGTACGTACGTATCAGTCTCTGGTATAGATTCATGAGACAGTTGTTCTCACTACCTTATGAAGTGCATGATAATACTTTTAGAATACTCCTGGTTTTCAAGCACTTGTTTTTTAGGTGTTTAATTTGTTGTATGCATGTTAGTTTGCTGTATATTATTTGGTCTAGGAACTTATGCTCACTTTTGACAAACATTTACCACGCAAGTGAACGTTTGGATCAGGCCTCCCTTTCTGGAAAATAAGACACAAGTGCTTTTTTTGTGGGTTCAGTTTAAACTCGTTTTTATCTCCCATTTCAAAAGCGTATTCTAGCCGAACTGAACCTGCCGTTCACACATAGAAAGGCTGCATGATTTAAAGCCGATTTGTACGTCATCGACACATGTACAATAAAATACATTTCGTGGGATAGACATACGCAAGGACTTCATTTTGATTCTAAAAGTGTGCAAATCAATGCAATTCCTTGCGGTACTCCTGTCTCTTGCACAAATGTTTGTGAAAGAGCAGTGCCTACTCTAACATGGAATGTCTGAATACACAGATAACTTTCAATTTTAGAGAACATTCTGCCGTGCACACCTAAATGTGAATGGTCTCTGAGTACGCAAAAGCACCACGTAGTGTCGTAGGCTTTCTACATGTCGAGGAACACAGAGAGAAATAAAAATGGTTATGGACGAAAACGTCACGAATTTGTGCTTCGATATGGATAAGGTGGTCCATGGTAGATTTTCCTTCTCTAAACCCACACTGCTGTGTCTCAAGTCAATTGTTTGTTTCAGGAAAGCGTACCAGTCTTCTATTGATCATCTTTTCGGAGACCTTGCACAGACAACTGGTAAGGGCAATAGGCCTTTGATTAGAGACTAAGGAAGGGTCCTTGCCCTGTTTTAGAATCGGGAAAATGATGGCTTCTTTCCAGGGTGTGGGCTGTCACCGGAAAACCAAACAGCGTTATACAGAGAAAGGAGGGCATTATGAGCTTCAGAAGGCAAATATTTTAGCATTTCATATATGGCTTGGTCGGAACCTGCAACGGATTTATTGCAGCAACTTAGCGATGCTAGTAGCCCTGCTAAACGAAAGGGTTGATTGTGTGCCTCGTTTTCTGTACATTACCGCTCTAGTTTTTGTTTTTCTATTTTTCGTATCGTGGGAAGGCTTCAAAATAGTGCGACGAGCTCTACACATGTTCGAAATAGACGCCCAGGAAGTTCTCCTGGTCTTCTAAGCTGTCGCCTTGTGTTTTTACTAAAGGAAGTGAATTTGGTTCTTTTCCTGTTACCCTAATAACCATGTTCCAGACTTTGCCTTCATGTGTATATGAATTGATGCCTGATAAAAACTATACCCAACTTTCTCTCCTGACCTGCTTGCGCGTTCTTCTGCCTTCGGACTTTATTTTCTTAAAACTTTCGAGATTCTCAGCGGTCGGAGAGTCCTGAAGCAGCCTCCATGCTTTGTTTTGCTGTTTGCGCGCGTTTTGACACTCGCAGTTCCACCATGGCAAAGGTCGTTTTCCAGAGCGTCCATTCGTTTGTGCGATGCATTTTGTTGCAGCATCAATGAAAAAAAGCTGTGATTTATTTGACAGCAGAATCTATGCCTAAAGTGCATATGTCATTTCAACCTACGCAGCGATGATATAGAACTGTTCCCAGTCGGCTCTGTTTATGAGCCATTTGGGAACCTGCGGTGGACATTAAGTTAACGTAGGTGTGTTTAAAACTACGGAAAAGTGGTCACATTCATAGGAATTACTGATGACCTTCCACTGGAGTAGAGGCACAAGCAACGAAGATGCTACGTCTACGTCTATGAAGGAATACGTATTATTAGCGAGATTACAATAGGTTGGTTTTTTTATTCAAAAGACACGCACTTGACAAGATAAAAAACTGTTTAATCAGTCGACCACTCGCGTCGTAACGAGAGTCACCCCATAGCTTGCTATGTGCATTCAAGTCTCCAATGAGAAGGTATTGTTCTGGAAGTTCATCAATATAAAAATTGGAAATCATGTTTTTGCAGCTGGTAGTTTGGAGGAATGTAAATAGTGCAAATTGTGATTACTTTGTCGAAAAGAACAGCTCGAACAGCCACTGCCTCAAGGGACGTTTGGAGTTGTAAGTAGGTGCATGCAATTCTTTGATTGACTATAATGGCTAAACCTTCGTATGATGTTATGGCATCATCATGGTCCTTTCGAAAAATAATGTAGTTACGTAGAAAGTCGGTGTGTTTTGGTTTTAAGTATGTTTTTTGTACACGAAGCACTTTTGGGGAGTGTTTGTGTAGAAGTTCTTGGACATAGTCGAGGTTCCTGAGAAGGCCCCTAATGTTCTATTGTATAAGTTGAATGTTCATGCTGAAAGTAAAGTAGTGCTATGTGTACAAAAAGGAATTGGCTGTTTAGGCCGGGAGTCTGAATTCAAGCAACAGGGCAGTCACCAGGCCCTGTTACCTGCTTTTTTTGTTTTCAAGGATCCACGCCGCTCTTTCGGCACCAAGGGTACCAACGTATCAATTGGCTCCTCGGAGGCACTGGATGCCCGCACATGCGAGCTGGTAGTTCGAATTCTGGGCCTCGCCTGGTGAGGCGAGGCCTTGAGACCTGAATACCCTGGAGTCTCCGGTCACCGTTCGTGAATGGGCGGAGTAGACTGGACTACAGCCGCTTTGGGGGCAGGCGCCACAACCTCCGGCTCGCTATGCGCGGGCCGAAGGAGTGACAAGGGCTGGTGCGGTGGCACCCCCTGACGCGCCGTAACAACGTGTGTTGGGCCTTGAATGGCTAGACTATTTTTCTTGCTTCCTTGAAAGAAATATTTTATTCTGTCAGCAAATATCTCGACACTCTCGGCTGGATTTTGCCGCCGGCGTCAGCGTAGATGTCATTCACCGTATATGTATACGTATCTAGATATATGAAAACGCAAGAAAGAAAAAAAATAAGAAAAATGTACTCCAGAGCGTGGAATCGAACGTGGGACCTCAGCGCCGTGAAAGCGATGCGTTAACTACTGCGCTACCTCGGATAACACTCCTTATGATTGAAACGACAAATTATTTATATCTACCACTTACCGCTGCTGTGTTTGCGACATTACCAGAAAGATGGCGCAATGAGCGCACGTCGCCACATCGCACAGCAGCGCCCGCTCTAATCTCCTACGCGTACTTTGCCCGGCTTAGAGAAGGGAAGCTACGCTCCCTCGCGCGCCCTTATCTCGTGATGGTGAGGAGGGGAGGATTTCACGCCTTGATTGGCCACGGGCTTTACGTGGAACGATTCTGCTGTAGTTAACGGGTGCACCAAGGTCACTGCAATCATTGCAGTCTTCGTTCGCGAAAAGCACCGCTTTTCAGAAAGAGTGAAGTAACAAATGAGACGCTTACTCTCGTGCATCCATACCTGTGAGTGCGTTTCGTGCGTAATTTGTGCACGAGAAACGCAGAGCACGTTTTGATCTGCTTTACATTCTGCGCGTGGCCTATCAAATTGTTGCTATTGTGTTCATGCTTTGCCTTTGTGGTAAAACTTTGACTTTTTCTTTCACCTTGTGCGTTATTTTCTCTTTCTTTCTTCCAACATAGACAGGAACGCGAGTACGCGGTATGGTTTCCGTCACTGTTTACGCAGTGTGGCTGCCATTTGCAGTTTTCAGACACGTGGCCCAGGACTCCACGTTGTGCACAAGTCTGACGACTACTACAGTTTTAGAGCCATGGCCATACCTAAGGAATCGGAAGCAACTACGAGGGTTTGGTATGTATGACCCGGTAGATGTCTTCGTGTACTGTGTTTGAATGGTTTCTGGCCGTTTACAGGAAGCAAACGTGAGTGTTAAGTGTTTCATTGGTGTTTCCTTGTTATCTTTTCTGATGATATTTTCTGTACATTAGTCCCATTTCGGCTCTTCCACCCCGTCAAAAGTTCTGTTTCGGTCAGATCAAATAAATCTGTGTCAGATACCATTCCGCGAGTTATGTTTATTGATCCGTGGGGTGTTACGGTGATCGGTACGCCACCGAAACTTCAGAGGCCATCTAGCTTTTCAAATTCTCTTTTGTGCTGAATTTCTAAAAGGAGGTCTCCGCTGGCCATTTTGGTAACCCTGTATCCAGCCCCGAGAGTTTCAGTAAGACATCTGGCAACTACGAAAGAAGATGCGGTCAAGGCTTGCTTTCCAGTTTTCGCACAGCAAATGAAGTGAAATTGAAAAAAAAAAGTTTGTATTGGCTGCAGCTCAGTGGTAGAACATGAGGCTGCCATGAAAACGACTCCGGTTTGAGCCCCGTGACATCATGCATACTTTCTTCTTTTTTTCTTATTTGATAACGGTGATAAAGATTATGGGCTCCCGTGGTGGTGGTGGCGGACAACAACCGCACCCTTGTTGTGATCTCGTAACAGCTTTCACTGTAAAATAAGATATCACCAGTTAGTGTAGGTACACAGAGCATGAGCATGTACTGGACGTTCTCCAAGTTCGTGAAGACTAGTAGACCTACGAAACCACCACGGCGCTTTTGTAGCCTAGAGCGAGTAAAAGTGTCTGGGCCACTGTTCCAAAATATTTTCTCCCGAAAGTTTCCTTCATTTAGGGCACTGTTGTTTTGGTTCTAAACCACGTCATTGAGTTTCACAGAATAGGGTCGCCCAGAAGGTGTCCTGCGGCCTAATCACAAGCGGAAAATTTTCGTGGCCTTTGCTACTGAAATGAAAAAAAAACACACTAGTGTGTTCATAATCCAGACGAATGCGGCATCAAATGGTATTTCTCCATTGGAGCACATGGGTGGGAAAGAGGAGCAGAACTCATTTAAGAGTTCAGCCTTAAGTTTCGCCGGCTCGGCTCGGCAACCATTAAAATGCAACATTGTATCCCTTCAGACACATTTTGTTCTCGAGCCTAATTTCGTAGGCAAGCCGCACATGCAATTCGGCATATAAGGTAAGCTGCATACTATAGCGTTCATAAGGCTGGCTTTGAGTCTCTGATGATGGCCCAACGATTATGTGGCTGCTCGAGTACATATTTTACGCACCATGAAAGGCTACAACTTTTGCTGGTACACACGTTGTAGTGTGGGAAAACAAAAATGTTGAGATATGGCGTCGAGTAAAATAATCAGTGCTCCAGCAGCATTCTTGAAGTGCTGATGCGAAGGCACAGCAATACTTCAACGCTGGTTCGCATAACGTTCCTTTAACATAAACGGGCCACTCCAGCTGCTACCTTTGCTGATTTTACAGGTTGGAACTAGGGGTGTGTGAACACGAAATACTCAGCTGCGAAGTGAATTTTATAAATCGAATCTAAGTACGAGTCGGAAGAAACACCATCTTCACCTTTTTAAATAAAGATAGAACTTCTAACCTTTGCAAAAAAGCTTTTTGTGAACTAAAGAAAAGTAATCATCTCGTATGGCGAACTACATACAGGAAATTTAATCGTACTACGGTTACGCTTTAAACTACCACATAGTGATGCTGCGCATCATCATCATAATCCTGACTACGCCCACTTCAGGACGAAAGCCTCTCTCTTGATCCACCAATTAACCCAGTCTTGTGCTTTCCGTCACCGTGTTATACCAGCAAACTTTTTAATCTCATCGGCCCAACTAACTTTCGTCTTCGTGCATTTGCCTTCTCTCGCAATCTAGTCAGTCACCTTTTATGACCAGTGGTTATCCTGCCTACGTGCTGCGTACCTGGTCCATGTCGATTTCTTGTTTTTAATTTCAACTATGATACCCTTAACCCCGGTTTATTTCCTGACGCACTCTGCTCTCTTCCTTTCCCTTGAAGTTCCACCTATCATTTCCATTTCCATTACTCGCTGCGTCATCCTCAATTCAAGTTGAACCCTCTTTACTAGCCTCCAAGTTTCTGCTCCGTAGGTAAGTACTGGCAAGATGCAGCTGTTTTATACCTTCCTCTTGAAAATTAGAGACAGATTACCATTCACAATAAGAGAATACTTGCCGAATGTAATCCACTAATTCCATATTCTTCTAGTTATTTCACTCTCATCATTCGGCTCGGCGATTACTAGCTGTCCTACAGAGACGTATTCTTTTACAACTTCCATCATCGCTATAGCAATCACATAGTGCTGTTTTCTGCCGAGATTGCTGCACATTACTTCAGTTTTGTATATAATAGTTTCAGACCTATTTTCGGCTTTCCATGTCAGTTTAAGTAATTGGCAGCTGTATTTTTTCTTCCGAAGAAAATGTCATCATTGAATCGCAGGCTACTTAAATACTCTCCATTAACTCTTATCCCTAACTCTTTCCAATCTAGGCTCCTGAAATCCTCCTGTAAACATTAGGTGAATCTCATTGGAGAGATCGTTTCTCCTTGCCTTACACCCTTCTTTTCTGGCATTCTGTCACTTTCTTTAGGGAGAACTTTGGTGGCTGTGGGTCCACTGTAGATTTATACAAGTATGTTTGTGTAGCTTCATCCATTGCCCTGATTTTGCAGTACCTTCATTCCCACTGATGTCTCCATTGAGTAAAATGCCTTCTCGTAATATATAACGGCTATATAAATGGGGTGGCTGTATTTCGCGCATTTCTCTACTATTTGATTGATAGTATGATTATGTTCTATTGTGGAGTATTCTGTACCAAATCCTGCTTGGTCGTCTGGTTGACTGAACTCTAACGTCGCCTAGTTCTATTAGCTATTACCTTTATGAAAAAGTTTGTGGAAAATGGACACTAAGTGGATCGTCCTGTCATTTTTGAAGTACTTTACGTCTCATTTCTTATGAATGAAAATTATGGGCTCGTACTTCAAAGATTCTGGTAACGTTCCTGTCCAGAGGCCCTTCGTATATAAAGTGACCAGTCTTTCTAACACAAATTCTACGCCATCTTTCAGAAGGTCTGATGTAACCTTATACTCCCGAGCAATTTTGTCTTTTTGTCATCCTTCTGGGACTTTATTCACTTCTCCTTTCGTTACTGGTAGGATGTTGAATTTCTCTCGGCTATTCTTGGTTCTTATGGTATGATCCTGGTTGTTTTAGATTTTGTACGGCGCTGTGTAGAGCTCCTTTGCCACCTCAACTATCCTATGGTTATGACATTACTTTCTTGTTCGTCAATGCATATATCTGATTTCAGCCTATGCACAAGTTTGCCTTCGCAGCTTTCGGGTTTATACCTCTTCTTACAGTGTTACATTTCACCCATGTTATACTTCTGCTACCTTACACCTATTGATTAACTTCAAACACTCCATTAGCTCTATTTTGTCAGTTGCACATGAACCTTTCATGGTTTCTCGTCTCCTAATAGGTTTCTTTCTGAAACATTTTGCCAGTGTCTTGTGTACTGAGTGTACCTCCGACTTCTATGGCACACTCTTTGACAATGCTAGTAAGATTATCACTCATTTTGCCAACGCTAGTGACGGTTACCACGTCTAGTGCCTCGAATCTATGCTGAAGCGAAACTCCGACTTCCTGTACTGTTATTTTCAACGTTAGTTCAATTATTGGCCTCTTGCGTATCAGTCTTGGTCATTGCTTATTTAAATCTAGCTGAATACGAGCTCCTACCATTCTATGGTCACTGCATCGGATCTTCAAAAACAACTTATACATCCTGTAGAAAGTTTAGGTGTGCACGCAGAATGAAGTCTATCTCATTTTTAGTTTGCCCATTAGGACTTCACAGCGTCCACTTGCGGTTTGCTCATTTTATGAAAAATGCCTTCAATATCTATAAAATATCGCGTTCTGCGAACTCTACTAATAACGCCTTTCTGTCATTCCTAGAGACGATGCCATATTCCCCCGCTGCATGGTCTATGACCTGTTTCGTGCCTACTTTGGCAATAAGCTCGCCCATCGGAATGGTATACTGTGTCTCTACTTTAATAATGGCCCACTATGCGTCTTCATAGAAGCGTTCAACCAAATAAGCATCATGACTCGATATAAGCGCATAGATCCGTACCACCTTCATCTTGTACATTTGTTGAACCTAATTATGATTCTTACCACCTTTTTATTCATGCTATATTAGGTATTATTTATCGTTGTCATAGAGGAAGCATAGCTGCTCCTTGTGCTCGAGAAGCAGCGATCCTGTGGTTCATGTTACCACTTCTTAAAAACAACAAAAAGAGCCCCTCCATACCACACCAGTACTGATGTGCTGATCTTGCTTTCTTTCTCGATTGGAAGACGGAACAAAAACTAATTAACTCGATGTTCATGAAAATAGCTTCGCCTTAAGATATTCCTTAATAACACTTGCTTTCTTTAGGTTAATAACTTTAGGCTCAAAATGCTCAAACAAGCCTTCCCACTCGTTTCGGTGGCTCTGTTGAGTATGATTTCAGCACTAAATTGCAACCTGCGTGGCTTCATATATAGTACCTTGCCCTGGCCAGTACACTTGAATGATGGAGCTTTGTAAGCGAGCTACGACTCGCAGCAATCAATTTACGATGTGACCCATGGTCACTCCTCGACTTTATGGAGAAAACAAAGTTCCATATTTTTTATTGCGTATTGATACCTTAAGGCAAACTTCCGCAATTGGAAAAGAGCACTGCGCGAAAGAGGACAACTGAAGCTAATTTGTGTATATGTGCATCAAATTTCGCAAAATTTACGTCAGGTACCTAGCTGGTTGAGCTGATTTATTTTCTGGTGTTCAAATAAGGCATTCAAATAGTAAGGTCTTCGCAAATATACTGCAACACCAAACCATTCGAATCGAATATTCTAAGTGTCAAATAATTGGGCACACATAGTGTTTCTTCGCCCTCTCTAAAGCAAATTGGCAGGCACTGTGTGAATAGAAAAACTCGCGTCACT
This sequence comes from Rhipicephalus annulatus, assembly GCA_013436015.1. Taxonomy (NCBI): domain Eukaryota; kingdom Metazoa; phylum Arthropoda; class Arachnida; order Ixodida; family Ixodidae; genus Rhipicephalus; species Rhipicephalus annulatus. The sequence continues at coordinate 728,861 of WOVY01010234.1, read as the reverse complement.
ATTGAGCGATCGTTTCCAAATAATTCGCAGTCTCTCTTAAAGATGCAATGAAATGCGGAAAATAGGCTTCTGAAATGTTGAGCGCAATTTTCGGGGCCAGATAACCTCCATGGGTGTGATTGTTTGATAGTGACCCTCGGAAAACACGTGCTCCCGCTTTGACATACATGCTAATAGCAGTTGTATATTGACACGTTTCAGCTCTCTTCTCCAAATAATCTATTCTATATTGTGACTCCACATGTTGCCAAAAAAGCAGGCAATGAATTCCCTCGAATTTATAGTCTACTCAGTGGCTCGGTCACATTAGCCCCGCCGCGGTGGTCTAGCGGCTAAAGTACTCGACTGCTAACCCGCAGGTAGCGGGATCAAATCTCGGCTGTGGCGACTGCGTTTCCGATGTAGACGGCAGTGTTGTAGGCCCGTGTGCTCAGATTTGGGCGCACGTTAAAGAACCCCAGGGCGTCAAAATTTCCGGAGCGCTCCACTACGACGTCTCTCATAATGATATGGTGGTTTCGGGACGTTAAACCCCACATATCAATTAGTCAATCGATGGGCCACAATAAAGGAGCTGTTTGTTTTCTCATTATCAAAGCTTGTTGTTGTTTTTAAGGTGCTGTACGGGTCCTCGAGTACAATAGGGCTGAGGTAGACAACTCCTAAAATGACATAGCCACTCTGGTTATGCTACAAGGAAGTGTGGGCTCAATCCTCTGTACGAATAATACAGTTACCGAATGCAGAATGAGTGGTCCAACATAACTCATTTTCGGAACTGATTCGCCTGGCCAGCCTACCATGTTGGCATAAAGCGGGTCAGCCTCACGATCACGCACAGCCCATGACCAGATATAGGGCATAGGGCGACACGTCTCTGTAATGGGCTCACGTTGCTCGGTCAAAGTTTTTGTTTACTCATGTAGACATTCCCCTCGACCTCTTGTGCCAGCATGCACGTTTTGCCCGCCATACTCCTCAGCACACGCTCATTGCCAAGGCTACGGTTTCCTCACCGATGACACGACATCAGCTATGCTAGGCGAAAAACAAGATCACCGCTAATGCCCGGGGATATTTGCGCGTTGTGTTAACCAATACATATTGCATGACCTCTTTGGCGATTACGCTGCATTCAGCGGCAGTGAGGGTAAGATAATGTGACACCAGCTCAACGCCTGTCAGAGGTAGATGTAGAACGAATCAGAAGGACGGAGAAAGAGAAAAAAAGAGGATGGTGGAAATGTTAACCAGACGCTTGTATCGGGCATTCTATGGTGTACTAGAGCGGAGACAAGGCAAAAAAGTACATCTGCCTTCTTGCCTCACTCTGCTCAGGCCAAGAAGCCATATGCACGTAAAGCAGCCTGTAAACCTGCGACCTCTCAGAACGTTTGCGCGCTGCTGGGCTGAAAACACTGCGAGTACAAGAAGGGGGGATATTCAGCAAGCAACGGATAGAAATTAATTGTCCATGAGGCAGATCATGTATGATGGGAAGGAGCAGAATATCAGATGCTTTAGAATGAAGTAATTGTGGGTCCTCATGATGCTTCCCCGAGCCTTAGAGTATAAATTGAGGCCTTGATTCTGTTGATGTTCCTCACAATTTTTTTTTCTCTTCTGTGATCGAGCGCTTGCGTTCCAAATCGAAACTCTTCACACAGATAGTGTTTGACGTCACTTTAGTTGGGATTATGAACTATTTGTGCAAGAACATGAGATGAAACAAGCATGCTCGCTAGCCTGACGATGACTGCATGCGCATCGCTCGAAGCGCGCTTGTGAAGAGGGCAATGATGCATTACATTTTGTCGTCGGTACCTGTGTGTGATAACTGTGGGATCAAAGGCGTGGGCTACTGGCTCTGCATGAATTAAGTGTACCTTTATCAGGTATGCCACCATCGCAATGAAAATCAGCCAATACATTTCCTTCAGAGTATACTTGCCACGCTACACCACGCCATGCCATCTTAATTTCTTGCAGCGTAGGCCAGTGGAAAGCCGACCATAAGGACACAATTACACACATGTGCGTGCATGTGTGCGTGCGTGTACGTATGCGCACATGTGTAAGTGTGTTTGTGTGTCTGTGCGCGTGTGTGTGTGCGTGTACGCGCGCGCGTGTGTGTGTGTGTGTGAGTGTGTGTGTGTGTGCGTGCGCGTGTGTGTGTGTGTTTGTGTGCGTGCGTGCTGCGTGTGTGTGTGCGTGCTGTGTGTGCATGTGTGGGCGTGCGTGCAGGTGGGCGGCGGTGTGCTGTGTGTGTGGTGGTGCCTGTGTGTGCCTTAGGGAAAGAGAGAGAGAAAGAAATAGAGAGGAAGTGCCGAACTACCGCTGACACACACACACACACGTGTACCTAAGCCGAACTGATACTAGAATGCGTGCTCTTTCTTCTAGCGAAAGCGTGACTACAAAAAGTATTTTGAAAGAGCGATGATACAATCGCGCAGTTGTACAAACAATAAACTAGCTCAAAGCTCAAGGAAACACGTTCACGCTTTTCCACAATGCACGTGTTTCTTATTAAACTTGTGTACGCTCACGAGAGCTCCTCACCATCATGTGCTCTCAATTTTATATTACAAGGAGAGGTTGAGAAGATGATTGTCGTTTAAATGTTTCTCAGGGTGAGGTGAGGACGAGGGATAGTGATGGTGCCAATGTAAAGCCAGTTGGGAAACATAATAACACATAGTACTGACGTGCAAAAAACTAATAAAGGGACACTAAAGGCAACTAATAAATTGACGTTTATTGTTTAAATACCCATCCAGAAACCTCGCAAGGTTACTTCTATGCAGGAAGTGCTTATTTTGAAAGAAAATCACGTTTCAGTGGTCCGCATCGCGTTAGCCAATTCAAATTTCCCGCCTCAACAAAACGTCTGATGTCAGTATTCTGTGGTTTTGAAGGGTAATTTTTGAAACGCTCTATTCTCTCAAATTTAGGTGCACGTGGAAGCTCACTGCAGTCTTAACAAAAATTTGATGCTATTTGCATCTGAACTGCGCTAGTGGGAGCTACAATAGCATAATTGCAATGGAACGGAAGTCGTTGACGCAGCCGTCTTGATGGGACTCCAATCTTCAAAGTTTTTTTCCACACGTCACCGTGGTTCACTTTTGAATTTATAACAACATGAATTTTCAGGTATCAAGGCATTGAAAACAACTGATCAGTAAGCGCATTACAATTCAAACAGCAAAAAAAAAACATAACTCGACTATAGTTACAGATCAGGTATGAAGGCGACGCTGATTGACAAAATTTTGTTTCCGTGAACTTGCACCTGAGGTGTGCTTGCTTAGATTGGTAACGCCGTGCTGCTGCCTCGATTGTTAAATATGTACTATAGGATAGCTGACGAGTAGTCGATTTCTGTAACGGGTCATTACATCCCATTTATTCGTTAACTCTAACAAACTCTTCGTTTTGAAATAAGGGATAGATATACCAGTGTTACGGCAAACCATGACAACTTGTTTACTATAAATATGGGGTTCATATATGGTTTACATGAAACTTCAGTAAATATAAATTCAGAGAACCATGACAACTTTTGTAATCTGATGACTGCATCCAATGATTGCATAATATAATTAATTGATCGTTATGTCATGAACTTGAATTTTGTGTCACAAAATCTTAGGCTCTGGAATAAAATTTCTGCATGAAAAAAAATTTTTTAATGAGGTTAGCATCGGCAGCATATACCAGTCAGCTTAGTATCGTGCCAGGGAGTGCACTTGTGAAACTATTGCTGGCGCGGGTGCAGTGGTCTCTTATCTCTCTGAATGGCTATTTATTTATTTATTTATTCATTTATTTATTTGTAAATACTGCCAATCCCAAAGGAATCATAGCAAGAGGGCATATAAAATAGTTGAATACAACATAACACAAATTGTTATACTATGGAAACACCAACTAACTATAAAAAAAGTGCAACACAAGAGTGATTCGTGGCACAATAATATAAAGAAAACAGGCTCGCATAATAAAACCGTAGGCAAGAATAGAAAAAAAAGGAGAAAAAAACAAAAAGAAAAAGCCTTGTGAGACTATGGTGTAAGCATTTTTACACAGTGGTGCTTTAGAGCGAGACAACAAATGCATACTGTGAGGTTTCTGGTATTTGAAAAGAAAAAAGTAAAAGAGACAATCCATGAAGAACTGTGACAGGTGTAGTTTCATACATCAATAGGACGGGGAAAACAACAAGAACTGTCTGACAGGGTTCAAGGTACGCTTTCAAGTGCAGTTAAGAACTGTGTTAGTGATGTGCTTCCTATGATATGTAAGGGAAGGTTATTCCATTCTCTTATGGTCAATGGGAAAAATGAATTTTTGAAACAGTCGGTATGGAAAGCGTATTCAGTGAGCATCTGCGTGTGTTTATGTCTGGTAGGGTGTGTTTGTAAGCTTGTTATGAAGTTTGTGGCATCAATATTTACTTTGTTATGAACTATTAAGTACATAAATTTCAGTCTAGCTATTCTGGCTCGGCGCTGAAGAGTATTTATACCAGCAGTTTCCATTAACACCGTAGGTGATTCGTGTGGCCCATACTTGTTAAAAATGAACCGTATTGCCTTTCTTTGTACACCTTCAAGTTTAGCAATGTCTTGTTTAGTAAAAGGAAACCATACTATGTTTCCGTACTCTAGTATCGCTCGGACAAATGTATTATAAGGCAACAGTTTGGTATCTATGGGGGCTAAACGGAGGCGGCGTCTGATGAAAAAGAGTCATTTGAGCGTGGTCGCTGTAATGTGGCTTATGTGACTACTCTATCTAAGGTCCTCAGTTATTGTTAATTCCAAGTATTTATGTTCAGTAATGGCGCCTAACTCCGTGTCATTAATTTTATGCGGGAATAAGGATTTATTCCTTTTTCTCGACATTATGAGTAGGGTTGATTTTTTTGCATTTAATGTCATTTGCCAATCGGAGCACCATTTCGTTACCTTAAGCTTATAAATTAGTTTCTGATGAGTCACTCGGTCGAAGGGCTTTGAAAAATCTAGTAGTATAAGGTCAATTTGTTTTCTGGAATTGATGCCCAGGGACAGGTCGTGAACAAGTTCCAAAAGTTGTGTCACCGTAGACAATCCACGGCGAAAGCCATGTTGGAAGGGCGTTAGGATAGACTCAGCGTCAAGGAACAATGTTATGTGTTTGAGAATAACGTGTTCAAGTATTTTAGATGCTGCGCATGTTATTGAGATAGGCTTGAAATTAGCTGGGTCATGCCTGTTTCCGGATTTGTTTACAGGAGTGATTCGAGCGGTCTTCCATTTGTTAGCGATTCGTCAAAGAATAAACATAAATACTTTGCGACCCATTCTGCGTACTTCTTTAGAAATGTGTTGGGAATATTATCAGGCCCAGAGCCTTTCATGGCATCTAAATTAAGCAAAAGATTAAGGATGCCTGACTCAGTGATTGTAATAGGTTCTATACGTCTCTTAGCGCATGCCTCCATATGAAGTGTACTGCTATCATCGCGTGTGAAGACTGAATAAAAACAATTATTAAGAGCGTTCGCAGTAGCTAGGCTTTTGCTGGGGGAAGCTCTTGTTTCATCGGATGACTTGGGGTTGAGGTAGTTCCAGAATTTTGTAGGTGCTATTTTTATGAAGTTACTCAGTTTGTGACTAAAGAAATTTTCTCTTAAGCCTTTAAAGTTACTTTTAGCCTAATGATGGCATCGTCAAGGTTGTTTTTTGTTGACGTAGTAAACTTTTTCTTAAGTGATTTTCTTAGTGATTTTCTTAAGTGATTTCACTTTTCGTTTTGCATGAATGACGTCACGCGTGATCCATGGGTTATGTTTCTTTGTCTTTTTTGCTTTTAAGGGTAAGAACTTTTGAATGCAATATGAGACAATATATTTGAACGTATGCCATAATATTTCAATATCAGTTGAAGCCTGGCAGGAACTTTCGGTGAAGGATGATAGTTCGTGTGAAAGGTGGTCGATAATGCTAGTATCGTCAGCATTGTGAAATTCGGGAAAAGATTTATGCACCAATTTGGAGCCTTTGTTGTTGACTGGTATACCACACATCACCATCTTGTGGTCCGATATTTCGTCTGTTACCTCTATTTTTAATTTTTCCAAGGGAAAGTGACTGCTCAGGAAAATCAGATCTAGTATGTTCCCACGAAACTCATGATTGCGAGTAGGCGTATTAACTGCTTGGTGTAAGTTGAAGTCTAACATAATATCTAAAATAACATCTGAATGGGCGGAATGATGCGCCATTATTAACCAGTTGATATCAGGTAGATTGAAATCCCCGAGAAGGATTACTCGGTCCTGTCAAAGGTGATTATGCATCTATTTGTACAACAAAAGCATGGTGTCAGTGTCAGCAGCGGGACTTCGATAAACACAACCGACAAATATTGAATAGCAGCTGAGTAAAATCTTGCAGAATATTGCCTCTACTCCTTCAACATGAGGTAGTGGCGTAAAATTTAATTTTTTGCTTATTAGTAACGCAACTCCACCCCCACGTGTCTCTCTATCCTTGTGTAAAATCGCGTAATTTGGAGGAGTTACTTCCATATCTAGGATATCAGGAGATAGCCATGATTCAGTGAACTATTTGAACCAGTCTGGCATAGCTCCGGTGCTTGTCAGCTCTTCTATAGCTTACAACCGCTTATTCCATGCTGAGCGTGACCTCAAAAAAGTTAAGAAACATTAAGGTCAAGGAAAATCAAATGCGACAAAGGCCTAAGAGAGACCACCTCTCGTTTACGATAGTACATTTATTTACGCAGTACCAATACTAAATTTTATTGCGAGTGCGAGCTGGTAGCTAAAATAAGCAGTTGCAAATGCTAACAGGTGAGCCCATCATCGACTAAAATTAGGGCACCCTTGTTTCTAATGAAAGTAAGGGGGTATATATGCTGCTATGAAGTCAAATTTCTTCAACATACTTAAAGTAGGAGCGATTAAATTCACCTCGTATGATGCTTCCCTGCAGATTAAAATGTTTGCTTCTAAAAAAAAAGCAGCTGTAAACTTTTTAACGTAGCATATCATACCCTAGTCTTTATTCGATTTGCCAACTTCTCAAATCAAGAATTCCTCATCATCTATAAACGCTTTATCATCGACCTCATTTTAATACTGCCAGTGTAAACGGTTTACGGTATACCATTTCCGTCAAGAAATATTTCCACAATGCAACCATTGCGGCACAATCGATACAACAAAGCATATCTTCTAAGACTGTCAAGCTAATGCCGGTAATCTTCTACTCTATGAGCATCGCATGCCTTCAAATAAACAGATAAGTTTATCCTGTAAGGTAGACTAGAGTGCCTTACCATGTCTTAGGCCATTTAGCCTCCCTTACGTAGAAAAGGAGTGCGAATAACTTCCTATTTATGCACTTGGACAGTATCGGTCAGCTCGACAAACTATAGTAATATCTTGAATATCAACCACATTCGCCATTTGTGCAGCAAAACCTCATATCTTATTCTAGGACGAAGCAAACAATCAATAATTATTCCATCTGACGTCATTTCCTAAATGTAAAAAAAAACCTAAACATCTCCCACAAACACGTTCACACCCTTCTCCTCTTTTAATGTTTTTCTTCATATTTCATTATATGCACTTCCCATCACCTGTACTTCTCTACAAACTTCTCCACCCGCAGTAGCAGGGCAGTGGTGTATATATTTCGGTAAAATTTGTGCATTTTGACAAATACTACTAGTTTCTTTGTCTGGCTTATTTTTACTTGAACACCTAACAGGAGTCGATTCTCACGCAGCAGAACACTTAATGGCAGGCCCGTAGCCATTTGAGAGATTAAGAGCGTAGTCCCCATCCTTGAGTTCAGATGGAGAGGGTATTTTACTGAGGAAAAATAATAAAAATATGCGTTTTTTGAGGATTTAAACAAGTGCTACTCCCCCCCCTTGCCCCCGAAAAGGATTCTTGGCTGCGGGTTTGCTCTATGGCATGCTCGTATGTAAACTGATTTTCCAAAGCAGCCCCAAGTGTTCTCTTAATTGCTAAGATTATTACGTTTTCAGCAAACGGTAACTACTTGTTTTTCTCGTCCGGTCAAACTACGCACAATTAGGCACGCTTTCTTCTGGCGTATCATTTCGAAATAAAAGTTGGCTGGTAACGATTTTCTTTGTAGTCCGGCAGAGCTTTCGCCGACCGGGCTTTAGGTCTGCCGCGTGGGGTCGCCGAGGCCTTGCCTCTCCGCTGCCTCGTGGGCCTGCCGGATGGTGCAAAGTTGGTGACCGATACCTTATAGAGTTAAATGACCCTAATGGGCACCTAAAGTCTATGCCGCTACAAGAAATGTTCTCTACTTTTACTGCGAGCATTCTCGCAGATTTTCAATTTTTTCATCTCTTTAGTATATATGATTCGTTCTTTCTGTTCAACTTTTTTCTTTAATATATATATATATATATATATATATATATATATATATATTATTCGACAGGTATTTCTACTTCTGAGTAAATCAGGTTATATATTACCCCTACAGAGATTCAGATTGACTTTGTTTCAATTATTCGTGACGCCTGTGTCAAGAATACTTTTGCTGGAGTTCTTTCAGGCTTGCACTTAATATTTTATAAGTACAAATTCATATAGGATATCGTTTTATTTATTTTATTTTTCTTACTCTCGTGTTTATTGTAGCTGTTTTGGAAAGTTTTTGTGAATGTGTTCTTTCTTTACCACACTGTACTTGACGCTTCACGTGTGCTTCAATGTCGCGAGGTTCCCCTGACAGTTTTCGTAATTATGGGACCTCCCAATGCAATAGCTAATCAAGAACACCTACACTTATTGTATTATTCTGTTGAAAAAAACTGGCTAATGAGATGACATCGTTTATGCACCACTGGCGGCCGGCCTCCCCGTAATTTTTGTGCAGAAATAACAGAGTTTGTAACGACGTCACCAGAGGCATGATTGGTCATGCCAGCAGCGCACATGTATTCTTTGCGCACACGACGAACAGGTCAATAAGAGGTCGAAGCATCTCGTTCTTGGTCAAACATAGCACCGACATGACTGGTGACCGCAAGTTATTTTATTGTCACCGTCTAAATTCGACATGCCCTCATTGCTAATCTATATGCGCTCCAGGTTGACCAGTAAAGCTGATAATGCTTAGCGATGGTGAAACATCTGATTTCAGTTGTTCAAAGGTAACTTAAGCAAACTGCAGGTGTATAGCGAAAGAATGTTGCATGAGAGAAAAAGATATACATGAGACATAGCATCTTCCTGTCCCAGTTTTGCGCGCTGCGCAGACCTTCTACTGAAGATCACATGTCCATTAATCTGTCAACAAATTGTTCTCAAGCTAATTTCAGCAAACTGACTCGCTGCATACCTAAGATCACAAACACTCTGGAGCGCTAAAGTAAGGTCGCAGGATCAAATCTCGGCTGCGGCAGCTGCTTTTCTGATGGAGGCGGAAAAGTTGTAGGCCCGTGTGCTCAGATTTGGGTGCACGTTAAAAACCCCATGTGGTCGAAATTTTCGGAGCCCTCCACTACGGTGTCTCTCATAATCATAAGGTAGTTTTGGGATGTTAAACACCATATATCAATCAATTAGCGCTGAAGTAAAGAAGACTATACGCAGTTCTAATCATATGAAACCATCTAAAACATGCAAAGTACGACAGCATGCAGGATGCTTTGCAATAACCCCAGTGACCCCATTCCCTCATTCAGTGAAGGCTCGAGTGCAAGCATATGGTGTGTGTCCACGCGCTTGATGAGCGCACATGTTATCGGAAGTGGTGGGGTGATTATCAGGCCGAGGAATCAGCTGATATCTGTATGAGGGACAGTAGGAATATAGATATGCTATCCAGAAGATGAAAACGTGTGGATCCTATTTTAATCTTTATGTGGCCTGTTGAAACTTGGTGGGTGTGTAGTAGAAGAAATACGTTTGTTAGGCAGAATTCAGTTGTTCCTTTAATATCTCACTAAGATATAAATTTTCACTTGATAGAAATAACACAACTTTTATAAAACTCAGCACTACTCATTCGAACGTATTTAAGAACCCAACGTTCACACTTTACTGCAAGGAAAACCAGTGGTCGAACAACAAAAGAAGGCGATGTAGCCCATAAACGTTTCGAATTTTCATTCATTGCACCTCCCTGTATTTTTGAAAATACGTAATCGGTATGCGTTTCAAATGAACAATACAAGACAGCGCCACTTGATATCAGCCATGTTCTATAGCGTGCGCCCAATTAAACACAATCAAAGTTGAATATACCTTTCTAGCTTATATACAGACGGCTATGAACCACCCATAGGCAAAAGTTATAGGAAAGGTGTACTTTACTATACAGTTAATGCAGCAGCCCGTATTAAAGGTGCTTTTTGCGTTCGTTGCCACATATTCGATCACCTTCACGCGTTACCATGTTAGGCACATGGCACTTGATTTCGCAGTGCCACACAAAAAATACATAATGTATACTAGTACGAGAAGTCATTTGCTACAAATGGGACTTATTTTTTTCCCAAGCTTTAAAATTAAACTACCAGGACACTGCTCGTAAATTGTGTTCTCCTAGAATAATTTGTTTGGTAGCGTGAAGTTTTAAGTTTGCCGCCTGCCTGATTTCTCAGGAGTGTTTGAATAATTACTGCTAGTGTTCTTCTACTAGTGCCACGGAACTTATCGGCTCTTTTGCCAGAAAACTACGCTCACTAAACAACAACTTGAAGCCACCTTCTGTGGCTGTGCTTCAACTAGAACGTTCATTGTTCACGTGATAACGAGCATGAAGAGATAAAGGTTCCCAAAATTTTAATTAGGGCCTTCGAATCTCCCATTGTAAAGCACAATAGTTGTTGACCCTTCGCAAAACTGTTTCACCGAATAATGCAGAATCATTACATCATATTGCTGCATTTCTTGTCTGGCATGGATAATTTTCAATGTATCATAAGGTAATGATAACACATACTCTACAATACGAAGCCTGAAGTGCGTACACCACACTAAAAAGTAATGCTAAGATAGCAACCCGCTGCCTTCGTAGAATAAAGGAGGGCTTTTCCTCGCAGGTTTTTTTTTTTTGAAGTCGTATCTTTACAGATATTTCCCAGTCTCTAAATAGACTTATTGATTTTTAGCGCACATGCTTTCGCAGTTCCCCACGTTACCCATTGGGAAGCTTACTGGGAAGAGGCATCGCGAAGCCTGTTGCTCCAGGCACAAATCCAGGCTATTCGATGGGTCAAAGAAAAGGCGAAACACCCCAATGTTCTGCCGGGAGTTTGCCGCAGGCATTTGTTTTCGCGACCTCCCAATAAGGACCCCGCGGAAGCTCCCCGGGATCAAATAAAGAAAATAAAATTGGCAGATTCCGCGTAGAGTGGGAAGCGATGATATGCGAAGCACGAATGAAGAAGGTTCAATTGTCACTAAATTCAGCGGCACGTCATGAGGCGGACTTAAAATATGTTTTACATAACTTCAATGTCCTGATTATCAAGTTTGCGCCTAGGATTTGTGTTCGTTTTTACTTCACGTCACCTAATTATAAGTTCGGTATATGTGAAGCCAAGAAAACAGCTGCCAGCACATGATGAGCTTGCATGTAGACATGTTTTCACATGACATGCATGTCACGATTATAATATTTGCACCAGTCAAATACCTTCGTCATTATTTCATGTCACGCCCTACAAAATTTATTATATGTGATGCAAGTGAAACCACCGCGAGCTCATAATCAGCGTAGTATGTAGTCATGTTTTTATGACAAGCATGCCATGATTAGCTTGTTTGGGCGTCTCATTTACCTTCTGCGTTCATTCGCATCACGTAATACGTAACTTGGTATATTTGAAAATACCTAAGCGGCCGCAAGTGCATCATGAGCGTGGCATGTAGTCATGTTCTTGGGTGACACGCATGTAATGATATCCACGTAAAGGCCTGTCAGTGATGTTCGCCATGCACTCATGTCATACCATAACTGCTTTGCAATATGTATTGTGAATGAAACCACCCCCGGAGCTGCAAGACCATGACATGTAAAGTATGACATTCATGACGTTTCATGATTTTCATGCTACGACTAGTCATTGATAATCGTCATACAGTCATATTATGCCATACTAATTGCGGTAAAGATACCATTATTGAAACAGCCAGGAGAGCAAAAAGTCGTAGGCGGACAAATAGATAGATAGATAGATAGATGGATAGATAGATAGATAGATAGATAGATAGATAGATAGATAGATAGATAGATAGATAGATAGATAGAAAGATAGATACGGTCAATGCCACTGAAGTTCACTAAGAAATGCTTACCATTCAAAATGGAGGGTGTGGCTCTGTGGTTTTAGAGGTTTTTTTCAACAAGTACGGTCAATGTTTTTGTGGCTGTGGCTATAGTTGCCGTTAAAACAGTGGAAAGCGCAGGTACACAACAAGAATGGCGAGCTGCTGCAGTTTCCTCAGCGGGGTGATTGCACATTGCATCTTGTACGTTATGGCGAAAGAACAACGCTATGTATCACTCCCCCATCTTCTGCGTCTTGTTGTGATGATGGTTTCATACCGCCTCGGTACCTGTTCGAAAACAATTATACTAAACCAGAAACTAAGAATCATTGCTTACGTGGTGCTCTTTGAGCTGGTGGAAGTTTTGAGAAGATTTTCGTGGTCTCTCCTTTTGAAAAAAAAAGCCCACTCTGCTTCAGTGATATGCTGGTGACCTTCATTAGAAAAAAATATTCTGCTTTATCTCTTTTCCTAGGCATAGGCTTCTTTACCATTACAGTAAAATACAACCAAAAGTTTATTGCTGACATTTTGCACCTAAATGTTTAGGGTTTTTATTTGGGCAGCCGCTCATTTAATGTTATCGTCACAACTTAACAATACCTGATAAAAGTTTATTGTTTAAATATTGCTTCTCTTTTGTAATTGCTAATTAGGTGGATTGTTACCATCTAAAACTAATAGCGATGTCTTACACTGCACCATAGTTTCCTAAAATGAACTAGTGCGACTCTGGTGTTGGGATTGTTCAGCGACCATGGAAATGATGGGTGGAGCATGGATTTGCCTAGTATTGGTGCTTGCTGACGTCAAAGGCACTTGTGGCTTTGTTTATAGCAGAGTCTTCGTTTTGTTTTGAATAAAACAACAAACTGTTCTCAACTTAGTGACCTGATTTGAATTTGTGTGCCTTAAAACTTAAGGGGGTGAAGCGTAACTGCTAAACTTTTGCTGACTTTCGTCTCGCGAAAAAGCAGCTCCAAGTCACGCGAAGCCAAACAGACACAAAAGTATCGAAAATAGACAAATCTATGTACTACCCATCTTTTTCATGCTCACTGAAGCCCCATGCGTTGCAGCTCTAATAGAAATTTGTGCCAGGTTCTCCTGTGGTGTACTTATAGAAAACTATGCACTGCGGAAAGCTAGCGACTGACAGTTACGTTTGGGCATGTGTTCTCTAATTCCTTCCACCACTTCACACTTGCCTTTAAAATTCTATATTCTTCATCTCCTTCTCTATAGTATTGCAGTGTAGCGTACCGGTTGCTCTGAACTAGTTAACCTCCCCACCCTTATCTTCGCTCCTCTTTCCTTTCTTTCTTTAATACACCATAGGTGGTGGTAAAAATCCACAACGTAAAGTCCCCCTCATGCACAAAGGGAAAGCACAGAAGACACATGACTTTTTGTGCAAGTCATGCTGCGTTCTGCATTACACAACTCTGCAGTTTTACTGGAAGCCTCCACTTTTTTTCTGTTTGAATCGGCCGTACTGTCACGTGGTCGTGACGTGCAATAAATCTGCCCTTAAAAATGTGAAACTGAAAAAAGGTACACTTGTATGTTGCCTTTGCACACAAAACTATTTTAGAAAGGTTAAACATGGAGCTGTATTTTTTAAGCTCTGCATAATTTCTTTTTCTAAATAGGGCCTACAATGTAAGGCAAAATTACCAGAAACTGGAGTAAATGAGCCCAATAGGCACGACCGTTTAACGGTTATACTGTTCAAAATGCAACAAAGGGATACGTGCCGAGGGCAAGAGCACAGAAGGAGAAACTACGGGGAAATGCATGCCTTGTGCAGATATATATGTCGTGTGCAAACTGTTGGCAAGAAAACTGATTTTCTACGTCATCCTTCCCACTCACTGTTATGTCAGTCTTCCCATTCGCCTTCTAAGGGGCGTGCTGATGGGTGCGAGGCGCACAAAACTTAGTTCAGCAGTGTAAGAACTAGGCCGTGGCGTCTTAGATACGTTTTTACTATTCCCCTTAACCATAAAGGCTGAACAAATCTCAACAGGCCACGCTGTATTTGAGAGTCATATAGTCACGGCACTGCGTCCCAACCAGCTAGGAAGGGTGATCCAGAAAGCTGTAGGGCTATCGGATCAACGATTTCAACACAACTCGCAGCTGAAATCGAGGTTGAATAATTCAGCAAGTCAGCGATCATTCTTTACAATTCCACGCACGTAGCTTGCAACAAACGCATCGCCAATGAGAGCAACGGGCTCAATTGTGTTGTATATCCCCGCACAAAATCAGCCAGGAGGGCCGGCTTCGGTCTTAGCTTACTTAAGCTGTGTTTCGTAACCACCTGTAAACTGGCCACCGTTGCCGCCTGCCACCCATTCGCTCGCTCACCGAGGGTTTACCGCAGCGATAATCTGAGAGCTCACTCTCTTAGCCGCCTAATCGATCAATGAAGCCTTCAATGAAATTACCAATCATTTATTGAACGTGCCGTAGAACATTCACGAGGTCTCAGTGCAGGCGCACGCAATATCAATAAAACTATACAATGCAACACAGTCTACAGAAACAAAATTTTTAAAATTATAAAAATTAAAAATAAAAGCAGTGAAAACGCGGAGACAAAAAAGATCAGCTCAAAATAGGAATAATAAAAGACAAGGCTAAAATCATGGAATGACACTGAAAACTAAAGGGAAATATACACCAATATGCGAAGGAATTTCTGAAAAACGGAAAAGGGAAAAATCTGCACATTGTAGAAAACTATCGTAAGACAGTGCAAAGCTGAAATAAAAACGATGGCAGTGGATTGTTAACAACATGAAGAACATGAAAATTAGGAATATAAAGACTTTGTATTCTGTGAATGGTAGAGCACTGAAAGAAGTTAGCAGGTACATTGATTGATCGATTCTCAATCTCAGGTGAACTTACGCTGTATTGGAACACCTACACATCTCAGAAGCAAAGGGCAGCGTATTGTACCTTCAACTATTTCATGAAAAAATAAGAGGTCAGCGTGATTTTGTCGGTGGTGAAGTGATGACAATGGTAATAATCTGGCAGTGTTAAAGGAAAATCCAGAGTTTTTTTCTAGGAAGTGTGTGTTTGTAAATGCCTATAATTTTTGGGGAAGCTTGCTCAATAGGCTCACTGCCAGATATAGCCATGCCTTTTCATATCATGGAAGTATATTCAAGTTGAGGAAGACATATTGCAGTGTAAAATTTCAGGAAAGCTCTAGGAGAACTGAAGTTTCGAGAGATTATGCAAAGAAGGCCTCGCATGGGTGTATGTTAAGTGTGAGCAGAAAAATTGAACATGTTATCAAAAAGAACCCCAAGCTCAGTAAACCTATAAACTTTACAAAACAACACGGTACTGAGCGAGTATAGAAACAGTACAATGAATGTTTGGGAGAGAGTACCTTTGTCTTGGTTTTTGAAGTATTTATGTAAAAGTTATCATTGTCACACCATGCAGGGAAAAAACACAAATGTGCTTGCAACAAGCGACAGTAGTTAAACGAATGAATTTACTTAAATATCTCATATCAACGGCATACAAGAAAAAAGAAGAATTAATATTTGCCAAAGAAACGTCGTTTACAAAAATTAAAAATAAGAGTAGTCTTAATACCGACCCTTGTGGACCCCACTAGTAATTTTGTACAAGACGAACACATGATCACTCACGACAACATAACATGATCTATTACGCACATGGATTTGCAAGAGATTCACAACAGAGTCAACATAAAAATTTGCTAGTTTAATCAAAAGAGTCAGACCTTTGCCGCACAAGCGAAGCAATAAATGCGACAGCGTTGCTATTACAGTGCGTACTGCGTGGCTGTGTGGAGAAACTTACACAGCCACGCAGTACGTAACGAAAGCTTACAACGACATAAACCATGACGTCATTTTACCCAACCTCATCGAGCTCGGATTTCCACTGCTGGTAGTAAAATTTACTTACTCTTTTCTTCACAACCGCAAAATTGCTATAAGAGTAGATGGAAAGCCTGAAGGTTGCTTCATGTCCAATAGAGGTGTCCCGCTAGGATCCGGTTTGGCTCCTCTCTTGTTCAACGTCACTCTAATACCTCTAGCATGGCAACTACACTGAATTGCAGACGTGAGATTTCTAATATACGCTGACGATGTGACTTTATGGTCAGTGCATAAGGATGTCTCAAGACAAGCACAACAGCTTCAGAAAGCCCTTGATGCTCTTCAGAGCTACACTCGGAACGCAGGGTTAGACATGTCCGCCCGAAAATCATGCTATGTTCAGGTAGCTAACAAAGCAGGATGCAGAAAAATCTAGTAGTGCCCCTTTACATTTACACTATAGGTGCAGTGACCATTTCTAAGGCTTCAGAGGTCCGCATACTAGGTCTTGATATTCACCAGTCCGGCAGTGGAGTGCACTGGCTTCAAAAAGTCAGACTGAGTTCCACAAAAATACTTCATCTGATTCGCCGCATTGCATCGAAAGCAGCTGGAGCTTGTACACATGTAGCTCGACAGCTCGTCCGCACAGTTCTGCCGCCAATAATTTTATACCAGGTGCGATTTAAACGGTTAACTTTGGCCCAGTTAGCACACTTGCAGACTATTAATTGTGATGCTATGCGCACAATAACAGCGTTACCTCGCATCACTCCCATACCAAGTTTACAGGAGCACGCCCAGCTTTACACAATTGCAGAGCTGGTTTCACACAGAGAAAAAGCTCGTGAAATCCAAAGGCAGCTTGTACCGGTTGTTTCTGCGTTGCGTGCTCATTTTAAACGTGGCTCTCGCATTTACAACCAGCCCGAGTCTATGCCTTCCTAGGAATTCCCCACCATCACATCTAATAAAACAACTAAGTTACGGCGCTCTGATACACCATCTACAATTGACGAACGATCCGTCATCTAGGCCCCATGCGCTAATACCTGCAAACTATATACAGATGCTGCTCTAATACAAGATGGCGGAAGGACATCATTCCAGAGTACTACGCATACTTTCGTCAGAGGCCACCAGCGTTATCTATCTACGGAAGCCACTCCTCTTGTGATGGAGCTTCCAGCCATCCACGACGCCATCCAGGATGCTACTTCTAAGCTACCCACAATTAAGCAGATTGACGTATACACTTATTCCTTAGGAGCTATCAAGGAACTCAAGAAAGTACAAAAAGCGATAGAGATCTGCGAGGCGATTCATAGGCTGAACCATAATACGGCTACTTGCGTAGAAGTACACTGAACTCAAGGTCATGCTGCGAACCCCCCCAACATCACTGCTGACCAGCAGGCACGCTGCCCTCCAGCCATTCCTGGAGTAAAAGCCATTCGTGAGTTCAGTGTACCAGCCAGCCATTCCGTGAGTTCAGTGTACCTTCCAGCCATTCCACTTCAACCTAAGCCCCTAAACTTACTCCATACTTGTAAAAATGTTCTCCGGCAGGATACACGTGCTCTCATTACCCCGTGTGTCTGTTCTCTCCTTCCTCATCTTACTAGGGCGGAGGAAGTTGTGCTTAGGAGGCTTCGGGCAGGGGTGGCCATGCCACCTTTTATGGACATGTAAAGGGTTGCAGCCAGATCGCTCCCATCACTTCGCTCAAGCCGGCCTTCGATACAGCGACACAGCCAGTTACAACCGATGGATACACGAAAAAAAGTTCCACAAGACACTACTTTACTTCATACACAACACCGGCCCAACAGCACAGATTTAACAAAAAATATATTGCCTTAAAGGTAAGTTTTTGTCGCAATAAAATCATTAAAAAAGAACGCGATAGCAACATATTGCAAAGTCACGCAAAGAATGGCAAGGAGATCGAAACGTGCGCCGCGTTTCTCACGCACAGATGACGCACAAAACGTAATCACAGCTACAGATGAACGCGAATAACTTATGACCAAAGGTACAAAACCTGCGAACCTGCAAAACGTGCATAGCCACTAGATACCTAGCAGTGTCTCAAGAAGCTTTGTAGGTCGCTATGTATACTCGTGCGCTTGTGAAGTGCAGTTCGCGACTGTGGCAGAGATGATTGCACAAAATGAGTTTCACCGAACAGGTAAAGCAATGCATGTGATAGCGACTGATTACAATGTTATAAGCAGTTATGCTGGCAGTCAACTCACTAAATTATGATCTACCGTAACTCTACGAAATGCTGGTGCAAGAGAACACGGCCTCTCCAGGTACACTTCGTTTTTTCGTATTGAGAGCGCAGCCCATAGAAGCTCCTGCCTGCTGTGGGGACACAAAGCGTGCGCTGATCGTTGCAGAGATAGAGCAGAAACCATAATTGTCCCATTCTTCGCTCACTAGATAAGCGCGGGCAGACGAGCACGGCCAAAAAGGCGATGTTCGCTGCACAGAAAAAGGAGGCTAGCGCATCCTTCCCCGTATATATATACATATACATATACGCGATTATGGTGGTGGTGGCGGCGATGGCAAAAACCAGCCGAGACTGTTCATATACTTACTATCGCAATAAAACAGGGAGTAGCTGACTACGTCAACGCCTTGCTCAGGCCGCAGTAGACTACGTCTACATATACTCTCTAAGAGATAGGTTAGGCGATTTGCATCATGAAACTAGCAAGTTTCATGGTAGCTAAACCGTAAGGGAGAAAGCCGTGTTGATTACAAATCAATGATTTTTTTACGCTAACATACATCATGCTGTGAACAGCAAGTTCAAAGATCTTCGATGCGACAAGCAGTGGAGAAATCTGGCAATAATTAGAAACGTCAGTTTTGCAGGACGACTTAAATAATGGATAAACACGTACAGTTTTCCACATTCTGGAAAACGTGCAAACGTTCAGACAGTTATTCAATATTGTAGTCAAGACTGGGGCAAATATACTACAATAAGCTTTCAGTATGGCGCAGGGAATGCCATCTGGTTTACAAGATACGAAAGGTTTTAGGTGTATAATGCATGAACAGATGCTTTTCATCCAGCGACTGACCACTAGATGTCCTAACTGCCTTGTGCTGTTGTCCTATCTGAGTCCTTGAATGTGGAGCGTTATAAACTGATGAAAAATGAGTCAGCAATGACATTGATTTCGACACCATGTAAGGAAAGTAGCTCAAAAACTTTTCACTTTTGCTTGACCGCTTGCGTACACACTTGCGAAACTCAGCTGTCCCATGAGAAGCGTTTTTTTTCAATAATGCAATTTATGAGCTGTAGTCCTGTTTGTATAGACGCTTAAAGAGAGTTAGGAAAAACGAAACTCTTCCTTCGGTTTGCTGAATATAGAACTTTTAGCCTTCTTGTGTACACGATACTTATGCTTCAGAGCACATATGTTCCGGACAAAACCAGTGAGGATATTTACAATGGTTAGGGTTAATATTGCGGGATAAATTCACGCATGCTACCTAGTCCAAACTCCGTGAACTCGATAACTTGTTCATCAACATTACATTTGTCAGTAACCTGTGACCAATCAACGGCTAATCAGAAATGATAAAAACCCGTGTAGTGAACTGTCTTGAAAGCCAATCTTAGAGTTATGTTAGAACTTCAACATTTTCAGCTTCAACAAGTTGGCCGTTTGACAGACAGATGTCTAACACATTGTAATTGCAATCGATGACTATGTTGTGTTGTAATAGGAAACCAAAAGTCAGAATATCTAAGAGCAGGCTGTACTTTTTCGCAATGAAATGATTATAAGGAGAAAAAGTCTAGGCACATTAAAGTCACCAAGTACAGCAATTTTGTGGCCACTATGAGACGATATCACATGCTCAATAGAAGACATAATACCATGACACACAGGAGAAAAATACTGGGCGGTAATTGAAAACATCCAACCAACAATTTTTCTGGGCGCGGAAGGCTGATTTCTAACCACATCAATTCTTGGGAAGATTCCAGGTTCCTCCGTCTAATGGATTCCAGAGAACTGTCAATGGCAACTAGCACGCCACCACCTTTCTGTTTGGTTGCACTGAAATCTGGGTCACTGCTGAAGGTTTCAGTAATAGCAACCACAATAATAATAAGACTAATAATAATAATATTAATAATAATAATAACTCTGGTTTTACATCGCAAAACTATAATATGAATATGAGAGACGCCGTAGCGGAAGACTCCGGAAATTTCGACCAGCTGGTGTTCTTCAACGTGCACTGACATCGCGCAGTACACGGGCTTCTACCACTTCACCTCGGCCGAATCGCAATCGCCATTACCGTAATCGAACTGGTGACCTTCGGGTCAGCCGCCAAGAACCCTAGCCACTTATTACACCAAGGCGAACCACACTCTTAGGCTCACACTCTCACAATTTGAGCCTTGCAACTGTGCTGTCAGCCACCAATACTGCCTTCTGGTGGCTGGAAACGAACTCTATTTTATGTCACGCGCCTTAAATATGCCTCAACTGCAGTGTGGTCTTTAGATAGCTGAGTTTAGCCCCGATGCTTGTTCGTAAGAAGGGGGTCCCTCGTTTACACGCTGTAGCTGCGGCTCGCTCGAAGTTCTCTGATGATAAGGCGGCAGTGGAGGCTGGTGTGCTTTCTCGAGCTGTATGCCGCCATTGACAGAAAATGCCATCGTGTTGTCGGAGCCTGACGGGATGGCTGCGGTGGGCACCTTGAGCTGTTGCGCCTAATATCCCGAAATACACTTTCAATATGCATGACACCTCGATAATATTGTTGGCATGTGCCAATTCAGGAGTTTGTTTTAGGGGCGAAGATCTGTAGGGTTTAGCCATGTCCGCCGTCAATTCTGATACGCCGTGACGATGACGGTGATGACAATAAAAAAGAAGCACCGTCCAAGGCACATAGTCTCTTTTTGTCATTACGCAACAACACATGCAAGATACCCACTTACACCATGACGATGACAACGATGTTGATGACGCTGATGACAAGCATCTTCAAGACCGTGTATTTTCTTTCCGCCATGGAGAAAACAATCATGAAAGTGCTATCATCCTGGAAAGGCAAAGCGAGAATACCGACAACAAGCTGCTACTCGAGAGGCTAGAGCCCAGCACGCAGCAGAAAAACGGCAATGCCGACAAGCAGCTACACCGGAGTGGATGGCGCGGTGTAGCAGCATGCTGCAACAATCTTTCCTTAAGTTTTGTAATCATCCTGTTACACTGGAAGTGCTTCTCAGTGCTAACCCCGCTCGCACTGTTCGAGAATCTTCGAGCCTGTAATAGATCATTTTGTCAAAATTATGCGCACAACACGAACGTTACAGATCATTCGGAAACCCATATGGCCGCCGGCCATAGCACTGGGGTGCGATGCTGAATGGCCCGAGCTTCTCGGGCAGACGAGCTTGCTCCGAGGTCGCTCAGCGGCAGTCATGGCTTGAAGACAGTGCGGAGCGCGTGACAGCAGCTTTGATAAAAATGGCTACAGGAACGCGCCTGGCATTGGCAATGCATGTGGGTCGTTTGCGACGGTTATCACAGAAATTCCGCATACCGCCCGAACAAAAGCTAAACACACTCCCTCGGTGATAGAATAGTTCCTCTCAGGGGGAGAAAGCAAGCGACTAGCGTAAGCTATTACGCACTGTCTGCCGTGGTGCCGCTGAGCGAGAACTGCGTCAATACCGGGGCCACTGGCGTCGGTGCGAACTTCTGTGGCAGGAGAGGAATGAAAGTGGGCAAGTATGGGGGTGTTCTTAAACAGCCGATGAGAGCGGGGAACGCTTGAGCCTGTTCAGGGCCCCATGAGAATGGGGTATTCTTCTTCAGCAAATCTGTGAGTGGCTTGGCAGCATCAGCGAAGTTTTTCACAAAACGATGAAAGTAGGAACATAAGCTGATGAAGCTCCGGACGTCGGATGTAGAACAAGGCACCGGAAAGCTATGGACGGCGCGGATCTTTTCAGAATCTAGTTGGACGCCATTGGCGTTTATAAGATGGCCCAGAATGGAAACCTGACGGCGGCCAAATTGACAAATCTTCGAGGTTAGTTGTAGCCCAGCTGTTCTGAAGACTTCGAGAATTGCAGCGAGACGGGTCAGGTGGCTATCGAAAGTAGATAAAAAGACTATCACATCGTCTAGGTAACAGAGACAAGTAGACCACTTATAACCACGCAAGAGAAAGTTCATCATTTGTTCGACTGTGGCAGGGGTGTTACATAGTCGAAAAGGCATCACCTTAAACTGGTGTAAACCATCCGGTGTAATAAAAGCCGTCTTCTCGCGGTCCATCTCATCGACAGAAATTTGCCAGTAGCCGGGCCGAAGATCAATAGACGAGAATTACGCAGCGCCGTGCAGGCAGTCCAAAGCGTCATCGATGCGTGGTAGCGGGTATACGTCTTTTCGCGGGATCTTGTTGAGGTGACGATAGTCAACGCAGAAGCGCCAGGTACCATCCTTTTTTCTCACAAGGAGGACAGGGAAGGCCCAAGAACTACTTGATGGTTCTATGACACCTTTGTTGAGCATTTTGTCAACTTCCGCTTGGATAACTTTGCTGTCAGTGTGGGAGACACAATATGGGCGTCGGTGAATAGGACTGGCGTCGCCAGTGTTTATACGGTGCTGATTGGTATTTATTTCAATACTTTCAGGGCCTAAGGGCATTACAGATTGGAGTGGGTTACACAACATAATGAAAAAGCGGAAAATTGGTGGTTACATGGATCACTGAAGGAAACCAACAACGAATAATGCACATTATAGGAACAAAAACAGGTATTAAAGGTCTACAAAGCTTAACAGGTCTACTAAAAATGAAAATACTATAATCATAAAAATTATTGCGACAGGTTATTTATAGCAGCCTTAATTATAGAGGTATTAGACATCTCGACTACAGATCGGAGAAGGTGATTCCAACTTGCTGGCGTACGGGGGATGAATGAATTGCAAAAATGGTTGGTGTGGCATGTCGGAATGCGAGCCTTATGACTATGGTCGATGCGAGCGGATACGTAAGAAGAAGGGGTTATCAATTTATTCCTAAAGACTGAATTGTGGTAATATATCTTGTGAAACAGGCAGAGGCGAGATATTTCTCTACATTGTTAGAGCAGAGGTAATGATGAAGTTGTTTTCATGAAAGTGACGCTGGAGGTGCGATGACAGTTGGAAATAATGAAACGAGCAGCCCGACTCTGGATGGATTCAAGCTGATGAATGAGTGTTTCTTGGCTGGGGTCCCACACAGATGCAGCATATTCCATTTTGGAACGTACTATAGATTTATACAGAAGTAATTTTACTGGAAAGCAAGAAAGATGAAAATTACGGCGTATAAAGCCCCGCGTGCGATTAGCGTTATTGGTTACATTTGTTACATGCATCTTCCAGGAGAGATCAGAAGTGATGAGTACGTCTACATATTTGTAACATGACACAGGTTCTAGGTTAGTATTATTAAGATGATCAGAGGGCAATGTTGTATCGTGACGTGAACCGCACATGTGCTTGCATTTGTTAGTGTTTAACTCCATGCTCCACGTGTTAGTCCAGTCACGAACACGGTTTATATCTGATTGAAGAAGATAGACGTCAGAGTCGCTGTTAATAACACGGTATATAACACAGTCGTCAGCGAACAGGTTTATTGATGAACATAGATGCTTGTTCTAGAGGTCTGTCGTCGAAATAACAAAATTGGCCCCGTATTCACATTTAATCTGCAAAAGTCGTCCAAAGACGACATTTGCAAATGTCGTTCTGCAAATGTTGTCTTGCGTGTGGAGATAGTTAACAAAACATTCATTTGATGTTCTGCTCAAGAAAATCAGTGAATGGTATTCTGAAGGCGCTGCATTCGAGTGCCTCGAGCATGCAGCGGAGGCGAACGAGAGCAACAAGCCACGTCACACGTGAGACATGACCGCCATCTGCCAAAATTTTTCAAAAAGAAAACGCATGGCTCTGAGACGGGTGTGCGCGCCCGCCTCAGAGGTGATAAGGTGTAGAACGCAAGGCGACGGGTAGGCGCCACCGCCGTCTCGTTTTAGCAAAGCGTTGGAAACACTCACCTTTCCGTGCAAGCGTTGGATGATCAGCGCAGCGTTATAAGCGCTACGGTCCTTAAAATTACTTATGTATGCCTTTTCTAGTAAAAGGCGCACATGCAGAATATATACCTGTTGTTATGGTGCCCCAGACACGCGCAATAATTGCTTTTCAATCGACAGTTGCACAACTATGAACGCTGAATTTTGAGCAACATATGCGGGCGCTGCAGATTGGGTTGGCCGTTTCAAATACCCTATGCTGTTAAGAGTGGTGAAACAGACAAATATACAGACAGACAGACAGACAGACAGACAGACAGACAGACAGACAGACAGACAGACAGGCCAAAATTTTTGCGTCGAAGGTCCCCAAGAAAGACTATCGTCTTCAAAATGTCCGTATAGGACGCAAGAAGGTGATGGATGTCGTTGGCTTGCGCAGAATTGAGGTCGGGCGCAATCATCTCCGAGAAGCAATTTGGCAAAGTACAGGTGGTGTTAGCTACATGGGACTGAAGAAAATCAATCTCGGTGGTGAGAGCCGCTATATTGAATTCGTCAGCATTAGTTACGCTGGTCAAGAACATGCCACGAGAAAGCACTTGATGGCACAAGCTGAAAATGAGAAGTGGGAGTGAGGTACAGTTGTCTGTGACAGTCACAAGTATATGGGGAATGGCGGTGTGTCGGCTCAAAAGGACCTCGGCGAGAGGGAGGAGGACATAGTGACCATCGGGAATCTGTGGCTGGGCAGTCCAAACGACGTAGGTGGCTGCCTGAAGCGACAGTCGCACATTCTGAAAAGAGCACAGGCGCGGCGGGATAGTGTGGGGTTCAGCGATTATCTGAGGCAGCTCTAGCTGAAGGACGCCGGTAGCACAATCGATAAGAGCAGAATGATTTGACAAAACGTTCAGGCCTAGGATAACGTAATAAGGACAGTGGTTTATTGATTGATTGATATGTGGGGTTTGCCGTCCTAAAACCAGCATATGGTTATGAGAGACGCCGTAGTGGAGGGCTCCGGAAATTTCGACCAACTGGGGTCCTTTAACGTGCACCCAAATCTGAGCACACAGGCCTACAGCGTTTCCGCCTTCATCGGAAATGCAGCCGCCGCAGCCTGAATTCGAACCTGTGACCTGCGGGTCAGCTGAGTACCTTAGCCACTAGACTACCGTGGCGGGGCATAAGGGCAATGGTCAATCACGGCTAAAACGACAGAAGTAGTGTGGTTCTCTATACTTAGGAGCATTTACTTTATGGAGCATTTGTGCAGCCGCTGGTATCAGAACTTTCTTTAAACGTATGCGTAAGCTTGAACTCAGGACTTGAATGCTTGCGCCGGTGTTTACAAGTGCTTGTACAGGTACGCCTTCTACTTCAACGTCTATTACACTTCGTCTGGTGGAAACGGAGAGAGGATTTGCGGCGGAAGTCGTCAATGCCACACTACCTACAGGGGCTGGCTTTCTCAGTTTTCCGAGACGATGCGGCCGGAACCAACGGGGGACGAGAAGTGCCGTGGCTGCGGCGAACGGGACGATAGGCGGCGTATTTGTGGCGAACGAGACTGGTGCCCACGTGGTGAAGGCGAGCGGCTGTACCAAGTGTTCCGAGAATGGTCAATGGCACTGGACTCCTCGGCAGGTGAAAAGGTATGGGTGGTACCGTCGAAGCGGGTCATTTTGGTCGTTGCACGAGGTGCCGAGGACCATTGGGTGCGGCAGTAACGAGCAATATGTCCAACGTGGTGGCAGTTGAAAATATATAGCGGTCATCTGCAGTTCGCCACTTAGCCGGGTTGCGAGTATGTGGAGGAAACCGTCGGTTGGAGGAGGGCATCGTGAAAGGGCGTTCGCTGACTCAGGGCGCGGTGACATGGCACACGAAATGCACTCCGATGTTTTCAAGCTCCTGGCGCATGATTGCTTGAACAACAGGGACAGTAACAGGAAGGGAATCGGTACTGCGCGAATAGAACGCCGAGGACGCCATTGCTTCCAGTTCGCGACGAACAATGCGTGCCAGGTCTCCCGGTGGTGACGGACGTTGGGGTGCGGACTGCTTCTCGAAATTTGATGTTGCAGTGGTGTTTGGAATTCGGGCGATTGTTTGCAGATTGCGGTGACTTTTCACTTGTTCAAACTGACGACACTCTGTGATTATCGCGTCCACGATGGAACAGCACTTGCACATAAGAGATTGAACGCGTCGTCGGCAATTCCTTTCAAAACATGCTCGACCTTGTCATCTTCTGTCATGTCGTTTTCAGCCTTTTGGCAGAGTTGAATGTATTTGAGGCATGATTCCGTGGGGAATTGGGCACGGCAGGCCAATTCCTTTTTGATGGCGCTCTTACGACTGGCGGTTTTGCCAAACACCTCTCGCATATTTTCGTTGCATTGGTCCCAGCTTGAGAGTTCTTCGTTGTTTATATACCACACCTTGTCTGTGCCTCTCAAGCAAAACAGCACATTAGCCAACTGAAGTGTGGGATCCAATCTGTTCGGCACACTCACTCGTTCTAACATTGCCCCCAATCGTCAACGTCGACGCCATCGGTCCTGAAGAATGTATCGGGATCCTTAAGTGGCGTGAAAACGTGTGGTTGCGACGCCGTGTTCGTTGGAGACTCTGACGTTGACGCGGAGGGCTCAGCATTGGCCATGGCCGCAAAACCGACGCGACGTCCGCTGCGGAGCTCCGTTGCCTGATGGTTACCCAGCACCTCCACCAATATGTTAGGGGGTTGGTGACTTCCGTACAAAGTACGTCTAAAGAGGAAAAACCACAGGCAAGAGTCACAATGGCTGATTGGCACACTCGCGCGCCTGTCAGCTGATTGTGTCCTTCCTCTTCCTCTACTTCATCTCCGTAACAATATGAATAGCTTGCCGATTGAACGTTGCAGGACCTGCTCCTCGGTGACGCCGTGGTTCACGCCTCTCACTCACAATTCGAAGGACGCAAGTTCGATTCCTTGCGCCGTAGTATTATTCTGGTTTTCTTTCTTTCTTCAATTTTCATATATATATAGATACTTATACATATACCGTCAGTGACGCCGACGTCGACGCCAGTGGAAAAATCCTGCTAAGAGTGTCCTTGTGATTGCTATCGCAATAAATATAAAATACGTCATAGTCCCATTTTTGTCTTCTGCTGTCGCATTTACTGCGAAAGCAATGCAGCACGAAAGGCAGAACTTGTTTTCTCGTGTTTGTTTCCACGCCATTTTAGGGATACTGTGAGAAAAAAAGACGCGAGAAAAGTAGTTTGATTCTGCCGAGAATAAGTGTAGGAAGTTCTCTCTGGGGATTAAAAGGTTATCTCAAATACGGATAAAGAAATCATAGAAAAAGCATTTGACTGGACCGACTGTTCATCCGGCGAGGTGAAACTGTGCGAACTAAGTGTCCCAGTGAGGTAACTGATGACAATTGAAGTGATATGTAGTTAGCTTCTACAAGTAACTGTTCGGAGACTTACTGTTGGACGTAATGTCTTGAGTTTTTAAATGTATTCTCTATTAACTGTCCATGCTTTTCTGTTTTGTATCATAATAGAAATAGCGCCTTATGAAGCCACCAACCTTCAGAGGTTCTTCCGGTATGAGAGTAAAACGTTTTAAAACAGAATTCTTCAATCTGCGTTCGGTCTTCTTTCGTTGGTGTGAGGACGCCTACAACACTGGTTAGTAGTGGCGATGATGATTGCATACTGCTGAGAAAAGCCGAAGACTAGAACTCGATGCAGTTTTTGCAGGCTTCATAAAAACTTTTAATAAAAAGCAACTATCACAGTAACAATTCAAAGCACGAAAACGGTTAAATAAAACAGTTTTACCACAGTCTTCACAACTTCGCTTGAACAGCCTGAAAAACCACCGCAGTCGAGCGAAAAAGTTGGTCGCTTTCCGTAACGCTGGCAAGCCGGCGTTGTCAAACTAACTGCAGTGGTTCCATTCATGTCAAATGTATCACTAAAACAAACTTTAAACGTTCTTCACAGAAGAGAAGAAAGTGCCTGCTTCTTTTTAGTTGTGTCTAGTTGTTTTGTCTGGCATATGCGTTAAGAGGGACAACATGGACGCGGTGAAGCGAAACGTGATAGCGAAATCCGCTTCTGTGTAGAACTTCAGCATTCTGATAGGAATTTTACGCATGAGGACTCATGCAATGGTACTAGATTAGGAGAAATAAAAAGAATGGTCCCAAACTGGTCTGAAGTCACTCGCGCTGCTGTTTGCCAAAAGCATTGTTTTTTAAAAATATTTTTATGAGCAGTGCGCATGCCTCGCTGGCGTGGCTAGCAGGCAATCGGCCAAGCAAACGGATGTCTCTTTCAACGCATGAGAAAAAAAAGCAAAATTGGCTCTCTGGCCCAAACGAGTTACCAAAAGTGCCCGAAATTCAATTTTAAGTTATACATATTCGTTTCCAATATTATAAATCTACGTGTGAAAACTTTTTGTTCTCGCCAATAAGTTGAACTTCGTCGCTGTGTAAACTAATTAAAGTATTTGCAAAAAAAAACGAAAAAAATGCAACTACACCTCCAAAGTGCGGTACGTCGCCACGGGACACTTTAGCTTGTAATGCGTGCAAAAAGTACTTATAAACTGGTGTTTGAAGAAAAAAGCTGGCAGTGTGCCCCTGTTGAGAATGAGTTACTGGGATTACTGTGTGAAGACCAGGTAATTGTTAGCCAGCAAAAGATTTTACTCCTCTTTGTGTGTGCACATTCAATGTGCTGCTGTTGCTTTTTAGAATCACACGTGGATTGTTCAAATATCCGTAAGGAAATCAGTCAAGACTGAATTCTCGAACTAGATTTGTGAAATGCCTAAACTAGATTCGCATTCTCAGAGTGCCTGTTGAGAAAAAATGCCATGTGAAGGATTGACCAGTGGCCACCAGACTCTGAGTTTTAAGTAGCGGTTTCATGTTCCAAAAAAGTGACGTAACAGTATAAACTATCAGAACTGCTTCCTTTCTTTATTAGTTATTAGTTATTGAATTGTTGGACAAGTAGTGCCGCTTCATAAGCTATAAATTTTTTATTCCAAGAAGAAGAAGGTTACCATAAATACGGACGGTGCACTGTTAAAATTGCCTCTTAGCTTATATATATAAGGTCATACAGAGTTGTTCTAAGGAGCTTGTAAAGGCAGAGATTGCACTGCATATATCATCATTGCTAATACAACTTCTCGTAAAGCACTTCTCTGCAGGTCAAAAAATTAAGGGGCCCTCAAAGCGAGACACAAACGTTATAGAAGGCAAAAAAATACGGGAGCAAGTGCCTACTCGAAGGTTATTTAGAGACTAAATTAAGTTGTTTCTTGTCGCGAAAAAATAGTGCGGATAGGACAGTTTTTATACTTAAGAAATAGCTTTTTTTTCAAAAATTCAATTTCAGCACGGCTTTTTTTTGTCGTCAGGCGCATATAATAAGCATTTGAGTATTTATTATTTTTTTCTGTTCATAGTGAGAACTAAGCTCTCACGGACGTATTGCCATAGATCAAAGCGTTATTGTGCTAGAGAACTTCAATGGCCTGTAAATGACTACAACTGTCGTAAAACGCGGCAATGAACTGATGAAACATGCCAGTTATGCCATGTTAACATTCTGGTACGTTAAACTGAGAGGTATCAATAGTTAAGACAATAATACTACTGACCATTACTGTTATGTTTATGAAACTATACATAGCATTGAATGATGAAAATCATTGAATGGTTAGAACTAACTAACAAAGGTTGCATTCAAGGAGCCAGCCAAGTGCCCGACTTCGCATCTATGCAACTTTTGAAAAATAGGGTGCACGTGTACTCTAGAAAAAAATGTAGTTCCTCCGACATAATATTCCTGTTGTCAGCTGCATTAGAAAAAAAAGAGGTTAACGACAACAGCAGCTCTCTTTAGCAAAATTTAAAAACAAACGTAACTTGAGCTAGTCCTGAGCCCTTAGAGTGTGATAATAATAAAATAAATGTTTATTATTTTTTATCATAATGCATAGTTCTTCAGGACATTGCCCCTCCCCATTCTCACTCCCTCTACTTTTTAGACGCTGACGCATAGGCATGACGTCCCTCTGGCTCTTGCTAAAGCGTGACAAATTTGATACACTATTCTGGCCAAGCACTCAGTATACAAACATATCGTTTGACATGCAGGGTAAGTACTGCGTCATCGGTTTGTTAGTGGTTCACTTCCTAAGGCACTCTTGGGAGCCAGAGCATTTCTGTGACGTTCATTAAATGCAACAGAGACGAGACGATGTGACGATGCGGTAAGGGCAGAAGAAACTCACTTTGGTTTTTCGGTCGGTATAGGGTGGCTGAATCTGAGAAACTGAGCTAGTCTGGGTGAAGAGAGCAGCAATGTGCCATCATGACTCGTGGTCCACTCTGGTCAAGGCAAGATTCTGCAATAATCGAAATATACATGACATGCATTAAATGTTACAATAGGCTTCCTTAGTTTCCATCTACATCCGAAGCAAGGTTTTAGAGGTGATATTTCACCAGGTTAGAACTTAGCCTTGCATGACAAACACAATACAATAAAACATGTTTAAGGAATGTCGGAAAGGTGTTGGGGTTAAGACTAACAGAGACGCCGTAGGGGAGGGCTCCGGAAGTATTGACCTCCAGGGGCTTATTAAGGTGCACCTAAATCTTACCACATGGGCCTCAAGCAGCTTTGCACCTCCATAGAAATTGCTGTCGCCATGACCGAGATTTGATCCTGCAACCTCAAGGTGAGCACCCGATTGCTTAAGCCACTAGACCACCATGACAGGTACTACAAAGGGGTATTCCAACCATCTACTTCATCGCATGTAGTTCTTAATTGTTCTTTACTCAGATGACATGAACCATACTTTTTTACAGAGCACCCTCATACGCTTCTTGCAAGAATGTCTGCCTTCTAATGTATACGAAACCATAAAGTTGTACAGGTAGAGTGATACATTGATTCCTGGAACTTCAAAAACATTCCTTCAAACGAGTGTGTAATTATGTTACGCGACATCAAATCAAAAAGAGTTACTGGTTAGCCTTACTTTATGTCATACTTTCATTTGTTGCTATCGAATTCATTGCTACACCTTTGTGGTGAACCTGGTTTGTTTTATGATTATACTACTTATTCCGCTAGTCTGTATATATGAGACGGATTTCTTTATCCTTACACGAAATTGTTGTAGTAATACATTGATATATTAAAGGTTAAAAAAACCGACAGGTCTTTCGAGAGCGGCCTTTTGAAATAATTTTTAGACAATATTTGGACAACTGCTACAAGCAAACGTGCAAGATACCTGCTATGCCATACATCAACATAATTTTTGCCTAGTAGAAATGCATTCACGATGCCATCCGTCACCATTCTTCATAGAAATCTGGTATTGGCTACACACTTGAAAAGAATTATGGGCGAGTTTTATTTCTGTGGCTGACGACGATGAAGAATTTCGCCTACAACTTTTAACGCGTCAGTATTAAAGAGCTTGTTTAAAGAAATTCAGTGTAAGCGTCGATGCCGGCGTCAGCGTCGTTTGTTGTGAAGAAAAAAAATGTCTTGTGCAAATGAAATAAAAATAAAAATAACATATCTGAACGAAGATGAAACTTGGCTCGTCTACGTGGCAGGCAAGTATTCTGCCACAGAACCACGCGTCTGCTTCAAAATACAGTGAAAATAACTTCTGTTGGAAAATGCAGTGAAGTGACGCACGCTTTACAAACACACGCGTCTTTTGTATACGTGGTTCACAAACCAACATGTAATATCACTGTAATTGTGTGTGCTACAAGCATACATTGCAATAAGGAGTGAGATCATGCGATTATCACAAATTCATGGTTTAAAGCATCGCCCACAAGAAAAGGCACACAGCTTACTGCGCATTTTTCATTAAGGCCTCGTAGTGGGTGCACAGCATGTTCGAAAAGATTTCACGCCCATGAAGTCCATTGCCCGTGGTTTAAAACATGCTACCTGTTACACGGAACGCAGCCGTATGCGAAAGTGTCATTGACACTAGCCATTTTCAACTCAGTACGCACTAGAGACAGCATATCGTTATCGCATTGAACTCTTAAAGGCTAAGCTTAAGGATCCACCAATTTTTCGAAGCTGGTTGGAGCATTCAATGACGGACTCGTTATGCAAGTATTGTGTGATGCCCGATTTTTTATTTGCTGTTCTGGAATGCTTTATTACTCTTAAAACGCAATTTTTTTCTCGACTTGAGGCCTGCCAAGGGTCAGTTTGCAAGGATGTTTGCAACCAGCACAGCTCAGTGTCCAAATACTGAGCTGGCACACAAAAGACCCATAATTTCATCTATTCTGAAGTTTTACGCGTATTTCACGTATTTTGACAGCTGGCGCGATGCTGCGACTCTTCCACGCAATATTTCATGTGTTAAGCAGACTACTCCTGATGCAAGACGGTCCTGCATCATTTCTTTTACGAAGCACTTTCAAGCACTGGCGGGGTGCCATGGTGAATGCTTGGGCTCGATTTTTATTTGGACAATAGATTTTTATTATTTGATTGTATACATTTATAGCGAGTTTTCGTTCATGCACAACGCCGATTTTCCCTTCTAACGAACGAGGTTCTCGCCTACACAGACGCCGTCACCAATACCAACGCTGGAACGTCAGCGAAAAAAGCTTTTACAGTGTAAGCTGTATATGGCTAGGCAAAACAAGAAATCGTTAACCACGAGCAAGGCTAAACGTCTCCGCTGGCTGCTCCGTCAGTTATGTCGTTGCTTACGTCGCAACCTAGCGCGTGCGCCATTGGGAACGCCGTCAGCGACGTCGTTCATCGGTTTATCCGCAGCAGTTTCAGTGTAGGGGCTTACAAAGAAAGAAAAGTGAACAAAAAAATGAAACGCCGCCTCATCAGAGGTCACTTCAACAGCGCTGCACAGAGAGTGGAAGTGGGAGGGAAACAAATGTAGCAGAGAAGAAAAAACTAACATGAAAAATAAAACAATTGGTACCCACCCTATCGGTGCGTGGTCATTGCCTCTGAGCTACAGGGTTCTGAAATGTTGTAGTTCACTATACTTAAACCAATTACAGCATCGACAGCTGATTTATGAGATTATACATGCTTACTAGGCTGATATAGCAGTTCGGACCAAAGAAAACGCCATGATGGGGAACCGCAAGCAGTGGCTGCCTATCGAAAATCCGGGAGCCTTCCTAGCCAAATGCAAGCTAAGAAACGGTGCTATAGGCAAAGCAGCGTCAACAAGGCAATAACGGAAACGCGTGCGGTAGAGCCGACAAGCACTTTTGGCGGGAGTTTCCCGAGTGGCTTCGGCCGCACCGTCTGCAGCCATCTGTGGCTGCGAGTTTCAGCTTCGCTTGATTAGCATCTATACAGAGTGTTTGCGCGAAGATTTTTCTTTGAAGTTTTTGCTCGAAAAATAACTAGTCTTTATAGTTTTTTATCTCATTCCTATGTTTTGTGGCAGCATTCTACAAGGTGTTAAAAACCACTGTTAAGCTTTTCGTCAAAACCGAACAAAATTTTAAAAAACAGAATGGTCACGTGAGCGTGAATTAAGCGACATCTTTAACGCACAGGTTACGCGTGTTTAGATGTACGATATCCTCTTGCTGTAGTGGTGATGGTCCCTTAACGTTCAAAGAAGTCCATTGTGACAAGTCCGAACATAGTTGCAGAAAGCAATAAGAAGAAACGTGTTGCAGGTATACCCCATATAGATTACGTATCTCACAAGCTAAAGAAAGCAATAGGTAGACACGAAGGCAATGTTTTGTTATGGTTGCCCATAAGCTAGATATCAATTTGTGCCGCTGAGTAGAAAAAAGTCACAGGCTTCCTGCAAAGTTGAAGCAATGAATGCTATAGCGAAGAATTGGAAGGTCACACGCAGAATGGCAAGTAGATCAAAAGTGCCACACGATTCTCACGCACAAATAACGCACGAAACGTACTCACAGGTACAGGTGAATGCGAATAAGCGTCTCAGTTGTTACTTCATCGTGTCTGAAAATGCGCTTTTTTCGCAAACAAAGACTGTGCAACGATTTTAGTGACCTTTGTGCACCTGGTAACTACAAAAGAATCGTTCTGGTGAAAGCGAAAGGCCAGCCAAGGCGTACGATCCTTCCCATCGTGAGATAGGGGCGCGTGATCGTTCATGGCCTTTAGTCCAGTCCCGCCTCCTCGCGAGGTGAAGTACGTGTGCGAAATTTGAGCACACGCCGCCGTCTCATGATGATGTGATGACGCGCACCTATTGCGACATCTTACTGGTAATGCTTAAAACGCAATTGCCCCCCCTCCTCCCATCATGATGCCCGTCACCAGCGGTAAGTTGTAGGTATAAATAGCTTGCGTTTGAACGCTGAAGGACGTGCTGCTCCGTCGCTCGGTGGTTAACGCCTCGCACTCACGTGCCAGAGGTCGATTTGATAATTTAATTGATATGTTGGGTTTAACATCCCGTAATCACCATATGATTATGAGGAACGCCGTAGTGGAGGGGTGCCAGAGGTATTAAGTTCAATTCTGTGTGCCGGAGCCTTTACCTGGAATGTTTTTCTTTCTTCAATATTTATATATATATAAAGTTACGTAAACATATACGACGATTGACGGCGATGTCGGCAGCGAAATTCATTCGAGAGTGTCTATATAATTGCTATCACAATAAAATAATGATAGAGTAAAAGAGAAAAAGCGAAGTACTATATGTTTCGTAAAACACAATTAAATTTACTTATTGTCGTACAAGTATAAGGTCCCTTCCCGTTGTGGCCCTTTACACGTAGGGCAGACGGTACGTTGTATTACACACTTATTTTTGACGCTATCATTTCATATTGTAATGTACACGTATCCCGAAAGAGTACGGACACTAGCGTGGGTCCGGTCATAGCGAGTCGCAGGGCACGCGATTACAGTCGCGCGACCGTGGCGAGGACATGATACTGCTCAAGGTAACAACACCTTATTGTCTGCGGCAACACCAAAGACGCAGTACAAAGCCCGTGAAAGAGGCGCGGCGGGAAAGCAAATGGGCTTATTGACGCCATGGGCGAGAAGCACAACACAGGGGTGCCGCGAGCACGTCTTCGGGGTAAAAGTGATTCACGTAGACACTGGGACAGAGGCCCAATTGTTCGAGCGCGGGCAAAGGCGCTCGGGTTGGCTTAGAAGAGATACGGGTCAGCAGCAGCTCGTCATGGCCCAGCAAAATGAATTCGCTGGGGACTAAATGGCACACGCTAATTCCAGCCATATTTTCGTGCCCGTTGCTCCATCCCTACCAGACTGTCATTATCGGCGCCTGCCGTAGAGCAAGCAGTGTATACAGCGCTCCCTCTCTCCGAGACTTGAAACGGATCACTTTGCTTAGCCTTCAGTAGCTCTTTGTTGCCGAAAGCGATTCCCATTTTCCCAATGGGGAAAGTTGGGTATCGCGCCCACTTAGGACCACAGAAATTGCCGCGTGCACGGCGTCATGGGTTGGCTCTCGGCACTGTGGCCTTCGGAAAGCTCCCCCAATCGGCCGTTACGCCATGCGCCACTTACATGGATAGCAGCCACGCTCGTCCGTAAGTGGACTCTCCCCTTTTGCCTCTGTTTCGCCCCCGACACTTGCATGTGCTAAGGCACCGCGAGCTATCACCGCACCACTACCACCACAATCAAGGTTCTCGGCAGACAATGGTCGCAGAAGATAGCACGTGAGCTTCCATATTTGTTGGGTGTTCACAGCGAAAGCGGGGTGACGACATAGACGGATGCCGAAGGGTGTCCATCGATAGAAGCAATGGCTTCTTTTCGCAATGCGGCGTCCGCCTAAAAACGTCAGTGGACAAAAGTGCCACGAAGCAGGTATGTTGCGACGAGCTCGAATTGCGCAGGCGAACTGACTCGGTATGAGCAGTAAAAAGCTTTAGAGTTTTTGACACCACGTTGGGCGCCAGTGTACTCTACGCGTATCCTGAAGGAGTACAAAACTAGCGTGGGTCCGGTCTTAGCGAGCGGCAGTGCACGTGTTAACCGTCTTCATGGCGAGAGCACGATACTGCTCGAGGTCACAACACTATTGCCTACAGCAATACCAAAATCGCAGTACAGAGCCCGTTTCAAAGGAGCGGCGGGAAAGCAAATGGGCTTATTCACGCCACGGGCGAGAAGTACTACAGAGGTGTTGCGCGAGCATGTCTCCTTGGTAAAGGGATTCACGGAGACACCGGGACAACGTCCCGAGAGACTCCGCGCGTGCCACCTCAGTCGACATTCGCTACCGGGTGAAAGGGGTTGAAGGTCACTCCACGCTCTCCCAGCGCGGCTTACCACGGAGAAGGGGAGATTCATGTCAGGCCATGGGAACGACAGAAATAGGCAGCAAATTTCTCGAAAAGGCGGCGGGCTAGCCTCGATTCGCACAATATTGCCACGAGCAAAATAACAGAGACAGCCAGGAGTCGACGTCTTGCCCGCACCCAGACCAGGAATCAACGTTATCTTCTTTCTCCACTTCCAGGCGAGTTCACGCTACATTTGATGGCTCATACCCATTTACCTGTGACTATATTCTCTCTGCCCGAAAAGCATCGTCTCAATGCTGGTGATGAGCGTTGAAAAGAATGAGAAAGAAGAGACGCTACCTTAGAATCTAACAACTGCATCGTAAGGCAAAGAAATTGGGCTGGTGTCACAAAAGTACTCAATAGAGAAAGGAGCCAAGACAGAGAACACGTGAAAAATATAGAAAAGTGAGAAAAAATAAGTAGTCATAGCTTGATAAGTTAGTCCACGTTGGATTGACGACGCCGGAAATATGGCTTGAGCTTTGACACATGCATCACATCACTTTGTGGAAACCGACGCGAACGTCTTGAGGTATCCTCAGGGAGAACTTCTTATGTAACGTCGCTGAGTCGGCGTAGAACCTATTACGAGCCGAAGTAGCGCCGCAGCAACTTTTTAGGAGTGACCATGCTGTCGGATGGGGGTCCACACCCAAACTTCATCGCCTGGTTGGAAGGTAACCTCTCGGTGTGTAAGGTTGTGGCGGCGTGTGTCGGCAGTTTGCCGAGTCTGAATACGGCGTCGGGCGAGTTGACGGGCCTCCTTGGCGCGTTGAGTGAGCAAGGCAGCGTCCGCGTGGAACATGCCCAGTTGGTAGGAAGGAGCATTGCGTCGAGCATTGTAGTGACTTCACGACCATGAACTAAGCAAAACATGATGAAACCTGTACTCTCTTAGACTGTCATATTGTATACAAAAATTACTTAAGGGAGTTTATTGTCCCAGTTCTTGTGATCAATGGCCACATATATCAACAGCATATCTGAATGGTCTTGTTCAACCGTTCAGTTAGTTCATTGGTTGGGGTATATCACCCGTGGTTTTTCGATGTTTTATAGCACTTAGTCTCAGCACTTCTTGAAGCATCTCTTCTGTGAAAGCTTTCGCACGATCAGTAATTACCACAGCTGGCGATTCGTGACGGAGAACGATGCTGGTGACGAAACACAGAGCGATTTCGTCTCAAGTAGCTTTGGGCGGGGTCTTTGCTTTGCTATAGGCTGTGAAATAATCGGTTCACACCGATTATTTAACCGCAGTTCACCAATTTCCAGATAAGGACGTAGGAAACGATCCGAGCAGGTCCATGCCATTTTGATGGAACAGTGTTATCGGTGTGGCCATAGGCTGTAGTAGTCCTGCTGGTTGGACAGGTGGAGTCTTACGGCATTGGCAGTCACGGTGCAGACGTACTGCTTGACTGTCTTCACGAGGTGTGGCCAGCAGTAGGAGAGGCGAATTCTTTCCAAGGTGCGCAAGTAGCCAAGAAGTCCGGATGACCATTCTTCGTGAAAAGCATGTAAAATATCGTCTGAAGCAAGGCCAGCGCAACCAGTAGATAAGTAGCCTGGGTATGGTTAAAATTCTTATAGAGGACGCCATCCCTGCTGCAGAACGAGGCCAGCGAGTGTGCGAAATTTCGAGGAAGACTGCTTTTGCGGCCTTCAAGGTAGCCAATCAGTGGAATTAGCTCCATGTCATCGCGTTGTTGTTGAGCCAAGTCGGTTGCTGATACGAGGAAGAGAATGTGTCGTCCTCTTCAACATCCGCGTTTGTACTTCCGATTGGCACACGTGAGAAAGAGTCAGCGTCGATGTGTTAGTGTCCTGACTTGTGAATGATTGTAACGTCAAATTCTTGCAGCCGAAGGCTCCACCATGCTAGGCGACCAGAAGGAACTTTGAGGTTGGTGAGCCAGCCTAAAGAATGGTGGTCACTAACTACCCTGACCGAGCGACCGTACAAATAAGACCGAAACTTTGTTATAGCCCAAACAACGGCTAAGCATTCTTTTTATGTTGCAGATTAGTTTTTTCTGCGGATAATAATGTTCGACTTGCATAGGCAATCACACGCTCTACGCCATTTTGCCATTGAACCAATACAGCTCCAAATCCAACCTTGTTGGTATCTGTGTATAGCTCTGTGGCAGCGTTGTCGTCAAACTGACCGAGTACAGGTGGGGCTTGGAGATGGTTTCGTAGCATGTCAAAAGCATGACACTAATCCTGACCCTAATGAATAGTACGCCATCTTTTGTAGGTTCATTTATAGGTTCAGCGAGCATAGAAAAGCTTTTGACAAAGCGCCTGCATTGTGCTCACAGTCCCAGAAATTGGCGGAGATCGCGCTTATTCATTGGCACAGGAAATGCCGCAACAGCACTCGTTTTCTCAAGGTCCGGACATATGCCAGCGTGGCTCACAACGTGACCAAGTAACTTCAGTTTCTCAAAAGCACAGTGACATTTCTCAGGTTTGAGAGAAAGTCCAGCTGTTCGAATCGCCTGTAAGCGCTCGACGTGCTGCTCAAACGTGTCCGAGAAGACGACCACATCGCCAAGGTAGACAAGACACGATTGCCATTTTAGCTCTGAAAGAGCCGTGTTCATCATCCTTTGAAAAGTAGCTGTCACCGAGCATAAGCCGACGAGATAGACCTTGAGCTTGTAGAGTCCATCAGGAGTAATGAAGGTGGTCTTTTCGTGGTTGCACTCATCAACAGCAGTTTGCCAATTGCCACTGCATAGATTCATGGAAGAAAAGTAATGAGCATTCCGAGTGTGGTCCTGCGAGTCATTTATTCGTGGTAAGTTTTACTCGTCTTTCTTTGTGATCTTATTTAACTTTCGGTAGTCGATACAAAATCGCAGGGTACCATCTTTTTTTTACCAACACAACAGGGGGCGTCCAGGGACTAGTGGATGGCTGGATGACATCGTCCTTGATTATCTGCTGGACCTGTTGGCGTATAGCGTCTTGTTCATTTTGCGAGACTGTAGGCGTGTTGTCGAATAGGTCTCTCGGTAGGCTCGTTGATGATAAGGTGCTTGGCAAGCGTTGTTTGGTTCTCTTTCGAAGTCGCAGCGAAGCAATCCCGAAATGAGTCAAGTATTTTCAAAAGACCTTCCCGTTGTGCAGATGCTAGACCCTGGTTTACGTTGAGCGTGCTCGCGAATATCATGTCGGAATGGTCATACGACGAAAGGGCAGATAATGTTGAGGGACCAGGGACGTCCGCAATATCCTCAAGGTATGCGATCGCAGTGTGTTTGGTAAGATGGCGATATTTCTCGCTGAGTAGTAGTTAACAACTCATTAAGGCGGCTGACGGTTTCCCAAATGGCGAGGGCTGTCAAACCATGCCTGGTCGCCACCTCCTCAGTACGTTTCATGGCCCGGAGCTGGGTGTCCAGGCTTGTAGCTGATATTTG
The DNA here is from genome assembly GCA_013436015.1 of Rhipicephalus annulatus. Lineage (NCBI taxonomy): Eukaryota > Metazoa > Arthropoda > Arachnida > Ixodida > Ixodidae > Rhipicephalus > Rhipicephalus annulatus. The sequence continues at coordinate 688,704 of WOVY01010234.1, read as the reverse complement.
TGACAAATATGCAAGCCTACCTCCTCCTGGGCTGAACAATACCTCGGGCAACGCAGATTTGTTGTGCAACAAGTAGGGGAAAATTTCCTTCCAAAATTGCAGCAACGGAGACGTCTTAGTCACATTTAACGCTGATAAAGAGGCTGCTGCGGGGAGGCAGAGCAACAGATTCGGAGGATACACGTAGGGCAGCCTTCGATAAGTGTGTGTTCTCAAGTTCAAGATGAAACGTGCGCTCGAACGACACCTGCAAGTCTCGTAGGTCAATAATTATATCATACTCGCGAAGGAACACCAGTCCCAGATTGAGTGGACGGGAGCACACAGGTAATGCGAGGAAGGAATCTGTGAACGTTGAAGCATGGTATTGAACACGGGCTGTGCGAATTCCAGTCGGCGTGACGAGGTGGCCCCCTGCCGTGCGCAACGGGAGTCCTTGCGAAGGGATAGTAACTATTCAGTTTGGATGCCAGGGCGCTGCTCGTAAGCGAATAATCGGTGCCGGTGTCGACGAGGGCAGTGACGACGTGATTATCGACGTGTACGCTGACGTCGACGCAAAGAGTCTTATGACTTTCGGGAACGACTGAAAAATCAGAACATTCTTCGTGGGGTTCCAGCGTCGAGGGAGGCCCTTTGACAGTTCGTTGGGACGCTGCTTCACCACCAGGAGCCGCGGTTTCTAGTTCATCCTGTCGGGACTCAGTGACTGGCCTCTGAAAAGAGCATGAGATGATGAGGGAAAACTAGGTGATGTGGAGCGGCGAGGTGATGGTAATCGTGATTGGTGGCGTTCACCAAGGCGAGGAGCTTGCTGGCCCGTAAGGTACGCTTCGATGTCACGGGGGCGCTCACCGTAACGCAGGCACCGAGTATCAGGGTGGAAACCACGGAACCAAGTTGGCGGTACTGGCAATTGCGATAGACGTGACCCGCTTCGCCGCAGTGGTAGCAGAGTAGATGGTTATCCGACGTACGCCACACGCTGGTCTTTGTGGCATTCTGTCGAGATCCAAACGGATGATAAGTGCGTGCACTCGGAAACCTTGACGCGTGTAGCGGAGTTGAAGAGGTGCCCTGGAATCGATGGCTAGCCTTATCCATTGTCCGCATATCAGGATCAGGAGCATGTGATGCAGGATATCGCAGGGCCGCCACATAAGTCAGCACAGATGCCTCAGGCCTTGTTGGTGCAAGTGGGGCGACCATCTGTCTGATATCAGTTTGAGTGACGTCTGCGAGAACATTTACGGGTGATTGGGGTCCCACTGCTTGGAGCAGGCACAGCTCGTCCTACACGACGCTTCTTATGTACTCTGTACGGGTATCCCTCACACTGTCAGCCCCGATAGAGTATGCAGCAGCGGTGACGCCGGAACGTTCATACTGTGACGACTGACGCTGGAGAGTACTCTTCATTGTGGTTGCCTCATTTTTGAACACAGCCACGGTCGTCGGCGGATCGCGCAGGAGTTCGGCGAAGAGGTGCTTTTTTACCCCACGCATTAAATACTGCACCTTCTCTTCCTCGGACATTGCAGGGTCGGCACGCTTGAAGAGTCCAAACATGTCCTTGACAAACATCGAAACTCCCTCGCTAAGTCATCGGTTTCGAGGCGAGGTGGCCTTCTCTACTCTTCTCTTTCTTTACGCGCGGCGGTACGCATCGCGAAACTGTGGGCTGAACTCTAGCCACGTCGCAAAGGAACCCTCGTGATTCTCATACCACGTTTTGGCAAAGTCTTCCAACGCAAAGTAAACTCTCCTCAGCTTGCGAGTTTCATCCCATTCGTTGATGCAGGCAACTCGATCGAAGTAAGTGGTTAAGCCAGTCATCAAAATTGTCGCAAATGTCTTCATGAAATGAGCGTGGTGCTTGTGGCGCACGAAAAACACGCGGAAGAAAAGATTAGGCATCGTTGGTTTTACTCGCCTGGTTGGTAGTAAAGGTTGCCATCTCGTCTTGAGAGAGGGGACTGTATTCGGGAGATGGTCCTTGCAGGCAGCGAATGCTTCTTGCCGTGGGAGCTGTATCTGTCTCCAAGTAGCTCGGTGTGTCGGCTGAAAATCGGGAGCCGAGGCGCATTTACCGATCACTTTCACCAGTGCCACGAGCGAAATAACAGACATCCAGGAGTCGACAGCTTGCTCGCACCCAGAGCAGGAAGCAACGTTATTTTCTTTCTCCCCTTCCAAGCTAGTTCATGCTACAGTTGATGATTCATACCCATTTACCTGTGACAATATATAACGTTCCTTATAGCCATAGTCACGGCAAGGCGGCTGGAGCAATTTATTGTGGCTGAAACCAACATATCTCGAAATAAAACGGGCAGATTCCGCTATAAAAACTGAATGTTAGAAGCGGCGTAAATCAAGTGTTATGCCTATGCCTAATAATTTAAATTTGCCGGTTTCCAGCCCCCCAGTTACATAAAAGCATCGAAGGCTATTATGCTGAAAACAGTAAAATTACCACTGTTGCCACACACTGATATTTACGGATAGCATCAAAGTTTAGGCTGCAAAATATTCAGCCACTGCATGAACGCCGACCTTCACAACAAAAACCATCGCTTAGCTCCCTTTTACAAAGTTCTACGCCGGCTGACGCGTAATTAAACTGGAAACTTTTCATCCCGAAGCGTGTGCATATGCTTGCAGTTATGGGATGCAAGTTGCAGAGATGCAAGTCACGTCCGGAATCCACGCGTGGGTGACCCTTAATTCGTCATTCTGACATCATTTAGGGCTTAACGTTTAAAGGATCCCCCGCTGTTCTGTCTTCGTTGTAGGGCTGGCACAAAATATATAAAAAAAGCTATTCTTGAATAGCTGGAGAGTACGCCAACGAGTGGTCATTTTCTTAAGCTCAAGGTCACACAAACGTCACACTGCAATAATTACATCGCAACTTGAAAGCAACTAAGTGGTAAAACTTGCTGCTTTTGATACTTTACTCGAGGTTGCGAGAAACTTCACGCCAACAGATTGATCCGACGAGAAGCCGGTAGAACGGGAACCCCGACCATTTGCCATATACCAAAGAAAAATATTGAAAATACTTTATTTGAGTCAATTCTCTTTATCTTCTTTTTTGTGTACTGACACGCCCACAACTTTGCCGGGAATGTTCGCAAATGTCATGCAGGAAGTGTAGCAGCTTGGGCTAGTTGGTATAACTATCGTCATGTCGTCGCGCCATAACTATCGTCATGTCATGCAGGAGCCATTTTATAATCAAGAACCTATGCAGCATCAAAATATTCGCTCTGTCACACGTGACATAACAAAACTAATGTGGAACACAACTGATTTTCTGCATACCCGCCTCCCCGTCTGAGTGCCCCACCTCAACTTCAAGTTCAATTCTGACTGTCCACTCCGTAACCGTGCACTCCGCCGCTTGTGGTTTGGAGTATCATTCACGAATAGCTTTGCTAATCAAATCAGGATGGCAGACAGAGGTGCACGCGATCACTATGGCAGCGAGAAAACTACTGCACGTGTCCTTTGTATTGTCCTCATTGCAGTTCCGAAAGAAAACCGCCTTTGGCAACAGTAGTACTGCTCGAAGACAAGCCGCTTTTTGAGCAGTAAATTTCATCAAGTTTTTTGCTCAAGTGTTTCGGCCCTCTGCAGAGTGCCGGAACGCTCGAGCTACCAACCAGAAAGCGTAAAAGGCACTGCTGAAGTTTCAGCGGTCAACCGTACTTGCAAAATGACTATGACGCTGCCGTGCTTGAATGTATGCCCGTTTTTTTTAGATGCGAAACATCTCTTGCTCGGGCCTATGCCCCACGACGTCGGCGGTGTCCGCCCTCACACCATAGAAAAACATACTTTGGTAAAGAGCGGACACATCAGTAGGACTCGGCGCTAAAGGTAGTGCGCTGCTTTTAGCTCCACGAGCAGCTAGTCAGGCCGATAATGACTTCAGCGCAAATAACTGAACAAGGCAAATTTCGCTTTCCGATGCTGAGGTTTCAACCCTCACCGTTTTGTTCTGAAAGGAAGTGTCTTACCACGAGGATAATCACCCATGCTTCAGCAGAGAATACGTACTCTTGATCTAAAACAAATGCACAAAGACAACAATTACTAGTCAGAGGTTACTGATATATGCGGTAGCGCTATAAACGTCCCCAGCAAGACACGATGTATAGCAGACACGGAGAATTGCAGAAACCAATAAGTCTTTTTTTTCGAAAAAATTTGATGCCAAACTTGGGTATCAGTGGTTTGCCTCTGGCAGCTTTTTACGAAAATATATTTCTCTACGCTCACACTACACATGTGCTACTATCCTCCTTCCCTTTCTCAAACAGTTGCGCTTTACTCCCAGAACTTCTCTCCTACCACCTGCTTGCACTTTCTCCACACTTTCTCTGCTCTAGCGAGCGGTGGTAACACACCCATTACGCATGCGTGCTCCCTCCCATCCCTTTCATCTGCTACGCTTCTCCTCGCAACTCCGACGCAGGCAGCACCTGCTGGCGAGCTTTTTTTTCAATGAAGAAAGTGTTGGCTTGCGCTGAACAACCGTTCACAGGCCACCCCGTATATAGAGACACTGGATCTTAACCTCCAACGTAGTGCTAACGAGAGATTTCCACCGTGCGTTGTTTAACAATAAAAATTTGCAGCGTCCGCGTTAGCTAAAAGTGGACTGCGGGTCTTTATGTCCAATCCGAATCTGCTGTCTCTCGTTGACCATTAGCAGCGATTGACATTTTCTAGTAGGAAAGACTGGTCCATCCCTGCGTGCTTTGCGCCTTCCCCAGGTTTCTTCCCTGCGCAACGCTGTGATAAGCGTCCACGTTGCCGCCAGTGCAAGCGTTAGCGCCCACTGTTTCGCATCTAGACGTTGGTTCCTTTAGCGGGAGACAGCGTATACTGTTTTCATCTATTCCTCTTTTCTTTTACAGCGAGAGCTGTTATTAGATCATAACACGGGTCACGCGCGGCCGCGTAGTTGTCCACCACCGCCGCTGATGCCGTCACTGTCAGTGTCCGTAACCAGCATAGAAAGAAAAAAAAACTCAGCAAAAACACCAAGGATACTGTGGGGCTGGAACCCGGGTCCGCTGCCTGCCCGCCCAGTATTTTACAACTGAGGCACGCTGGTGCTTATGACTTCTTCGCAAAGTTGCCTTGGCAGGCTTGATGTCGGGGAAGGAATCGCATTATCATGAGTACCAAAGCTTTTTAGAACAGGAAAAGACCCACCAGGCGTCACACATTGGCAATAGTGTAACAAGTGGGTCGTCCATTGCTCCAACCCATTACAAGAGCTTGTTTTTGATCATTTATTAACTGTGGCGCATACCTATTCCAGCATAATTCCTCCTGATCCTCAAGCACTGCAAGAAAAGTTGGCACAAAATGTCTTGCAAGTGTTAGCGGATACCACGCTTGTCAAAAGAATGGCGAAGGATGGCATAACAAAAGCCCGCCTAGTACCCATTATTTATGACAATTAATGCTGTAGTGTGTACCCAACGAGTGTGCTTGCAGCTGTTACATAATGATGTTTAGAAAAAGCTCCGAAAGACCGCTCTTCAATCTTTCGCAGTGACTACTGCGCCTACCGCGCAGGCCTGGCGTTTTCTTTCCATCCTTGCCAATTAGTTCCCCCTTACTGCTTTCTTAGTGCTGAATAGGAAACTGTTTGTTTTTCTGGTTAACCTCCAAGCCTTAATCTGAGCTTTTCGCTCTGACTCTCTATATTGCTGCCACAAAAACCGCAACGAAATATGAATTCTAGAGAAAAAATACAACACTATGGGTTCAATGTAACCTTCATGTACATTACGACCGTGTTTAATTTTTGGCTTTTCCACTATTCATTATCTTTGTCTGTATCTCATTTTTCTAACTATTGCTTTCCCGCCCAAGTGCAGGATTGCGAATCAGTAACTCGAACTAGGTCAATTTCTTTATCCGAATTTTTTTAGCTCTCTCTCTTTCTCTGTCTCTTCATGTATTAAAGTCACAGCGTTAAAGAACTCGTTTAGTAGAAATTCAGGTGTCGATGTCATCGCAGGCGTCGTTGATTGTGAGCGAAAAATCATCTTGTGCATAACCGAGAAATTGAGAGAGATGCAATAAAATATTTATTACAAATTTCTAGTTTCGAGTGAGGGTTGAACCCAGGCCATTAGCGTGCCAAGCAGGTATTCTACCACACAGCGACGCTTCTGCGTAGAAATATAACGAAAATACCTTCTTTGCTTGTACACGCCGTAAAAAAACAATCATGCATTATAACACATGCGTTCTGTAAGCAGTCTTCGCGATATATGTGGGATCACTGTAGTATTGCGTGGTACAAGCGTACATTTCTATCGGACGTCAAAACACATGGTTATCATAATGACTTTGTGATTTAAAGCCAGTCACTTATTAAAAAAGCACACACGTTACTATGCGTATTCCATTAAGACCACATAGTGGATGCATAGCAAGTTCTGAAAGATATTACGCGCACAATTGCTCGTGGTTTGAAGCATGTTATCAATTAAAAGAAATGTAGCCAGACCCGAAAGCTGCACTAACACAAGCCACTTAAAACTTTAAGGATTACATTGTAGTATTCTACAAGTTAAAGTTCTCGAGTAATGTCATACAGTAAAAAGTATGCTCTAGGTGGTTGAAGTACGCACAAGGCACAGGATATCGCCATCGCGTTCAACTCTTAGAGGTGAAGCTTTAGGGTAACAAAATTTTTCACTAAGTAGCCTGGCACTGCATACGGATAGCTCATACAACCTAACACAGTGATTTTCTGGTTGTGCCATTATCCCATTAAGCACTATTCAATGGTTTTTATTTCAGATTACAACTCAATATTGCATTTTTTAATGTCCTACCACTGCAATAACGGAGCCCTGCAGAAATATTTTTCTGTTTTCATTCCAACAACAACACCATCACGTTCAAAGTTATGTCCTGCTAAATAAAGAGAGATATCTATGCTGTTTAACACGTAGGTGGATCAGAAGAAATTTCGGAAGATTCCTCAGGTTAGTTAAGTATCATGTTTAGCCGCATCCTTTAACTTCGACGTCCTTTCACGTGCCGTATGCCAAGTCTGATATATGTGAAGCCAGTGAAACTAGTGAAATGATAGTCGTATGTAGTTATGTCCTTACATCACACGCAATTCATTATTATTAAATTAGGACGTGTCACGTACCTTCGTCATCCATTCACATCACGTAATACCTAATTTGTTATATGTGAAGCTAGCGTAACGGCCGTGAATGCATCATGAGCGTAGCATGCAGTCGTGCTTTACATAATTGGATAGCCTTCAGCGCGATTCAGACGAAGACCATAGAAGACACATGGAACACAGACAAGTGCTGACTGTGTTTTTTAAGTGCTTTTGCAACATGCTTTCCGTGACACGCATATCAAAAGTATAATGTTTGAACGTGTCATTTGCTTTCGTCGTACATTCACGTTACGTAATACCAAATTTGGTGTACGTTAAGCTAGCAAAAGAGCCGTGAGCGTATAAAGGCCGTAGCATGTAGTCATATTTTCCATGACACGCATGTAATGAGTATTATGTATGGACGTATCCTTCACTTTCATCGTCCATACACGTGCCGTATTACCAAAGTGGTATATGTGAAGCTAGCGAAATGGCAGCGGGTACATCATTATTGTCGTATGTAGTCATGTTCTTGCATGACACGCTATACATGATTAATAAATTAGGACGCGTCACGTATCTTCGTCATCCATTCACGTTACGCAAGACCAAATTTAGTATATGTGAAGCTAGCAGAATGGCCGTGAGCACATCAGGACCGTAGCAATGTAGTCTTGTTTTCCATGACACGCATCTGTATCATGCTGTGACGTATCCTTCACATTCATCGTCCATTCACGTACCGTAATACTTAATTTGTTTTATGTGGTGCTAGCTAAACGGCCATGGGCACATTTTGAGCGTAGCATGCAGTCGTGCTTTACATAATTGGATAGGCTTCAGCGCGATTCAGACGAAGACCATAGGAGACACACAGAACACAGACTATCGCTGACTGCGTCATTTTGGAAATGCTTTTGGAACATGCTCTAAATGACACGTATATTAAGAGTATCGAATGTTTGTACGTCTCATTCGCCTTCATCGCGCATTCACGTCACCGAAGCCTAATTAGGTATCTGTGAGTCTAGGAAAACGGCCATGAGCGCATCAGATTCGTAGCAAGTTGTCATGTTTTACATCACATGCATATCATGATTATCATGTTTTGACCTGTCATGTTTTGACCTGTCTTCCAGTGTAAAGCACCGCGACAGATTGGCTGAGTGTGGACAGGGATCGTAAACGTACTTCCCAATAGTGTGGAAGGTGTTATAAGGGTCAAACCAGGCGCCGTGTAAATAACCGATGAATGGATCGCCAATTCGTTGAAAAGGTAGCATTTGTCTATTTCAGCATGCATTGCAAGGAATCTAAATGTGATCATTTATAGAATGAAACAAAACTGTTGTCGACGCTCAAATATAAGACCTCGCGTGAGATCGTTCAGGTCTTTTTCATACACAAACCCGGTCACGTCTTGTGGCGTGGCCTTCAGCAAACCTGCATAAACTGAATATTCATTATTTAACCGCCAACCTTTAATCTTAACCCCATGTGCTTACCTTTTTATATGTATGTTTTGCCTACAATATTTCAGTTGTTTGTCTGCACCTGTCTGTCTTTTTTCCCCTTCTTGTTCGTGTTTCTTTACGTAAAATGCTATTCACGATATAAAATTGAAGTGCCAAAAATGAAAACCTAAATGAAGCTACTAGTATACCTTACACCTGGATGGCTTTATGGCAGAACAAACGAGTGCCAGCCGAATGCATCAGCTGACTTATGAACCACGACTATTAATCATACCCAAGCCTTGCATTCATCGTTCAACGGGAATTTAGACTCCCGGCAATGACCGTACCACTGCGTTGGCTACGAGAGAGTGCAAGAAATCTTCACGTGAGGACGCTATCATATGACGTGCTAAACGCATAACTGTGACGTCACAATGACACTACAAATTATGGCATGACGTCTTGTTACATAACGTCACATCTTGTCGTTGTCGCACCCTCCTTGGGTCGGCGCATTCAACCGCTTGGCGTAGGACCTCAAGACAAAAAATGACGGTGAATGACAGTTGCACGCGAAGCCACGGCTCTTGTTTCCTGCTACATTATGCTATACATCGACTGAGATGAAAACAAAGAATGGCTTTCACCTTCGAGTCGTCCTAAAAGAGTGCACCAGGGTGTCAATGAGTTTTTATTGTGATGACAACTATATTGACAACCTCGGCTGGATTTTGCCACCAGCGTCGACGTCGACGTGGGCGTCGCTGTCAGGCATCATATAAGTATACGTATTTATATCAATCAAAACGCAAGAAAGAAAAAAGCGAGATAAAAAAACATTCGCGCGTGGAATCGAACTTTAGACCTGCGCAACATCAGAGCAAGGCGTTTACCACTGAACCACGAAGGAGCACATTCGTCAACGCTCCAATGCGAAGCTATTTATATCTACCACTTATTGCTTGTGACGGGCATCTCGCAGGGGGGGGGCGTGGACAACTACCCTGGTTTCAGCATTACGAGAAAGATGGTGAAATGAGCGCGCGTCATCATATCGTCACGGCGCGGCAGCACGCTTTCATCTACTACGCGTACTTTGCCCTGCAAAGAAGTCCGGGTGGACGCTCACTCGCGCGCCCTTACCTTGCAGTTGGGAGGATCCTACGTCTTGTCTGGCCTTTGGCTTTCACTGCAATGATTCAATTGTAGTTACCGGGTTCACAAAGGTCATTGCAATCATTGCAGAGTCTCCGTTGGCGAAAAGGCACAGCGAGGTAACAACAGACGCTTATTCACGTTCTTCTGTAGCCGTGAGAAAGTTTTGTGTGTTATCGTGCGTGAGAAACGCGGGCACGATTCGATCTGCTTGTCATTTTGCTCGCCACCTTCCAATTCGATGTTATCACGTTCATTGTTGCGCCTTTGCGGATAAGCTGTGGCTTTTTGTCTTCTTGCGTTGATCTGGCTTTCTCTTTCATTGACAATGCCCCCTAATATACCAGGACAGAGTTTTCTGTGACGTGAAGCCACAATGCTATCATGCCAGGATTTACAATCTGTATTTTCGTCGTTCCACATATCATTACCTGATCATAGAAAAGTTTTCATTAGGTACACGGATAACATGTCATGTCATTTATGTCGTAACCTGTTATTCGTGTTCTCCATGTGTTACTGTGTCCTCCTATGCCAATTTTGGCATAGAACAACTTAAGATCAGCAGATAGATAGATAGATAGATAGATAGATAGATAGATAGATAGATAGATAGATAGATAGATTCTAAGCTACTTGTCTACGACCATTCTGATAATGGACCACTAGAACTTTTAGAAGCCTGAATTCAACCAAAGGACACTAGCGATGCACTCTTTTTATCCATAGTTTATTGAATATCAGTTTATGGCGAGAATCAGCCGAAATTTTCCGAGTCACCTATTTGTGGCAGCCTCGGAAAAACAAGTTTCGGAACTAAACTTGGGAAAAAAAGCTTGTGGTATTTTAAATTAGGACGTGTCTACAACCGTAAACAAAAAAGTTCTACAATGTTAATAATATTAAAAGTAAATATTATTTATCAAAAACCATTTTTTACCACGATTTTAGGTAATCCTACAAAGCATTAGCCAAGATAGAATAGGAGAGAACTTTGCTACTTACGTAAAGTAGTACATGCAAACCGCTGTAAATATAGATGAAATGATCAAGGCTGTAGATACATAATTGTATAAAAAATTATGGGAAAAAACGAGTATTTCGCGTGAAGCCTTACGTGGTAAAAAAGAAAAGCATTCAGAGCTAGATGACCGAGGCTCGGGCATGGCCATCTATACGTACAACTATTTACAGCAACGAATGTGTTGCGTTACAAACTGACAGGGACATGTTTATATCATTAAGTCGAAAAATATATGATTGCACATACAAAACACTTCACACATAGTCAATCTCACGGAAGGCCAGTTGTTACGTGTTTCGACCGAACAAGGGTAGCTGCGCTTCTCACGTTCGCCTAATTTAAGTGAAACCACTCTTGAAAGTTCAATTGGATGCTGCCGTTTTCCCCACCTATGGCTCAGCAGCCGCATTCAGTCACACCAAGCGCTGTCAATTATTAGGATATAGTTAAGACTATAGGTGACTTCAAGTGCGTCGACATGGCTCTTAACCAAGGAGGTCACCACTACGCCATTGATGTATCCTTCGCAATTGCCCGCTTTAGGACAAATAGTTGAAGATGATTGACTGGGACCTTTTCCAAAAATTCAGAGCCGAGCAAGCGCCGACGGCCGGGACAGATTATAAAATTTGCTACAAAAGAATCAGAGATGATGCCACGGCAGCGACTAAGAAGGTCGCCACTGACCTCGACGTTTAAAACAATAAAAACAGGTTGTCCCACCTATTAGGGCTAAGCAAGCCATACTAATGAGGTAGAAGCATAACAAAAGGCTCCGCAAGAAGGTTTCCGATGTTAACAGAGCGATCGAAGAGCATTCACAAACCCTGTGTAAACAACAATGACATAAACTCTGTGAGAGCGTCGAGGGCAGCTGAAATCTGGGAAGAGATGAAGTATTCTCAAACAGCTTCTTTATCAGGGCCGCACCAGGTCCAGCCATAGACGATTTCTCATGCAAGCCATCCATGTTGCTACAAGCTTTACCTCGGACGACTTGGTTGTCAACAAGGTCATAGACAAGTATCTGTGAGTCGCGGATAGCCCTGCCCCCACACAGTTTCTAGAATATGCGGGGTGTGCCGAGCGGTATTCGAGCCAGGACTTTACTGTGACCAAGACGCGACAGGCTTCTTTATTGCAGTATCTGCATTTTCGATGGAGGCGAAATTGTTTTAGGCCCGTGTCCTCAAATTTCGGTGCACGTTAAAGAACCCAAGTGGTCAAAATTTCCGGAGTCCTTCACTATGGCGTCTCTCATAGCCATATGGCGATTTTGGGACGTTAAACCCCACATATCAATGAACCCTTTATTGCAATTGCAATTACATGCACACTCTCGGCTGAAATTTGCCACTGGTGTCGCCGTCACTCACCATATACGTGTACGTATCTATATATATGAAAACAGGAGAAAGAAAAATACTTCATTAAAAACCTCCGGCGAGCGAAATCGAAAGTTTGACCCCTGAACGGCGAGTGCGAGGCCTTAGCCACTGAGCCACAATGAAGCACCTCCTTCAACGCTCCAATAGGAAGCTATTTAGCTATTTATATTGCTACGTGCCAGTGCATGGAGCTGAAGAAGACGAAGCAGATAGACTGGCACGAGCTAATCTGTGTGGCTGGCGCTGCTCGCCTAACCGGCTGTAAATACATCGGTGACTACCCCTCTGAGTCAGTCTCCTTCCCGTAACATATTTGGTGGAGTTGTGCGATCCCCGTCCTCGCCACGGAACTCCGAAGCGGACGCTCCCTCGCGGCTAACAACATGACCACTCAAGACTTGGCTACATCCTCTCCGGTCGCTCCCCCTTCTGCCCGACCTGTCAACCCAGCGCCCGCAACAACTTTCGTGACGCTTCCCGCGCTCAAAGACCCCGGCGTGTTCTCGGGCAGCGAGGGTTCCGACGTCGACCAGTGGCTACGCCTCTACGAACGCGTCAGCGCCACTTACAGGTGGGATCCCACTCTTATGCTGGCAAACGTCATCTTTTATCTCGACGGAACCCCTCGTGTTTGGTTTGATAACCACGAGCATGACATAACAAGCTGGGACAGCTTCAAGGCAAAGATCCGTGAGCTTTTTGGCAACATCTCTGGTCGTCGTGAAGCTGCGAAAAATGAGTTGTCGACTCGCGCACAATCATCCACGGAGCCCTACATCGGTTATATTTAGGCTGTCCTTTCACTATGCCGCCAAGCTGACGAAAATATGTCTGAACCTGAAAAAGTTGCCCATATCCTAAAAGGTATCGCCGACGATGCGTTCAACTTGTTGGTATTCAACAATGTGTCATCTGTTGATGCGATCATTCAAGAATGCCGCCGGTTCCAACAAGCTAAAAGCAGACGCATCTCCTATCAGTTCCAGCGCCTCCCGAACACCACTGCGACGTCCTCATGTCTCGACACATATCATCCACCAGACACCTGTGACAACTTGACGCGAATCGTCAGGCGGGAGCTTGAAGCGGCTGCTCCAGCTAAGGTGGGAACAACGTCCCCTGACCCCTCTCCGCCAATTATGTTGCCTCTCATTCAAGCAGTCGTCCGGCAGGAAATCGCCAGCTTGGGAATTCCCTCTATCTCACCGCCTACCCGTACCGACTACCGGCCCCGATACACGCCTGCACGTCCCTTCCCGACCGGCTCTCCCTCAACGTTCCGTAATCCGTCCGCATGGCGAACACACGATGACAAGCCGATATGCTTCTCGTGTCACAGAATCGGGCACATTTCTCGCCATTGCAGAAGTCGCTGGGGTCCTCCTGCACAACCGTCCTCTCGTCCCTTATATGCACGTCCTGCCTATCGCCATGAGACCAGCCGCGACCATTTTGCCCAGGAACCTGCTTTTGAACACCGCTACTCCCGCTCTCCATCCCCCCAACGTCGCCAGTCTCGTTCTCCACAGCCCCGCCGACCATCTTCCCCCGCCTTCCCACGAGGTTCTCCGACGGAAAACTAAGAGTTGCAGCCCCCGGAGGTGGCGCTGCATCGCTCGGACTGACCGAAAATCCTCTTTTGACGATACCGACAAAACGGAACCTCATAGACGTACAAGTAGACGGCCTACATGTCACTGCTCTTGTCGACACCGGCGCCCAACTTTGCGTGATGACGAGTGATTTTCGCCGCAAGCTCAAAAAGGTTCTCACACCTGCGACCACCCAGTTCGTCCGTGTTGCGGATGGTGGCATAGCATCTATCGTTGGAATGTGCTCCGCTTGTGTGAGCATTGCGGATCGACACACAGTTGTTCTCTTCACCGTCCTTGATAAATGCCCCCACGACGTAATCTTAGGCCTCGACTTCCTATCCGCGCATTCTGCCCTCATAGACTGTTCGACCAGTACGCTCCGTCTACACTTGCCCACAACAGAACCTCTTACACAACGGCCGAGTCGCCTCTGCACAACGGGACATGCGCGCCTCCCTCCACAGACACTGACCTACATAGAGCTCGTCTCAATACCACCAGTTCCCGACGGTGACTACGTTCTGACCCCTATCACCGATGTTCTCATAAGCCGTGGCATTACATTACCGCACACCATTCTGTCCGTCGCAGGAAATTCTACGTGCCTCCCAGTTGTCAACTTTAGCTTGACACCTCAAGTTTTGCCGCAAGGGATCTCTTTGGCGTTGCTCTGCACCTTAGAAGACAATGCGGTAGATGTTTTCGCGATGGCCGCCCCTTCTGAACCCCACGCTCAACATCAGTCTGCAACTTGCTCCGACAGCGCTATTACTTCGATGATCGCTTGCAACTTAACACCGCAGCAGACTGATGAGCTCCACCGGGTTCTGCTGTCCTACATCGACGTTTTTGACATCAGCGGCCGTCCGTTGGGGAAAGCTACCGGTATGAGCCACCGCATAAACACTGGTAATGAGCATCCTATTCATAGGCGCCCATATCGGGTGTCGGCAGCCGAGCGTCACATCATCCAAAGTGAGGTCGACAAAATGCTCGCCAAGGACATCATTGAGTCATCTTGCAGTCCTTGGGCTTCTCCTGTAGTGCTAGTCCGCAAGAAAGACGGTGCATGGCGTTTCTGTGTGGATTATCGACACCTAAACAAAATTACCAAAAAAGACGTCTACCCTCTGCCACGAATAGATGATGCGCTTGATTGCCTCTATGGGTCCCACTATTTTTCCTCCATAGACCTTCGTTCCGGCTACTGGCAGATAGAGGTAGATGAAATGGACCGTGAAAAGACGGCATTCATCACCCCGATGGCCTATATCAGTTCAAGGTCATGCCCTTCGGCCTTTGTAACACTCCAGCCACCTTCGAACGAATGATGGACTCCCTGCTCAGAGGATTCAAATGGTCCACATGTTTGTGCTACTTGGACGACGTCATCGTCTTTTCACCAACATTTGAAACTCACATAGAGCGCCTCTCAGCCATCCTGGGAATCTTCCGTCGCGCTGGCCTGCAGCTCAACTCGTCCAAATGTCACTTTGGACGCCATCAAATCACAGTGCTTGGCCATTTAGTAGACGCCAACGGTGTACAACCAGACCCGGCAAAAATCAGCGCCGTCAAAAACTTTCCTGTACCACGATCTGCGAAGGATGTACGCAGCTTTATCGGACTATGCTCCTACTTCCGACGCTTCGTGAAAAATTTTGCGCACATAGCGAGGCCGCTTACGCAGCTCCTCAAGAAAGAAGTTCCGTTTTCATGGGGCTCCGAAGAGGCTTCTGCGTTCTCGACTCTCGTCGCTCTTCTCACTACCCCTCCGATTCTGGCACACTTCAACCCTGCTGCCCCTACGGAAATCCGTACAGATGCAAGTGGGCATGGCATTGGTGCAGTGCTGGCTCAGAAACAACATGGCCATGATTGCGTTATTGCATATGCCAGCCGCCTCCTATCCGCCCCTGAACGTAACTATTCGATAACAGAGCGTGAGTGCTTGGCTCTTGTATGGGCGGTGGCGAAATTTCGACCTTATCTTTACGGACGCCCATTTTCGGTAGTTACCGACCACCACGCACTCTGCTGGCTGAACTCTCTGAAAAATCCATCAGGCCGCCTTGGACGCTGGGCTTTGCGCCTGCAAGAGTTTTCCTATTCGGTGGTCTACAAATCTGGCCACCTACACCGTGATGCCGATTGCCTCTCCCGGTACCCTTTCGACGATCCTGAGGACACTGACGAGCCCACGGAGAACTCTATCTTGTCAGTGTCCGACTTCCTTAATATTGGGGAAGAACAGAAGCGTGATCCAGAGCTGCTTGACATCATCAGCCGTATGGAATCCTCCACAAATGATGCTTCCGTCCGCTACTTTGTCATTCAAAAGGGTGTGCTATACCGTCGCAATTTCCGACTAGACGGGCCCGACCTTCTCATTGTTGTGCCTAAGCATTTGCGCCGCTGTGTTCTCACCGAACTTCACGACGCTCCCACGGCTGGACACCTTGGCGTATCCCGCACGTACGAGCGCGTCCGGCGCCGTTTTTTCTGGCCAGGCCTTGCTCGTTTGGTACGCCAATACGTCGCCACATGTGACCTATGCCAACGTCGTGAGACACCATCGCTGCTACCCGCTGGCCATCTTCAACCAATTGACATACCCGCGGAACCATTTTACCGTGTTGGGTTAGACCTGCTTGGTCCTTTTCCCACATCAACATTGGGAAACAAATGGATAGCCGTTATCACAGACTACGCTACACGCTACGCTATTACGCGAGCTCTACCGACCAGCTGTGCAACCGACGTCGCTGACTTCTTGTTACGGGACGTTATATTGATTCACGGTGCGCCGAGACAGCTTCTCACAGACCGTGGCCGTACATTTTTATCCCAAGTCATCGCCGACATTCTGCGTTCTTGTTCCACTCAACACACACTGACAACCGCTTACCACCCTCAAACAAACGGCCTTACGGAACGATTTAACCGCACTTTAACAAATATGCTCGCTATGTACGTGTCGCCCGACCACCGAGACTGGGACCTTGCCTTACCCTACGCAACTTTCGCGTATAATTCATCCCGTCACGACACAGCGGGCTTTTCGCCGTTCTACTTATTGTACGGAAGAGAGCCGACTTTACCACTGGACACAGTCATCTCAGCTCACACCTCGTCCACCACCGAGTATGCCCGCGACGCGATTGCGCGAGCCGATCATGCCCGTCAGCTCGCTCGCGCTCGGCTAATGGCGTCGCAAACCAACCAATGCCGTCGGTACGATGCGGAACATAGAGACGTACATTTCGCTCCCGGTACCCTCGTTTTACTCTGGTCCCCTCATCGTCGGCTGGGCCTATCCGAAAAACTTCTGTCTCATTACACGGGACCCTACCGTATATTGCGTCAAGTAACACCTGTCACCTACGAGATCAGCCCTATCTGTCCATCATCATCTACTATGCGTCCCAGTGATATCGTACACGTCTCGCGAATCAAGCCCTACAATAATGCGTCAGATAACGACCTTTAAAGCACCGGGACGGTGCCGCCGCCGCCGGGGGTCATGCTACGTGCCAGTGCATGGAGCTGAAGAAGACGAAGCAGATAGACTGGCACGAGCTAATCTGTGTGGCTGGCGCTGCTCGCCTAACCGGCTGTAAATACATCGGTGACTACCCCTCTGAGTCAGTCTCCTTCACGTAACAATATCTACCAGTTACCGCTGGTGATGACCATCTCGGTGTGGGGGGGAGGGACTATCGTGTTTTCAGCAGTACCTGCAAGATGGCACAGTGAGCACGCGTCGCCACTTCGTCGCGATGGGGTGGCGCATGCTATCATGTTTCACGCGCACTTTTTCTACCCCGCGAAAGAAGCAGAAGGATGCTCACGCGTGCACTTGCTAATCTCTCGGTGGGAAGAGCCTTGGCTGGCCTCGGGTTTTTACTAAAAGGATTCTGTTGTTGTTACCGAGCACACGAAGGTCAGTGCAATCACTGCACAGTCTTGGTTTGCGAAATAGGCACCCTTTTCAGATGCAGAGAAGTACCAACTAAGACGCTTATTCGCGTTCATCTGTACCTGTGAGTTTCTTTCGTGAGTCATTTGTGCGTGAAGAACGCGGGGAATGTTTTGATGTGCTTGCCATTGTTGTCGTGACCGTTCAGTTTGTTTCTACGCGTTTATCGCTTCACCTTTGCTGCAAAGCTGTGAATTTTTTCCCTAAACGAGAAATCCTCCCCTTACCCTGATGAATAATGAAGAAGGTGCTCAATAACCTTGATGATGACTTAATAGACGTCCTTGTGGAAAAAAATTAGTGAGGTGTGGGGCCATGGGGAGGAATCCGCACAGTGGAACACGGCCTGCATGACACTGAGCCAGAAAGCATGTAGTAAAAAAAACGTGCGCCACTGGTTCCTTCCCTTTTTCCGGCACCATGACAGCCTAGTTGCGAGGACGTCTTTGTTCTTTCGAGGAGCGAGTCAGTATAGCTTATCTTACGGGGCACATCACGGCTGGCGCACGATATTGCTCTTTCTCAGCTCACGGAATGGGTTTTCCTTCCCAGCGAAGGAACCAAACCTCGTCAGGAAGAGAGAAACCAGGACGGTGGAGAGAATGAGCGTGCCGAAGGAGAGTCGCTTTTTCTTGCACCCACCACTATACAGGAAGGATAACACCCGGATTTCCCCACGAGCCATTAGGAGCGAAAACCACAGACGTAAGCGTCTACCTTTTTGTTATCTTTATAGAGTGAACAGTCCCTCTACGCAAAATTTACGCCTAATTGCTATCGAAGCGATAAAGTGTTTGTTGACCTAGCTTGTTGCCTTATTCTCCCGAACCCGTGTAGGTGCGATGACTCGAGCTACGGAAAAGGGACGTTAATCGCGCACGGTACGACTGTGTATATCTGAAACATTATCTAGGCCTCTGTGTAACCCGTACATAAGGCGGATCCCTACAAAGACCAGTAATCGATAATCTATGACCAATTTTCTTAACCTCCTGTGTCAGTTACGTCGCAGAGTATGCCCTGCTGAACCGCTTCATGGTACACCTCGAGGACAATGACATGTGCACCCGCAATATTATTGGTTGTATTGAGAGGCGAGACTACCTAATCTGCCCCATAGTTTTCTTGACTTTATTAGTTTGTTATTTTTATTAAAGTTGTGTGAACAACAAACTATTCCACAGAATTTGCTCCTTTCATTTATTCGTTAGATTGGAAAGTACTAAAATCGGGTTCTATTGGGTTGTGTAATAGGTATACTGAAATTTTCGAAGGCCAAAAGAAAGTTATTTTTACCATGACCGAACGCTGCGAAAAAGGTAATATATATGAAACATTATCATTCTACAAGGACTGTCTAGTCTCATTACAAGCTTCAATAGTTAAACTGCCTATGACTACAAATCTTGGCAGCGGTCCAATATTAAGTGTAGAGTATAGAAAAATGAGTTGTTTTCATTCATACGTTTCAGCAGTGTAAACGAAACTATACCGAACAATACTTAGTCATTTCCTTGCCTCTCAACGCCTTCTATTTATTATAATACTTAAGAACTTTACTATAAGCACTGCACCGAAATATAAAAGAGTGCCGAGTGGCTCGGTACAGTAGAAAAACTACGCTGTTAATAATCCAACCATTATAAAGCGATATTAAGTCCACACGCGGTCGTAGACTCTTGAAAGGATAATTTGGAATGTAGGGAATATATTGTGGAAACATAGATACGATTGCAAAATTTCACAAGAGGGTAAATAGTCCGTGGTAGAGAATTAGCCCGCGTGATTGTCAGAACATGAAGTGGAGCTGAAAGTGAAGGGTTGTCGCCGAAAAGCTAAAAACAAGTGCACAAACAATTTCTATACTTTTGCTCGTCGCTCGAGCTTCTGAAGGTAAAGAAGGAGTTTCATGTGCGAGAATCTCGTACATAGGGCTTTTATGTTTAACCCTTTCGGCCCTGGCGTTGTCATTTGACACCACCACACAACATTGCCCCTAGTGTCTCAGAAACGTGATCGCTCTCACCGTTACATCTTACGTTGGTTTACCCTAATAGTTTTATACCTACGCTGCACAGTGTATGCAGCCAATAGGGGTATTCAAAAGGGATTGCGTTGAGGGGCATAACCTGGTTGCAGTCTCGCACTTCTGCGAGTATTCACAAGCTGGTCGCACTGCTGAGCGTCCTTAAATGAGGGCTATTTCTTGTAAGTTTTCTTATAGCACAATATTTCTGGCAGGCCACTTTAGGTTTGTGAGGTCTAATAAATCCAAGAGGTTTTAGATGCGAAGAAGCTCTTTGATTGGCCTGTGTAACGATGTCCGTCTATGTCTATGTCTATGACACCGTGCTTCCCTCGCTGCAGGGGCTGGGGCGGTGCCAACTAGGTCATGCTTACCTCAAAGTGCGTGGTGACGTGACTCTCCTTCGCCGGGTGACTGCCCGCCACGTGACACCTCTCTATCGTTTACCGTTTCCACCTCTTGCAACGTTTAAGCAAACATCGAGTGGACACTCTTTCGGCTCATTTATCTGCGATGAAGAGGTAGCCGTAAAGTGTAGTACCTTCGCCCACCGTAGCATGCGCCGAAGCGATTTGGCCTAACCCGGCTGTCACCGGTGTTGTGAGGGTAAGCAGAGCTGATTGCGTTTGCGAATGGCGACGTCATGCTTGTAAAACCAACAAGCACGAGCCAGGGAAGCCGAACGCAAGGTGCGGCAGCGGAAAACCAACGACACCGACAAGGCACAAGTCAAAATGCCGATCGCGTCCGTGCGCAAAGCTGCTGCTCCGCATTCTATCGGGGTTCCCTTTGGGAAGATGTCGATATTTTTTTTGTGCAACCTAAGAGCCTACATCTACACCACTCGTGGTTTACATTGAGAGCCTTAATAACTACCCTCTGTGGGTGCGAAAGTCGACTTTTTTCTTATGCAGCAACGCATTAGAACGAAGTGACATCGTGTATTACAAGAGAGCTGTGGTAGTGGACGTTTGCAGTGTGTGGTAAATAGAAAATTATCATCATCGTCAACCAGCATGCACTGAGTTCCCGTGTGACCCCTCATTCACGTGTCGCGCATAGTCTGTGTTCGCAACCGCGTATTTCCTTGTTAATTTTTAGTGGATCAGTGTGATGAGGCATCAGATTTGCCCAAAACAGCGTCACATACGCGCTATTTAACAGCACAGCTGCTATGGTAATGATTTATGTGCGTTGTAGAGTGAAAGAGCTGGAAAAAAGAAAGAAGAAAAGAAAGTAAGAAACGAAACAAAAATTCAACAGATGGAAGACCATATAATGACCACAGAGAGGTGAACAAAGACATAGAAGATTTTAAAAGAGAAAAAGCGGCACCAACAAGAAAAGACAGAAACAGATGGAAAGACAGAGAACCACCTGGACAGGGAAGAAGAGTATGGTGAAAAACATTGCCCTGGAGAGCGTGCGCCGTGCTCTGACGTAGAAGATCGGTGTTCGGGGTCAATTTATTTGTGATCGGTGTGCGGGGCCGATTTAGTATTTCAGGGTGCGCGGGAATCATCATGATGGTGATAGCGGTAAAACTATAAGCTCGCCTATGCGCGTGCTCGTGCGCGTACCACGTGAAAAGCTCCCGAGCCACGGGGACAGCTCGGCTAACCCCAGAGAGCAGAGCGCAAGGACAAGTTCGGACCACGCCTCGGCTGCTCGTTCTGACCCTCCGTGTCCAGGCCTCGTCTCGGCGTTGAAGTCCTCGGGTGCGTCCTGGACTGGGCATCGCCCCACCTCAACCCCCACGTTGGTCTGAAGCAACGTTTGTCACGGCCAGCTGCTGTTCTGGTCTCGGAGCGAGACGCTGTCCCAGGTCTGTTCGTGGCAGTCGGCGGTACAAAGTTCTCGGTGGTGTACAGGGAAGCCAAGGCGTTGACCACCGTACTGGGATGCCCCTGGCGGTTATCTTCTAGACCGGGCCCCGCCTCGGTACGAACTCCGCAAGCACAAGGCACACCGCCTCCTGACTGTCAGAGAGCTCAAGGTCAAGCGCAACGTTCACGCCCCAAGAGTAGAATGTGAGTGGACGAACAGGAACATTAACTCCCTTTCGCGTAGGACCATGAATGCGTGTATATATGTGTGAGTTTATGTTGTGTGTATCCCTTTGTCCGTCTTCGTGTATATAAAAGTCTCTCGTTGTCCTCGAACGTCCTCTGTCCTCATCTGGCTAACCTGTGCCCACAGTTGCCCACAAATTTTGGCGAGCCTGCCAGGATAGATTGGCCTTACCTTCTTGCCGAGAGCCCGACGGGCGGGACGAACCGATGGATTTAGAGAAATTGCACGCGATCGGAACGGACATGGGTCTAACAGGATCGGCACTGCAGGAATGGGTTGACGCGGAGCGCGTTATCGAAAAGGACCTTCGTGCGCAAGTTCACGACGAGCAGCGAGAAAAGATACCGCTGGAGGAAAGACGGCTGCAAGCCGAGGAGCGCGTTTTGCTGTTGAAGCTAAAGTTGCAAGACCAGAAGACTGGTTCGAACGCGGGAGAGATAGGGAGACTGGTAAGCGATGACGCAGCGTCCCCAGCTGTAATGGATAACTGTGGCCCGCACAAGCTAATGCCACCTTTCAACGAGATGCGAGATGACCTCGACACATATCTGCAGCGTTTTGAGCGCGTCGCGGTGTCTCAGGAGTGGCCTCGGAGCTAATGGGCCTTTTCGCTCAGCTTGTGCCTGACGGGAGAGGCGTTATCCGTGATTAGTCGACTTGACTCTGCTTCCGCCACCAACTATGATCAGGTGAAGGCAACATTGCTGTTACGATTCCGGTATAGGGCTGAAGGATACCGCGAAAAATTTCGCAAGACAAGACCAGAGGACAAGGAGACGGGGCTCCAATATGCTTCTCGCATAGCAGGCCATTTCGACCGTCGGATGGAGCTGGCAAATGTCGAGAAAACATATGACGCTCTTCGCGACGTAATAATTTCAGAACAGTTCACGAAGGGATGCTCACCCAACCTGAGGGTATTTCTGAAGGAGAGGAACTGTAAGAAATTGCACTCTTTAGCGCAGAACGCAGACTGCTTTCTGGAAGCCCAAGATTTGTTAAATTTGGGCAAGAACAAGCTGTATAAGGAGAGCTCAGCAGATGCTCGTAAAGCAGAAACTGCTAAGCGCCAGTTTAAGGGCCAAAGTCTCTGTTTCTTGTGCAATAAGACAGGGCACCTTGCGTCTGAATGTTGGTCTCGGACAAGAAATAACCAGTCAGCAACAGGCTGGTCGAGTGGCAGAAACGGTTCGTCTGTGGAGACAACTCGAACCCAGGAAAAGCAGTTGGCGTCGTGCGCGTTGTCACCAAAGAAGGAGACAACGCTGAGACACCGGAGAAACCGGATGAACGGTACGTCGTACTCCAGACTGGGGAGACTATCCCGGTCGTGAATATGACGTCGACGCATACCCCAACTGTGGCTGATGTTGGAACTCTGCCTGTAGTGAGAGGATTGCTTGAGGGCAAAACTGTATCTGTACTTCGAGATACGGGATGCAACACGGTAGTGGTACGAGAAAGGCTTGTCCCGGAAGAGAAGTTTACGGGAACTACAAGTCCGGTTTTTCTGCTCGACAGAACAGTGCACAACTTGCCGGAGGCAATCGTTTCTATTGACACACCGTTCTTCACCAGTGTCGTGCGAGTTAAATGCATGAAGAACCCTCTATACGATGTCCGATGTCGTGCTAGGCAACATCGAAGGTGCCCGATCTACAGAGCTAGAATATTTGCACAAGCCTCAACGGCATCGTGAGAGCCATCGTGATTACAGCGGAGGGAAGGTAGTCAGAAAACTCGCTAACTCGCCCGTGCCCATCATCGCGGACGACACGCAAAGTGATGTCGGAAACGATTCAGGCTACTTACCAATGACAGTAGAGACAACTTGCACACCACATAGACCCGCAGATCAAATACCCCTAGGTGATAGTGCCGCAGCAGTGAAAGAAACACGCGCCACAACAAGGCTACCTGTTCTGAAAGCCACTGCCACAATCATAGATAAAGTGACGCTTGAGGAATACCAAAGAAATGACCCATCGTTACGGCATTGTTAGGAGAGTCTTGGTAAAAAGGTAATAGTAAAGAATCGCGAAACCTGCTTCTTTCTTGTCGACGGTATCTTGTATTGGAAGCACAAGCTACTCTCGGAGAAGGAACTCGAACAACTGGTCGTACCGAGACAATTGCGAGAGACTGTGCTCAAACTAGCCCATTAAGGTATCCTCGCCAGACACCAAGGGATATCTCGAACAACTGACTGTATTCTTGCCGAATTCTTCTGGCCAGGTGTTCAATCAGAAACCAAGAGATTTGTGAAGTCCTGCGATATCTGTCAGCGGACTGTCCCGCGCCATTTGGTTGGTCGGGCTCCGCTAGGTACCATGCCAATCATTGAGACCCCGTTTTCACGTGTGGGCATCCACATCATCGGTCCTTTGTCACCGACATCTTCCAAGGGCAACAGGTACATTCTAACCATGGTGGAATTCGCAACAAGATATCCAGACGCCATCGCACTTCCTTCGAGTGAAAGCAAGGTCGTGGCAGAGGGACTAATGGAAATGCTGTCGCGAGTTGGTCTACCACGCGAAAGGGAGTTAATGTTCCTGTTCGTCCATTCACATTCTACTCTTGGGGCGTGAACGTTGCGCTTGACCTTGAGCTCTCTGGCAGTCAGGAGGCGGTGTGCCTTGTGCTTGCGGAGTTCGTACCGAGGTGGGGCCCGGTCTAGAAGATAACCGCCAGGGGCATCCCAGTACGGTGGTCAACGCCTGCGCTTGCCTGTACACCACCGAGAACAGCGTACCGCCGACTGCCGCGAACAAAACTGGGACAGCGTCTCGCTCCGAGACCAAAACAGCAGCTGGCCGTGACTAACGTTGCTTCAGACCAACGTGGGGGGTGAGGTGGGGCGATGCCCAGTCCAGGACGCACACGAGGAATTCAACGCCGAGACGAGGTCCGGACACGGAGGGTCAGAACGAGCAGCCGGGGCGTGGCCCGAACTTGTCCTTGCGCTCTGCTCTCTGGGGTTAGCCGAGCTGTCCCCGTGGCTCGGGAGCTTTTCACGTGGTACGCGCACGAGCACGCGCATAGGCGAGCTTATAGTTTTACCGCTATCACCATCATGATGATTCCCGCGCACCCTGAAATATTAAAGCGGCCCCGCACACCGATCACAAATAAATCGACCCCGAACACCGATCTTCTACGTCAGAGCACGACGCACACTCTCCGGGGCAATGTTTTTCTCCACAAAGAGATAGAAATAAAGAAGCGAAAAAATGAAAGATAAATGAAAAAAACCATAGCCATATAAAAGGTGTTTGACAAAGTGTCTCAAATATACTTTTTTTTAATACGGAAAGGAAGTATCTGCGTGTTACTTGCGGCATTGCCTTCGTGTGGAAAAAGCTATCTTCAGATGCGTACAAATAATAATTACAGCTGTTATTATAGAAACAAACATATTCAACTTTTTAACCAGTGGTAATAGCTGGTCAAATCAAAGAGCAAATTCGAGCCCTTCCTATGGATAATACATAGCCACATTGAAATTTTGAAGAAAGCGGTCATTAGTGATCACCATGGAGTGACGCAATCTAGAAAATTAAACTAGAAAAACAGAAGCCGACGCACTAAAGTGAATCTACCATTCACTGCGACAACACCCTCAATAACGACACTCTTTCCCTCACATCGGCGAAAAAGAAAAAAGTCGCAGCTTTGCCCCGAAGGTGAAGTAAGGAACGGAATAGCAAAAATTGGAAGATCACACATAAAATGACAAGCAAATCGAAACGTGCCTTGCGTTTTTCACCCACAAATGACGCAATAAACGTAATCACAACTACAGATGAATGCGAATAAGCGTCTCAGTTGTTACTTTGCTGTGCCTTAAAAGCGCACCTTTAAACGGAATATTGTGCAGCAATTGCAGAGACCTTTGTGTGCCCGGTAACAATAGAATCGTTCCGGTGAAAGCCCAAGGCCAGTAAAGGCATACGATTGTCTCTACCTCGAGATAAGCACGTGCGTGAGCGTCCTCCCTGCCCCCTCTCTGCTGGGCAAAGTACGCGTGGAAGATTAAAGCGTGCACCATCGCGCGTGACGATGCGGTGGCATGCGCTCGTTGCGTCATCTTGCTGGTAATACTGAAAATAGTATAGTTCCTTCAGAGAAAGCCATCACCGAGCTAAAAAGAAGATATAAATAGCTTGCTTATAGAACGTTTAGGAACGTGCTCCTCCGTGGCTCAGTCGCTAACGCCTCACAATACCAATTCAGAGGTCCCACGGTCGATTCCGCACACCGGAGTCTTCTAAATGCGAAGCATTTCTTAGTGAACCTCCGCAACGTTGAGCGTCTATCTATCTATCTATCTATCTATCTATCTATCTATCTATCTATCAATCAATCAATCAATCTATCTATCTATTTATCTATCTATCTATCTATCTATCTATCTACCATGTAGCCACCTACGACTTTTCACTTTCCTGGCCGTTTCAATAATGGTATCAATACCAAATTTGTTGTGGAATAACGTGGCTGTATGAGAAGCATTTGTGACTTGTCATCACAATAAAATCATGTCATCAATGTCATTATTTATATTTCGTTGCCTTTCTGCTCCTGCGGTGGTTCGGTTAACATGACATATCTTAAATGAGGTATGGTATGACATGACTACCTCGCAAACATAACTTACAGGCTCTCACGTGGAAATCATGACATACGTTCATGTGAAAGCATGACACCATGCCACGTTCATGATGCGGTAGCGGTTCTTTTGCTAGCGTCACATATACCAAATTTTGTATTACGTGACGTGAACGGACCACGTAGGTAAATGACACGTCCAAACATGATGATCAAGACATGCTTGTCATGTATAACATGAATACATGCTTCGCTCATAGTGCGCTCATGGTCTTTTTGCTAGCTTCACATATATTTAATTTGTTTTTACGCGACGTCAATGGATGACGAAAGTATATGACTGATCCAAACGAGATAATCATGAGATACGTGTCATGCAAGAAAACGACTACACGCCACACTTATGATGCGCTCTTGGTCGATTGCTACCTTCACATATACCGAATGGGGTATTACGAAAAGTGAATAGAAGACGAAGGTGACACGTCCAAACATGATAATAAAGATATGCGTGTCTTCAAATTTTGACTACATGCTATGCCCGTAGCGTGCTGGTGGCCGTTTCGCTAGTTCCACATATACACATATACCAAATTCGGTAATATGTGACGTGAATGGACGACGAACTTAAATGACTCGTGCAAACATAATTATCATAATATGTGTGCACTGAAAAGTTGACTACACGCTACGCTGATAGCGCGCTCGCGGCCATTTAGCTAGATCTACATATACCGAATTAGTGTCACGTGACTTGAATATACGAAAATGTAAAGGACACGTCGAAACATGATAGACATGATATGTGTGTCATATAAAACACAACTGCATGCTACGCTCACAGCGTGCTCACGGCCATTTTGCCAGCTAAACTTATACAAATTTGGCATCACGTAACGTGAATAGACAACGAAGGTAAATGACAAACCGAAACATGATATTGATGGCATGGGTGTCATGTAGACTTAATTTACGTCCACCTTGTAACTTTGTGCTGATTTTAAAGTCGCATATCAACGTTCCTTATTCATGCTTCGCATATCATGGATTCCCACTGTAAGTGGGATATGCCATTTTTTTCTGGATGATTTTGTTTCTTGCGTTTTTATATATATTGATACGTATACATATATGGTGAGTGACGCGACGCCGATGCTTGTGGCAAAGTCTAGCGGAGATTGTCCATTTAATTGATATTGCAATAATATGCGAGCGTCAATAAGCAGGCTCGAAATGAAGTGTCAAAATGTTTGGTTGATAACGGCGTGGAAAACAGTGTCGTGCCTGAGTGCGTTATCAAATTGAACGGTAGATGGGTTGTTTGGCGAGACGGTTTCAGTTTTTTTTTCAGCTAAATTAGTCTTAACGCATTGCCCTGCGGCAATAACCAGTAGCCGCTTTTCCAAAATTTAATAGTGGCGATAGACAATTCGTAGGAGGGTATTCAATTTACCCATTTGACTGGATGGGCTATCAGCACTGGTTAAAAAGGTGATTGTGTTAATTTTATACTTACCAGCGTAATTAGTTTTGTACGTATCAGAAGATACCGTCTGCCACAGGAAAGGCAATGCCGCGAGTAACACGTAGATTCCTCCTTTCTGCGTGTTTCAAAGAGTATTTGACATATTTCTTGAGACACCCTGTATATTGCGGATTGTTTATCACGATACCCCGTGGAAGAAGCTACCCATACTGACACCTTTCCAGACCTACTGTATATGACGCAGCTACTCAACATTGGCCACGAACAACGCCGGGATGCTTCCCTGCGAACCATCATTGACAAGCTTGAGTCAATGCCTCGTGACGCATCTCTACAAATGTTCCTGGTCAAAGACGGGATCCTGTATCTCTGTAACCTCGATCCATATGGCCATGACTTTCTCCCCGTCATACCAGAACAGCTTCGTGCGACTGTTTTCAACCAACTTCATGACGCTCCTTTGGCGGGCCACTTGGGCGTCTCTCGCACATACGACCATGTACGTCGTTTCTTTTGGCCTGGTCTTGCCCGTTTTGTTCGACGCTACGTCACCGCTTGTGAGCCCTGCCAGCGCCGCAAAAAGCCATCTTCCCTACCAGCTGTATTCTTTCAGCTGATCGACATTCCCACTGAACGTTTTTTTTGAGTTGGCCTCTACCTGCTTGGCCCATTCCCGATCTCCAGCTCAGGCAACAAATGAATTGCTGTCGCCACTAACTATGCGACACGGTACGCTATCACACGAGCACTACCGACGAGTTGCGCAACCGATGTGGCGGACTTTTTGGTATATGATATTATTTTAGTGCACGGAGCTCCACGCCAACTTCTTCTCACTGACCGGGGCCGGACCTTCCTATCCGCTCTCATTGATGAAATCCTGCGCTCTTTCTCTGCCAAGCACAAGTTTGCCACTTCGTACCATGCGCAAACGAGCGGTCTTACGGAGCGCCTCAACCGCACCATAACTGACATGCTTTCTAAATACAGAGCGGTCAACCACCAGGACTGGGACGTTCATTTGCCATTTGTGACGTTCGTATATAATTCGTCGCGTCACGACACTGCCGGCTATTCACCATTCTATCTTCTATACGGCCGAGAACCCGCCTTACTCTTTGACACCTTGCCGCCCTCGGTCACTGAGTATGCCGGCGAAGCCATCGCATGAGCCGACCATGCACGCCAGCTCGCCCGCAGCTGTCTGCAGGCCTCACAGGAGCACCAAATACAGCTCTACGATTCACATCATCGAAACGTGCACTTTTCACCGGGTTCCCTTGTCCTCCTCTGGTCCCCCACTTGACGTGTAGGTCTTTCTGAAAAACTGCTGTCACTCTACACTGGATTATACCGCGTCTTTCGCCAGGTGACTGACGTTACATACGAGATCGTTCCAGCTGATCCAACGTCATCATCGTCACCTTCAAGTGACATCGCGCACATAGCTCGACTCAAGCTTTATCACCCTCCTTCTAACGCACCGTCTCGATGCTTATACCTCCAGGGGGTTATGATACACAACAGCCGGTACAGCCTTGCTGCAAGAAAGAGAAAGTCGACGTCGGTTGCTGGTTGTTGATGAACTGCCGCCATCTTGTTCGCCGAGCACGGTCCATCGTATATAATTTATTAAATAAGGTACTCGTAACAATAATATAGTACAGCAAAAAATGGAAAAAAAGACAGGTGAAGGTTAAACGCCAAGTCATGCCTGAACGAGCTGAATGCGTACCCGCCCTGCAATGACCCAGCCTGGCATGACTTATTCGAACTCGCATAATTTTTTATAGTCAGTGCAACAAATATATTCCATAAAACACAAGTACCAAAATGAAGTAAACGTGTGTATGCGTCAATCACAGCGTGACAGCAATGATTCTAGATGAACTGCAATGTGCGTCACGTAACGCGCATGTCAGGCCTCTCTGCATTTGGATATCTTCCCTGGAAGTTTCGTAATCACGAGTGCGTGTAAAGATTTCATGTATATAAGAAGGTACTTTACTTTATAGCTTTGTATTAAAATACCACTCAGAAACGTGTGGCTTATCATAGCGCGAAGCTAGCGTAGAAACTAGTTCATGCAGTTTCAAAACAGAGTTGCTTTGGCATACCTCTTCCTTATTTTTTACAACTTAAGCTCCTTTAGTCCTGGTGCATAGTTGATGATCCAAAATAATGAACTTCAGCCTTTGGAACAAACTTCGTTCAATGAAGGCGAGTTAGAGGTGCTGCGAAGCGTTGCAACACCTTATTATAAGTCATTTTCTGCTGACCGCACTAACCATAACTGACACAAGCTGATCCTTGACACCCTCTTATGAGGCTAGTCATGTGTGATGGATTGGAAATTTTTACTTTCATACTTAAAATGAAAACATAAGCACCTCGCACAGGTGCAGTCGCTCTCAAGTTCTTCAGACTGCCATTTATTTTTCTGTGCTTCACAGCTATTTCCCAGCTATTCATACATGCCAAGCGATCGCAAGGCGGGAAATGTAATTACTGTGCAAAAACCACGTGGCTCATCCATTCTATCTAATTACAGATCCATTCTTTTGACTATTATTTTGCGTAAGCTTCTCGAAGATGTCTCCTATTATAAGTTGGTCTCATTTTTGAAGAGAAACGCTTCTTTCATAACCGTCATTAAGGTTTTAGAAAAAAATAAAATTGGGAAACTAAATGTCTTTTCGTTCTAAGTAATTTTTTGGCATGTGACACTGGTTCCCCAATCTACTGTGTTTTCCTTGATTTTCAGAAAGCGTTCATTGCTGTTTCTCACCACTTTCTTTTACTCAAACTAAGCATGCTAAAATTTGCCACGCGTGTTATTTTTATGCATTTGGATCACGCCACAATGCTTCATGAGCTTTGCGATTGCATAGGATTATTCCGTTAAGAATTCGCCTTGAACGTGCAAGCCTAGTCCTTACGCTACCACTAGCAATGACGTTTCAATCTTCGATTGCAGATGTACAAATGCTGGTGCGCTACGCCACTTATGAGATTATCGACGGCCGACGCTCTGTTCACCGCTTTCGTTGTAGTTCAAGTGTTCCTTTCCCGGGCTCAGGTTTACCTAAATAAAGAGTTGCATCTTGAACATGCTCTCTGCTGCCTTCGTTAACGTCGCGACCACGTTACAACATTGACAAACGTCTTGCAGTGGAATACATGTTTTTTTATCTAATAGAAGCCAATACGCACCAGCAGACAGTGATAACTGGCGTAATTATTATGTCATATCAAGCCTACTTTGAGGCTCTGTCATTAGAACTTTATTATTTTAAGTTACAGTGATGACATAGGATGCTGCTGAGTACCACGTAATAGCTAACCCTCGTAATTGATCTCAATTTTAGTCTAATTTTGGTAGCATTATTTATTGTTGTTTATGTTGGCCTATACAAACCTGAACACTAAAATGCGTAATATGGAGTATTTCCCGAGGAAATGCTCACTGTAATAATACTACCTGAGGTTTCTACGTCCCAAAATCAAGACATCATTAGGAGAGACGCTGTAGTAGAGGGCATCAAAAATTTTGACGATCTAATCTTCTTTAACATGGATTAACATAATAACGTAAGTACTAACTGTACAAACTCCCGTTTATTCAATTACTAATTTTCAGAGGCAATTTGCCAGTACTTACAAGTACCTAGGTGTTCACTTAGATAACAACGTAATATATAGTACTAATTTAGACTACGTGGCTAAAAGTGTGAGTGGCACTCTCAGTTTTTCCGCCCGCAACATTGCTTTGCTGCGGTGTCCTGAAAACTTAGTTATATCACTCAGGTCTTAATTCATGTACGACTCTTTAATCGGGGATCCTCACTCTTATACATTCAATAACGCAATAGAAACCCTTCAAAATCTTTCAGCTCATTTCAGTGTTTCCAATTTTCTCCGTTCTACCAGTAACAAATAAAGAAATAAAAAGCTTATCTAAACCTCCAAAACCTTTGTAACAAAAAAGCAGGCCCACCTATGCCTCTTTAATAGAAGCTACTTTAATAATACTGAACTACAAAGCACTTTATTATCTACACTTTACGTTTCGTATGGCGCACACCATGACTTTAAAGTCGAACAGCTGTTCTACCAGCCCAACTTGTCCTTTTCCTCCTACGGGCCCATGAAACCGGAATGGAATCACGTCCACCCCTCCATCACCAGCAACCCTGATCATGCATTATTCAAGATTACCTTTTCAACTTTCGTAACACCACTTCTCCCTTTAAACCCGTATGCCTTGAGAGTATTTGAATTGAATATAGACAAATATTTTAATATAACCTGAATAATAACAATACGCCACCCAAAAGCATGCTTGCCTCTATGTGAAAGTTCACAATAAGGCAGTTTCTTTACTCATTTTCGAAAGAGAATGTAGAGCAATTCAAGTATTTTAAAAATTACTTAAGAACATGTCGTACTGTCTCAAGACGTAAAATGTTTTTATAGGATATTTTACGTCACTTAAAACTAAACTCATAAGTTGGGGCAAGATAAATTTGCCACTTATTGCCCAGCAAAGCAAACTTGCCATGAATAATCAAACAGTGGTTTCATGAACAAACCTACAAATAGCTTGTAAACCTGAACTCGTGGTCCTATGTGTGTTACCAGTGCTTGCAGACGTAGAGCAGAAAAAAAAGGAGAGCACGAACTGTAGAAGAAATCATGAACGTCTTTGTCTAATGCTCGAATTTCTTATTACGTGACATTTTTTTTCAGGTGGCGAAACCTCCCGGTTTCGCCTTTCCAAGTCTTGCAGCTTCAATGGCATTGTTTGGGCGGCTGCACAAGAACCGCAGCGTCGTCAGGGCCAACTTCACACGAACCATTACGTTCCTAACTGAAGAACATCACGCTAGGCCTCGCGATGCCGCTCAACTTGATTATCGCGTCACATACCTGACACAGAAGAACATTGAGCTCGCCAACCTCAACGTAGGAATCCTCGACGCCACGCACGATGACGCTTACGAAGAATAGTTCGAGGCGGCGGAAGGTAATGACCGGATTGTGTCCAACGCCGTTTCTGGAGCACGCTTCTTCCTTTCGCGAGCACGCCAACACAGCGATAAATAGCAACAAGGACTTCAAGGCTTGAGGCTACGCTATCGAACACCGATGTCACTGGTGATGACAGCTCAGCGCATAGCGAGGTCAGTGACGCTGCACCTTGTGTAATAGAGGTGACACCCAGTCAAGGAACCGTGCTGCTTCACCGAACACTGCTCTTGCCTAAACTTCAGATACCTAACTTTTCTCGCACACCTCGCAATGGGCAGTCCTTCTGAGACCACGTCAGTGCCACAATTCACCGTATTGAAAACCTTCAATGATCCTCTGTGAGTTCTTCCGGCGAGCTGCACCAACCGGTACAACCGCGATGACCGTTTATGAGGAGAAGCCATATACCACCGGGCGAGAAACGAAAGCGCCTTCAGTGACATCTGCCGAAGCGCCCAGAGCGAAGGTAACGCAGTCCTTCTAAAAACAGGACGAGTATAAACTAAAGGCGGTTCAGGAAAGTGTCTTGTACGCATTGCTTTCGACGGCGGCAGCCAGCGTACTTATATTTCAGCGTATCTGTCAAGGTAACTCAGATGCCCGGTTATAAAAACAAAGAACTTTCATTGGTTACGTTCGGCCACTCAAATCCCCATGACGTAACGCGCATTCGAAGGGTAGCATTGACTCTCCGAGGCCTTGAAGCTACCCGAAGTTTGTACGGTTGTACGCCCACCGCTGAGCAGTTTCGTCATGAAACTTCTTCGTGAGAAGAACTAAAACATTGTGGAGTACTTTCATCCTGCACGTGGCACCCAGAGAAAATAAGTGTGTTATTTGGGCCTGACGTGTACTGGAAGTCAGCAACGAATAAGATAGAATAATTGTCCGGTGATCTGACGGCCGTCGAAAGCAAGTTTGGATGGACCATTCAGGTAAAAATTGAATTACCAAGAAGTTTGCCTACCAGCGCTCTATTTCTGCAGTGCCGAACAACTTCGACCCATGACTGCGATGCTTTTGTGATGCGGCGTCTTGACATCAACGGAGTCAAATCATCAATCGAGGGATTGAACAAGGCTCGCACCAAACCTGAATCATCTGGAGAGGAAACCAAGTTAGACGGACGCTATGAGGTAACGGCAGAAATTTGCATGTTTTGGCTCGCATCACCTCCAAAACGGAGAACATGCTAAGACTACTATTGAGGGTTTCAAGTCGCCTGGGCGGGCTGAGGGAAAGCAATCTCCGTCGGCTTTTCCATGCATTCTTCATGAGCCACATCAATCACGTGGCATCCTCGCTAACTTGGTGCACACGTGAGGAGGATAAACTCGACACTTTATAGCATAAAACTATCAAAAGGGTACTAGAACTCCCCATGAGCACCGGCACGGAAAGGCTTATGAGTCTGGGCATGCACAACACCCTCTCGGAGGTGACCGAGGCACAAACATTGGCTCAGGTAGCGCCGCTCTCCTCCACGAAAGCTGGTTAGCGTCTCCTACATTCGCTGGGATATCGTCATATGGAAGGGTAGGAGCAGAATATCTTATCACAAACAAGGACGGGCACGTATGAGGTGGCACCCTTCTAGTGTAACATTCATTCACAGTACAACGTTGGCCAGCGAAAGGCACGGGCGAAGATTCTCCTTGATTTCATAGCTAGGTCCATGGGTAGTGTAGCTTTTGTTGATTCGGCGCAGTATGGCCGCTCCGATTATTTTGCGGCTGCGGTCGTTGATCGTAGTGGGTGCGTACTCAACTCAACTTCCGTTAGGAAAGCATCTGCCTCCGTAGCAGAGCAGGTAGCGATAGCCTTGGCGATGACAAACCCTTCGCGTCCAGAGATATTTACTGACTCCAGGGATGCTGCTCGGATCTTTGCCTCGGGGGTAATCTCAAAGAAGGCTGCCGCTATCTTAAATTCCAGGGATGTAGTAGGCTACCACACAATCACCTTTTTTCCGGCCCACCTGGGCTCAGAGGTGCATCTCACTTTTCCCAACGCCAACGAACTTGCCCATAACCGTGCGCGAGAGATTACATGCTGTGGTGGTCCGGGTGGATACAAAGGTGGGTTCGCGGATAACTCTAAAGGTCCACTTATCACCTTTGATAAAGTGACGTCCCATTATCAGTTGTCTAGAGGGAGGTACCCGCTTCCGTATTCTAAGCTCACTCGGCCACAGTCGTTGGTTCTTCAGATGTTACAGGCAGGTTCATTCCCGTCTCATAGCCCATTCAGCCACTTTGGTGATGGCATAACTCCAGGATGACCTTGTTGTGAGACCCTTAACTGCACACTCGCTCACATGCTCTGGCAGTGCTCGTCGTTACATCACGCAAAGTTCAACAGAGAACAAGACTAGGAGAGGGCTCTTAAAAGCTCGGAGCTCTCAGTCCAACACTCGGCAGTCCAGGAGACCTGCGAACTGGCGGAGGGCCACGGTCTTCCAGTCATGGCGTGAACGCGGCCAGCCACTGCACCGGATGTCTCTTAGGGGGTGTATCACCAGTTTTGCAGAACCAAATAAAGTTCACTTCACTTCACCACAGCAAGCAACAAGCAGCCCCGAGCCTCAAAAGTAGACACGCCAGGCACGTGCCACAGATAAGGCCACGCGGTGACTGCTCTCAAGTATCGCGGTACTTCTATTACTTCATTCAATCTTTTGTGAACATTAATTATTGATCGCCGTTTCTCGTATATTCTGCTATTATAGTGTGCTTACAGTTTTATTCGCTGTCATATTTTCATTTTTTTACCGATGAAATACTCACACGTGGTAAATTTTCATAATTGGTCGGATTGTTCATGTTCGTTAGAATGATATCTCGGCCTTAGAAGTGCGTCTTTGCACCTGAGTTAGATCTAGAAAGTTTACTTTTTTACCTGTGGTATCATGCCATAGTTTTGGCTACTGAGGTCTGACATTTCAGCCACTGTACACCTATCTGGTCAAACGCTTTATTTTAGATAGTGTTTCATAGGCAGTGTTCTTTTTCAAGTTGAGTTTGAAGTTCTTTAATGCAGATGTAGCAAGTTGATTTGGATAAACCTAATTATGTTGTAATATCTTAATTTATTATCGGTAGTACGCTTTTTTCAGAAGTCCATATATCAGTTTTCTGCAATACCAGTGGTGTCTAACTGATAATGCTAATTCATTTGTTCACAATATTCTGTAAAACATCAGTGCGTACGAAATGTGCTCATTTAATGTACTTTTGCATGTTTAGTAGGTAAAGTGGGTGACTATTATTAGACATAAATATTTTTTGCAACCAGTGTCAAGTATTCTGATTAAAGATCTTAAGTGCAACCTTCCGTCCATTTTTCCGTGTTCACGAATTTTTCAGATTGCGTTGGCTTCTACTAGAAACTCGTTCAGACATTTACACATACGCATGTTACCGAAAGGCACGGGTTGATAAGCAGTGTTCGTAACGGTCGTGGGGATGTCGTGTTTAAAATGCTTGGCTGTTAATGAACGACGAGGGTTCGACTTTGGAAGTGCTGGCCGCATTTCTGTGGAGAAGAACCGCTATAGTCGCGCCAACTGAATGATGTTATACAGAGCCCTCCGTATGGCGTCTTGAGTCGGTGTGAGACGCTAAACCGCATAGACGTACAAACAAGCCATTTACAGAGTGTGAACAAGCCTACTTCAATAGAACGGGGATAACCAACTGCTAACAGACTGTATTAACACTTAGGTTAATAGACGGTTAACAGACTGCTCACGGACAGTCTTTCTATTGAGAGAACGTTACTGGGACGTCTACTGAACATTGTTGATATGATGTTACTACGTGGTCACCAGACAGGCTATGACAGTCTTTCTTTTGAGAGAATGTTACTAGGGCGTTCACTGAACATTGCTGATAGGATGTTACTACGTGGTTACCAGACAGCCTATTAACGCGATTCTGTTTAAAGTTGGTGTTGGCGGCCAATTGCAGCCAGTACTTTGATATATTGTTGGCAAAGGAGTCTAAAGACAGTTGGTAGACACTTTTCTGTTGTTTGAAGGTTGTAGTAGCAATTGCCTTTAGACAGTCAACTCATCATAAATAAACATTTTTGTAAGGGTAATTACACCATGTTAGACATTGCGTTTATTTATACATAATAAACTAATATTGTTGCAATAAACTCATGCAGAGATTTTTTATATTTCATTGCTTTTACAGCTATGCCATAGTAAGTGGAAGATTTAGTCAAGTTTACTTATAGAGCAGGTTTCACTCCCGCCCTTTCAACGCGTCAGCGTTAAAGAGCCCCTTTCACAGAACTCCATCATTGGCGTCGGCGTCGTTGGTTGTGTAGAAAAATCATCTTCTGCATGAAGAAACAGTAAAGATAGATACGAATAAAATAAATAACAAAAGTTTACGTGTCCACGTGAAGATCGAACCCAGGCCGCTTGCGTGGCAAGCAGTTGTTCTATGACACATCCATGTGACTCCTTGAAAATACGCGCAAGTTAACTTTTTCTGCTTACGAATGCCGTGAAAATAACATTCATACTTTAGAAACGCACGCATTTTGTGTACAAGCTTCAGAAAACAACACTTATTATCAGAGTAATATTGCGTGGTACAAGAGTACATTGCTACATGTGTCAGAACAGGCTTTTATCATAACGACATCATGGTTTAAAGTCGGCCAACCATTACGATAGGCCCACACGTTATACGACGCGTATTCCCTTAATAGTACGTAGTGGATGCCTTGTAAGTTGGAAAAAATTTCACGCGAATAAATGTTCGAGGCTTAAAGCATGCTACCAATTACGGAGAATGCTGCATTTTGCGTATGCTTCACTGACAAAAGCCATATTCAACTTTTTCGATTACAATATTTGATTCAATTACACTGATACGCAATCTACACCTTTCGACTAACATATAATTGAATGTAGGCACTAAGTGGTTTAACTACTCACTAGATACAGAATATCGCTTTCGCATTCAACTCTTAAAGGAGAAGTTTAATGATCCCCCTACTTTTTCTCGTACGACAAACAAGTAAGCTTATTCGGCTTCATAAAAATAAAGCATTAAGAAAACATTTTAGTTGCTGCGAACATGTTTGGTGGTGCACCCATGAGCTTGCGCAGAGTGCCCCTTCAGGGGTGAGGGAGGGTGAAGGTTTGTCGGAGCAGCCCCTCCCTATTAGGCAATATATGAGGCACGCACTGCATGCCCCTCTACCTCGACTTACAGCGCCCTTTTTCATATTATCTCAATGTAGGAGGCTCTTTTTCCGCCAACCTCCCTTTTAGGTGATCAGAGGGAGAGGCTGCCACCCTGCCTCCCTCATGCACATGCCTGTGCGCCCACCCATCAATTCATTTGACCTATGCGGCCGATCATATGGCAATAAATAATCATTATTTGATTTTCGTACACTATTAGTATATCAGCACCACTTTCGCCTCCTCCTGTGAAGGCAATGTCTTCAGAACCGAATTGAAACCGGACACCACTATATTTTTTTTTCTGTGTCGGACCTAGTAAATCTGTTTCACTTACTCAAGTGAAAAATGGTCTTCGAACTGTTTTCTTCGATAATATGTACACACGTGATTTTCTTTACAATGTTTGAATGGGTAATTGATTAATGCGTGGGCTTAGACGCCCCAAAAGCACCATATGTTTACGCGAGACGCCGTAGTGGTGGTTTGAAATAGGAGTGCACTACGCAGACGCGGACAGAATGAACCAGGTTCCCTGTCTATCCCGTACACGTCTACCCAGTGCGCTCTTATTTCAAACAATGATGTATCACCAACTTGCTGAATCAATAATATTGACACACCTCGATGGGCGCATGAAGAGGAGGAGGTCGAAGCGGTCTGGCTCACGAGCAGCTCGGTCTCCGTTTTCTGGCTCTGAGCTGTACCGATCTCAACCATTTCCTGTAAATAAACGCGTTTCATCGTCACAGTTGTGGTGGAAGGTGCTGGGTAAGCCAGCTACTGTCAAGCGAGACCGGAGAGCAGCCGTCTACTAACGACGGAACCGCAAGAGCACGAGCTTCGCCGCAGCCGTCGACTAGCGGGCTTGCCACCACTACCTCAAGATATGAACTTGGACGGAGACATCCAGCAGCCGGTCGCGAGGGCGCCGTCTTTCCACTACCGAGAGCCACGCACATTTACAGGAAAACCTGGCGATGACGTTGAAGAATGGCTCAGCCACTATCAACGGGTGAGCCGAGCCAATGGCTGGAATGCGGCCAGCCAGTTGTCCCACGTGGGTCTATTTCTCGATGGCAGTGCTTTAGTGTGGTTCGAGAATCACGAAGACACCTTGACAACATGGGCCCAGTTTATGGAGGAGATCAAGAAGTGCTTTGGCGACCCGGCGACGAAGAAGAAACGTGCAGAGCAAATGTTGTCGCAGAGAGCTCAAGCTTGTGGTGAGACATGCAGAACCTACATTGAGGAGGTACTGAAACTGTGCAAGTGTGTGGACACCAACATGACGGAAGAGGACAAGGTGGGCCACATTCTCAAAGGAATTGCGGAAGACGTCTACCACTTCCTTATCGGCAAGGAGAGTCTTGAGTCTGTGGCCGATGTGATTGGGCACTGCCGAACGTTTGAGGCCCTGAAGACTCGCCGCATCACTACGAAGTTCGGACGCCTTGCCAATGTTACGACCGTCGCCACTGTCGATGTGTGCCAAGACTCCGTGCCTACCGACCTTTCGTCAACGATTCGCCTCATTGTACGTGAGGAACTTCGTCGTCACCTTTACGCGCCCTTGAACGCCCGAGAACCACCGTGCGATACACCGTCCACAAGTATCAATGCTACGAGTTTCGAGGAGCGCAGCTATCCCAACCGCGGCCCTCAGCTAAGGGCTCCACCACCGCCGTCTTCTTATGTAGAGCCGCCTTATGCTCCCCACAGTCGTTACGGCTACAACAGCCATCCACCTCCTTTTGCGTCTCAGTGGGAACAGAGCGCCGCGTACCCTCAACATCCAGCGACGTTCCCTATGTCCCGTGAACGGCCCGTCTGCTACCAGTGCGGTGTTCGTGGACATATCGCCCGATTTTGCCCAATGCGACGTAATCCACGTTCGACATTCCCTCAGAGATCCGCGACGTTTGCACAACGAAGCCAACGGCCTGACTACACCTACTGGCCCCCCAACCCAACTGACGAGCGGCACGCCTACCAGCCGATCAACCGGAGTGATTCGCCCGGATCTGTGCGCAGCTTAACGCCGCCCACCACCCGTCCACCTCGGTCACCATCTCCACGGCGCCGGTCACGAATTTCGTCTCCGCCACCGGGAAACTAGCCAGCGCGGCCGACGGAGGTGAGGTCGCTGGACGTACCGATTTTCATCAAAGAATGCCTCCACCAGTTTCTATGCTTCAGAATAAGGTTCAGGTACTTGTTGACGACGTTCCCACGATGGCATTGATAGATACTGGCGCAAGTGTTTCCGTGATGAGTTTAGTTTTTAAGCAACGACTGGGCCGTAAGGTTATGTTTCACTGGGACAAACCTGCCACATTTCGGGCAGTGAGCGGCGCATTCTTGCGTCCTGTCGGCGTCTGCACTGCGTCTGTTAGTGTTGCCGGTAAAACGTTCAAGGCGGAATTCACAGTACTGGCTCAATCAACGCATGACGTTATACTTGGCATAGACTTTTTGCGAGAGTGTCGTGCGACCGTGGATTGTGGAGCAGGTGAGGTTCTGTTGTCTACTCTCGCCCAGCAGCCTGATTGTGAGAAAGGTAACCTCACTGTAGCTAAAGATGTACTTCTGCCAGCGTGGTCCACGGCCAGCGTACAAGTGACCACTTCGGAAACCAACTCGAGTTTGAATTCATGTGACATAGTGATTGAGCCGTTGCCTGTAGCTTGTCTCAAGAAAAAACATCTTTGTACCACGATGCATTGTATCTCTCGCAGACGAGACGGCTCAATTATGGGTGATAAACAGCTCACCCGAGTCGGTTGTACTACCGGCTGGTATGCGCCTTGCCCTGTTCGAAAAGCAGAGCAGCACCTGCATTGGAGCTTTAAGCGATCTTGAAAGGGCGGGTCCGGAAACTTCTGGTATGGAAGCTGAATTTTCAAAAATGGTTAGCAAGTCCATTTCCTCACAGAAGCGCAAAGACCTGGTTGCACTGCTGGCGAGACATGCTAAAGTATTTGATTTTGCACGGAAGGTGCCTAGGGCTCAGATACCGACCACGCGCGCTCGTCACAAGATCGATACTGGCTCTGCTCATCCTCTCCGACAAAAGCCCTATCGCGTGTCCGTGTCCGAACGCAAAGTTATTGCTGAACAAGTTGGCGAGATGCTAGCCACTGGTGTAATTCAAGAATCGTCAAGTCCGTGGGCTGCACCTGTTATTTTGGTAAAGAAAAAAGACGGGTCCTGGAGGTTCTGTGTTGATTATCGGCGTCTCAATTCTATAACCAAGAAGGACGTGTACCCCCTCCCCCGCATTGATGACGTAATTGACTGCCTTCATTCAGCTTCCTACTTTTCTTCGGTAGACTTGCGATCCGGGTATTGGCAGATTCCCATGGATCCAGTTGATAAAGAGAAGACGGCTTTTGTAACGCCAGACGGTCTATTTGAATTTAATGTTATGCCGTTCGGCTTGTGTAATGCTCCGGCAACATTTGAACGCTATATGGATACCGTCTTGAGAGGCCTTAAATGGGAAATTTGTTTATGTTACCTGGACGATGTGGTTATTTTTGGACGAACTTTTGAGGAACATAATCATCGCCTTGACGTTGTTCTAACATGTTTGGAGAAAGCCGCCTTGACACTGAACTCAAAAAAATGTCGTTTCGGTGAACGGCAAACACTGGTTTTAGGACACCTTGTGGACAAAGCTGGTGTTAGGCCGGACCCGCAGAAAGTGGACGCCGTCAGCAAGTTTAAGCAGCCACAGTCTATCCGCGAGCTACGAAGCTTTCTGGGCCTATGCTCTTATTTTCGCCGCTTTGTACCTAATTTTGCTGAAACGGCCCAGCCACTGACTGACTTGCTGCGCAAGGACGTCCCTTTCCACTGGACACCAAATTGTGAGTCAGCGTTTAAGCAACTAAAGTTCGCTCTCACTTCCGGGCCAATACTATGCCACTTCGATCCCTCTGCTTCCACGGAAATCCACACCGATGCCAGTGGAGTTGGTCTCGGCGCGGTGCTTATTCAACGACACAACAATGCTGAACACGTCGTCGCCTATGCAAGCCGGTCCCTGAGCAAGGCAGAGCGTAATTATACGGTTACCGAATTGGAGTGCCTCGCCGTCGTTTTCGCCGTACACAAGTTTCGCCCCTACATCTACGGTCGTCGTTTCTCAGTCATCACCGATCATCACTCTCTTTGCTGGTTGGTGAGCCTACGTGATCCATCTGGTCGACTTGCGCGATGGGCCATACGGTTACAAGAATTTAACTTCACGGTCCGCTACAAGAGCGGTAATCGCCACGCAGACGCTGACTGCCTGTCACGGCTTCCTCTACCAACGACCGAGTGTGAAGCTGATAATTTTGACGATTTTATCACAGCTATCGACTCTCATTTTCCTGACATCGCGGCTTTCCGGACAGCACAGCACGAGGATCATTGCTTAGATCACCTGTTTGCCTCCGCGAATGACCCGGCCAGTTCAAGCTCTTTTGTAGTTCATGACGCCGTCCTTTACAAGAAGAATTATTCTGGCCAAGGCGCCCGTCTGCTTCTGGTAGTTCCACGCACTCTACGTCCCCAAATTTTTCGGTTCTGCCATGACAACGCAACCAGTGGGCATATGGGCTTCGCCAGAACGTTTCATCGCATCCAGCAAAGGTTTTACTGGCCCAAGATGCGACGCGACACAGAAAAATACGTAGCGGGTTGCGAACAGTGTCAACGTCACAAGCGTCCCACGACTACATCACCCGGACTTCTCCATCCCGTACCACCTCCTAGCTCTCCCTTCGAGATTGTTGGTGTCGACCTTCTAGGTCCGTTTCCGCGTTCAGCCAGTGCCAATCGATGGGTCATCGTGTGCGTCGACCACCTGACGCGCTACGCAGAAACTGCGGCTATACCTACTGCAACAGCCTTTCACGTGTCGCAGTTTATGCTTCGGCATATCATTCTCCGTCATGGCCCTCCACGAGTCGTCATTAGCGACCGGGGACGTCAGTTCGTCGCTGACGTCGTTGAAGAGATCCTACGCCTGTCTGCCAGCCAATTCCGCCACGCAACCCCGTATCACCCCCAGACGAATGGCCTCGTAGAGCGGACCAACAGGACGCTAACGAACATGTTGTCAATTTATGTTGATGCCAAGCACAAAAACTGGGACGAAGTACTGCCCTATATCACATACGCCTACAACACCGCGAAACACGAGACGACAGGGTACGCGCCCTTTTTCCTGCTCTACGCCCGCTCCCCTCGCAGTTGTCTCGACACCATTCTGCCTTTTACGTTAGATGTGGAAACATCGGTTGCCGAGTCACTATGCCGCGCTGAAGAAGCCCGTCGCGTCGCACGCCTTCGAACCATTGCATCTCAACAGCGCTCCAAGACCCGGTACGACGCCCACCATCACTCCGTTGCTTACACAAAGGGTGACCTGGTGTGGTTGTGGACACCTGTCCGCAAACGTGGTTTATGCCAAAAGTTTCTGGCCCGCTACTCCGGACCATTTG
The DNA here is from genome assembly GCA_013436015.1 of Rhipicephalus annulatus. Classification (NCBI taxonomy): domain Eukaryota; kingdom Metazoa; phylum Arthropoda; class Arachnida; order Ixodida; family Ixodidae; genus Rhipicephalus; species Rhipicephalus annulatus. The sequence continues at coordinate 645,016 of WOVY01010234.1, read as the reverse complement.
TAGTCATTGACCGTCTCAGTGACGTCACATACGTCATCTCCGGCGTCACAAGCAATGGTCGGCGCTCTAGCAAGACACAGCTGACACACGTCGCGCGCCTCAAGCCATATCACCACCAACCTTCCTATTGACTCGCCCAGTGGGCATCGTCTGCGAACGGGGGAATTGACACACCTCGATGGGCGCATGAAGAGGAGGAGGTCGAAGCGGTCTGGCTCACGAGCAGCTCGGTCTCCGTTTTCTGGCTCTGAGCTGTACCGATCTCAACCATTTCCTGTAAATAAACGCGTTTCATCGTCACAATATTGACCTAGTGGATGGCTGCGGAAATTTCAACCTTGTGAATTTTTGTTAACGTCTGCCAAAATCTGAGCACATGGGCCTACAGCATTTTCGCCTCCATAAAAAATGAAGCCGCTGCTGCCGGGTTTTGATGCCGTGACCTGAGGGTCAGTAGTCAAGTACCTTAGTCACTAGACCACCACGGTAGGGCATGTTTGAACAGTTGGTGAAACAGTCTAATTTTACTTCATCGACCATGTGTTACAATGGGTCAGTGATGCATCGACCAGAGAAGTGCAAAGGAATGCGTATGCCTTGTCGTGTTACAAGCCATTTATTTGGAAAGAATACCAATATTTTTAGTGTTTTATTACAAAATCACGATGTGCTTATAAGGGACGCTGTAGTGCAAGGCTTCTAAAAATTTGACCATCTGGCGTTCCTTACGAGCACAGACATCACACGCTATACGGGTCTCTACACCTACACCAGCCTTATCGATTTTATTACCTTTTACCCTTACATCGCCGTCGAAATACGACTGCCACGGCCGGGGTGAAAACATTCACTTTTGAGTCCGCAGCCAGGTACCGTAGCCACTGTTCCGTCAATGCCGACTGGAAAGAAGGCTGCTGGTTGCACAAACGCGTATTACTACATTGTAGCCAGCCATATAAACCAGCAGTGCTTCTTTGCCTAAAAAATCTTTGCCTGAAAAGTTTGATGCAAACACTTTAATTTGCATATTGTAGCTATTCAAAAATAGAATTCTATAAAAAATGTCTACTAGAAATAATTCAGTGAAGCTGGTGGTACCCAAGCATTATTTCTTTCAAATACGAACTTCCATTACCTAAACTTCCTAAACCTAAACGCTCTTAAGTATATAGTTGTACTCATACAGAACCACAGCAATAGGGGAAATACAACAGCAGCGTAGACCGAGAACAAACAAAAGAGAAAAATGAAGAGATGAATTTTGTGCCTTCTTTATTGCTACCACATATTTATCACCGACGGTGTGCAAGCCGAGCACATTCATCGTGGGTCGAAGTAGTGGGCACGGGACGAAGATGATGAAAACGAGGAGCACAAACAGGTGCTGACTCACAACTAATTAATTTTGTTTGGCTATAGAAGCACGCACACACACACACAGACATATATATATATATATATATATATATATATATATATATATATATATATATATATATATATATATATATATTACTGATTGATATGTAGGGTTTAACGTCTCAAAACCACCATATCATTATAAGAGACACCGTAGTGGAGGGCTCTGGAAATTTCGACCACCTGGGGTTCTTTAACGCACACCCAAATCTGAGCACACGGGCCTACAACATTTCCGCCTCTATCGGAAATGCAGCCACCGTAGCCGAGATTTGAGCCCGCGACCTGCGGTTCAGCAGCCGGGTACCTTAGCCACTAGGCCACTGCGGCAGGGCTATATTAAATATATATATATATATATATATATATATATATATATATATATATATATATATATATATAGTAAAAAGTGTATACCTAAGCGCTCGTTTTCCGTGTTTTGACACAATAATATTGAGATCTAAAGACCATAGAAGAAAGAAAAGTAGATGAAAAAATAACTTGCTGCGTGCAGGAAACGAACCCACGACCTTTGATTAACGCGTTCGATGCTCTAACAACTGAGCTATCATGGCGGCTATCTACCGAGCCACTTTATTGGGTTTATATGTGAATCCAAACGTGGGATTGTCAGTCAGCGCCATCTGTAGCCATAGCGACGAGCGTGGCGCACCCTGTTATGAGCCTGTGTGGCGCCACGTAGCACGTGAACGTGAACCTATTACGAGCGGGCAGCTGGTGTATATATATATATATATATATATATATATATATATATATATATATATATATATATATATATATATATATATACCGAATGACTGACACTCGTATTCCCCACTTTCTTTCTTCTTATTTACATTACATTGGTTCTAATTACTTCCCCTCTACAATCCTTGGCATTATTGTCTGTTAGATAACATTAATATTGTGTCAAAACACGGGAAAACGAGCCCTTAGGTATACACTTATTTTCCTTAAACACACACACAATAATACATATATATATATATATATCATGAGAAAGAGCTTTATTCGAGAAGAGCTCGAGCTGGCACACACTGATGATGATATCTACAGCTGAGGAAATTATAAAAATGATGATGACACGTCAAATTGATAAAGAGGAGTCGGTGACTCCGCTCACAATGCTTCTCCGTCACGCTGGAAGCGGCCTCTTGACCACGCGAGAGACAATATTAAAAAATGCGTCGGCTATACAGTTTCAGTCGAGAAACGTGCACAATTTCTTTTCCAATTTTTTTTCCCTCCGGTGGTCGGAGGGAGCGTTAAGTGGTAAGATACGGTAATTAACGGTGGCCGTTTGTACAATCACCCTAAAAGGTCCTTTAAAACGACTGAGGAATTTTTCACATAAGCTGGGCACATGCACGGTAATCCAGAGAAGAACTTCGTCTTCTGGGGAAAAGGTGACAGCATGGTGAGTTGAATCGTAGCGAGTCTTCCGAGCTTCCTGAGAGATGCCGGTGGTGATTCGGGCCAGATGATGGCAGTGCTCGAGGCAAGACAAAAATTAGGCGGATAAAGGGCGTGCTGAGGTGGCAGGAGCTGAAAGGAAGGAGACGTCCAGAGTTACACTCGGAGAGCGGTCATGGACCAGAAATATGGAGAAAAGCCAGTGGTGCGTTGCGTAGCTGTATTTTAAGTGAACGTTACGACTGGCAAAATGGCGTCCCAGTTCGTGTGGTCAGGGTTGACGTACATGGGAATCATCTCCGAGAGGGTACGATGAAAGCGTTCCGTCAAGTCATTTGTCTGTGGATGACAAGTAGAAGTTGTCTTGTGGATGGTGTTGAAGACGCGTAGAACTTCAGCAACAATAGAGGAAAAAAGACCTTGCCGCGGTTGCTGAGCAGAACACGTGGAGCTCCATGGCGTAAAAATATGTTCCGCAGGAAAAAATTGGCTACTTCAGTGGATGCACCAGCGTGCAGCGAGGCTGTTTCCGCGTAACGAGTGAGGTGGTCAACAGCCGTCCTCATCCAACAATTTTCATTGGAGGTCACAGGAACGGGGCCGTACAAATCTATCCCGGAGAGTCCGAATGGCAAAGCGGGACACGGAAGAGGCTGGAGAAAGCCAGAAGGAGCAGTAGTGGGTCGTTTCCACCGTTGACATAAGGCACACGAAGAAACATATTTGGCAATGGCGGATGAGAGGCCAGGCCACGTGAACCAACTGCGTATTTTGTCATACGTTTTGTGATAGCCGAGATGCCCAGCAGCAGGATCATTGTGGAATGTCTCAAGAACCTGACGTTGTAGACAACGCGGTGTAACGGGGATCCATTGGTTTTCTACAACGTGGTAAATATAGCGATGTAAAGCACCATTCTGAAGCTTGAATCGTTTCAGTTGCCGACGAAGTCGGCCGTTGGGAGGAGCGGATGTGCCTTCTAAACGTGCTATTAGGGAGCGGCAGTAAGGGTCAACGCGTTGATGCGACACAATGGTAGATGGACGGCCGGATCTTAGCCATTTGAAAGCTGCGATGGGTAATGCCGCGGTGAAAATTGGTGGCGGTGGGCAAAACGGTTGGGTAGAGAGCAGCGAGAAAAGCATCAGCATCTTGGTGCTTCTTACCAGACCTGTAGACGACATCAAAGTTGTGCTCTTGTAAACGAAGCACCCAGCGGCCAAGACGGCCCGATAAGTTCTTTAGCGATGAAAGCCAACACAATGCGTTGTGGTCGGTGACGACCGTGAAGTGGTGGCCGTGGAGGTATGGACGAAATTTTCTTACCACCCATACAACAGCGAGGCACTCTTGTTCGGTTATTGTGTAATTTTCTCGGCAGCAGTCAAAGAACGACTGGCGTAAGCGATGACACGTTCGCGTGCGGTGTTGTCATGCTGCAGTAGAACGGCACTGAGACCATGACCACTGGCGTCGGTGTGAAGAATGGTGGGTGCATCTGGATCAAATTGACACAGTACCGGGTCGAATGTCAGGGCTTCCTTTAACGCCAGGAAAGCCTTTTCACAGTGTTCAGACCAGACGAATGACGTGTTACTTGCGAGCAGTTGATGGAGTGGAGAGCGAAATCACGTATAAAGCACCGAGAATAGGATGCCAAGCCGAACAAACTGCGCCCGTCTTTTTGACGCAACGGACGGGAAAACTCGAGGACGTTGGCAGGCTTTTCAGGATCCGGTTGACTGCCGTCTTTGCGAAGTGCCCTAACCTTGACAGTCTTGCTTGCGAAGGTACAATTTTTCGTATTCAGCTGTAAACCAGCTTTTGAAAGGCCACTTAGGACATCTTCGAGACGTTACAGATGTTGCGAAAAGGTAGACGAAAACACTATGATGTCGTCGAGGTAGCATAAGCACGTTTTTTCCTTCAGGCAATGCAGCCCCGCCGCGGTGGTCTAGTGGCTAAGGCACTCGGCTGCTGACCCGCAGGGCGCGGGTTCGAATCCCGGCTGCGGCGGCTGCATTTCCGATGGAGGCGGAAATGTTGTAGGCCCGTGTGCTCAGATTTGGGTGCACGTTAAAGAACCCCAGGTGGTCTAAATTTCCGGAGCCCTCCACTACGGCGTCTCTCATAATCATAGAGTGGTTTTGGGACGTTAAACCCCACATATCAATCAATCAAATCCTTCAGGCAATGCAGTATGCTATCGATTATACGTTCGAAGGTAGCGGGCGCGTCACAAAGTTTAAAAGGCATTGCGTTAAACTCATATCACTCATCTGAGGTGGTAAAATCTGTCTTCTCTTTGTCAGATTCGGACACTGATATTTGCCAGCAGGCCGATCGCAGGCTAAGGCTAGAAATATACTCTAAGCCATGTAGAGAACCTGGTGCGTTATCGATTCGTAGGAGAGGGTAAACATCTTTGTGCGTTATTTTGTTCAGTGCCTGGAAATCAACGCAAAAATGTACTGTTCCGTCTTTCTTTTGTACCAAAACAACTGGCGAAGACTAAGGACTCGAGGAAGGACGTATGATATTCCGTGGAAGCATGTCTGAGACGTTTTCCTCGATTATCTTCCTTTCTGCAAGAGACACGCGGTATGGGCGCTGGTGAATAAATCGAGAGCCGTCAGTGTTAATTCGGTAATCGCGGAAGTTGTCATACAAAGGGCAGCAGAATGAACGTCAAACAAAGAGAGATATCTGTTCATATATTTCAGCAATTTTTTTACTCCGGGCTGCTGTCAGATCAGGGCTTATCCTCACCGATAGAGGAGTGGGAGAGTTGAGTCGCGGCGCGCTTCGCTCTGGAGGTCTTCCTGACTTGGAAGGGCTACAATTGGAATGGGATGCGGGTCAATAACGCATGTGGCTGTTGATCCACAGGGCAACAATAAGGGTTCGGGGGTCTGATTTAACACATTAATAAAAGCAGACCCTTCAGAAAAACGAACAAGGCCTTGAATGATCAGAATGCCTCGATGTACCGTGTGCCCATAAGGTAGTAGAAGCATGTCGCCATCCACAATGTTGATGCAATTAATGCTAATTACTTCTCGGGATAGCTAAAGAACCTAATCTGAAGTAGTGAAGAGACGAATGCGCTCTTCGTGTTCCGATACAGAAGAGTCGGTGGGATTGATGTGGATGAGGCGCTGACGACAAGATATTGAAGCTCATGCAGACGACAGGAAATCCCACCCCGAAATGAGTTCGTGGGTGCACTCAAGGAGAACTGCAACAGCAGTTTGATGATGAATACCGTCTATGAAAACACAAAGTGTACACAGGGCGAGTGGGCGAGTAATAGCGTTCATCGCAGCACGGAGAGACGGGCCCGAGTAAGGTGTTGTGACTTTGCGGAGATAGGAGCAAAGGTCAGAGCGAATAATCGAAATAGCAGTGCCAGTATCCGCTAGGGCTTCGACGCGTATACCTTCTACTAACACTGTTAACAAGTTCGATGGTCTGTCTAGAGGAATTGCTGGCTGTCCGGTGGATGCAGTTCCCCTCCCTTAAACTGCATTGGAGAGTCTTCCGAGTGGGCATTCAGAACATTGAAGGCGGGTCGCAGGGGCGGCTAGACTCACGGGAGTTCACAGGCAGACCCCTACTGTAAGGTGGAGAGGTTGAACGCTGAAAGGAAGACCGGTAACTCGTAGTTAGTGAGTGGACTGAAGCGTCCGCGTTCCTCCGAAACGTAGCCACGTTTTCGTCCTGTTTGCGCCTTCGGCAAAAACGAGATATGTGACCCCTATAGCCGCGATAATAACAGATTGGGCGTGGAGGGCGCGCCATGGTGTAATTAATACGGCTGTAGGCGCATCGGTGGTGACACTGACGCCGCAGGTACATGGCCACATGGTGTCGCCGCTGGTATAGTGGTGATTGCTGAGAGCGCCGAAACTTCTGCGTACGTTGGTCCCTGACGAGGTGTGGATTTGGCGGAACAAGGAGAATGTGACGCAGATACAATCTTTTGCCTAATGATGTCTTGCAAGTTGGTTGGAGCTGAGACTAAAGTAAAAGGTGGAGCGCAGGAAGAGAAGCGCCCACGAAGCTCCTCACGATTGATGTCACGGACGAGGGCACGGATGTCGAGGCCGCAGGAAGACGAATGTACGAGGCATGATGGCAGAGACGAAGAGACTGAAGTTCTTCCAGTCTCTGGCAAATGGTGATGACATCTTGAGTGGTGGTAGGGTTTTGCGACGCAAGGGCGTTGATGCGACGGTATTTATGCATTTGATAATATGGCGTATTTGCTCGCCTTGAGGCATAGATTAGTTTACACGCTTGCACAACGCAAGAACATCCTCAATGTACGAGGTGTATGATTCACCCGTCAGTTGAATGCGTTCAGCAAGCTTCTTCGTTGCTGCTTCAGCGCGAACATTGGGGGAACCGACAAAACTGACAAAGCTGCCATGCGAAGGTGTCCCAGTCAGGAGGATCATGGAGCTGGTTGCAAAACCAGGTTTTGGTAACATCAGTCAGGTAGAAAGGGACCGTACGTAATTTGTATGAGTGTCCCTCCTACTAAACTTGCTGACGAGGTCGTAGGTGTCGAGCCATTCTTCAACGTCATCCCCTTTGAGACCCGAGAATACTGGCTGATCACGCTGGTGGCTCTGAATGGCCAGGGTCGACGGCGGAGGCTGCACTGGGCCGCTCGTGTTGTCTTGCACTGCCATGGCAGGTGGTAGTAGACGACGACCCGAGCGGAGCTCCAGTGGTAACATGCGAGAGGACTTGGGGATCGAGAAGCACCGTCCACCTCTTATGAGGAGGAGCTTTATTCGAGAAAAGCTCGAGCTGGCACACACTGATGATGATATCTACAGATGAGAAAATTATACAAATGATGATGACACGTTCCATTGATAAAAAACAGTCGGTGACTTGACTCCCAATGTTTATACTCTTATGTGGGTATATATACGATGCGTATCACAGTGAAAGGCTGCTGACAAGGCAATGCAGACAAACTTTTGCAAAATGTATTGCAGACAAACATTTTGCGCGTGCTGACTAGGTACGAAATTTCCGAGTCACTGTGTTAGACAGACGAAAGGCTGACCAACTTGTCGCCTTTTCTTCGAATAACAAAGGCCTCAGTTACTTCTCTTGCCAAATTAACTTTAGTTGAGAGTCGGCGCCTGTTTGTACTCCTCTCTTTCTTCGTCTTCTTTCCGTGCGTGCCGCTTCGACCTCACATGAACGCTTTCCAACTGGCATAAATTCTTAAGACGAGTGCTTTTTATATCGGAGCAGTAAAACTATAACACTTTACCAGGTGTTCATTACACGAAGTAGAAATGCGCCTACCAATATCTTGCCTATATTTCCCTACAAAGCTTTGTTAAATATAACAAATGACGACCTCTCTCTATTCGTTTCTGGATTTTAGTCCATCAGGATTAGCAACTAGGTTAATAATAATTATTATGTGCATCAGCAGTGGTTGTCCAACCGAACGAAGCGTGTATGCACGTAGCTAAGCATGTAAAACACGTGCAAGCTTTACAAAATGCATTACTTATTAGCTAAATATATGTAGTACAGACATGACAGCCAACTGGCCCAAATGCCGACGTTACGAATCTAGGACATCGTGCCAAAAATATAGACGTCCCAGCCGCGGTAATATTTTGACGGGGTTGTAATGAAAAGGTACCACTGAGCCTGAATTTAGGCATTTAGTAGCAGAAGTGATCGAAATATGATTTGTAGTTGCCATGCCTGCATAAAAGTCATTCAATATTTTTGCCTCTACAATCCTGCGTATGCAAGCGTACGTGTGTGTATAGCGTGTTTAAGCGTGTGTGATCTGCGTGTGTGTTTACGTGCGTGTGTGAGCGTGTGCGTGTCTGTGAGTACGGGTGCATGCGCGTGCGTGCGTGCGTGTGCTTCAAGCTGCTGGAGGGTGCCGACTAATCCTCTGGTCTGGGACACTGTAGCCCAACAGCCACAAGATAGCCACGCAGTGGCCACTTGTCATTAAAACAGTACCGAGTCATTGTAAAAGCCTTGGTGATGCTTCGAATACGGCTACGTGGGTGACTACGATGGAGGAAGGCCTGACTCCACGACCGCTACAAACAGCGAAACACGAAAAGGTAAACAAACGTAATGGATCCAGGCTTCTAGACAGAAGTTGTGGTAGTTAAGGGTAGTGAGGAGAACGATTTCAGCCTGAGCGCCTTAGTCCCTTTGATGATTCGTTTCTGGCTGCTTGCAGAGCCTCCATGTTTATTTTCTTGCTATTTTTTGTGCATCAATGAAAGTGAAACTATCACAATTCTCGCCAAGCACCCACTGTCTCCAGTGTGAATCAGAACATGGACGAGATCGTAGGATTGAGCGGCTAAATCTATCCTCCTAGGAGATGTACAATTGCTTCCGAACAAACGATGCCGTAGCTCAAGATCGCCATCGAATCAGGCGCTTCTCGTATTCGCCAGGGCGTAATGGCCTAAGCGTTGTTTATTTGTTTTCCTTGCGCTTTATTGTGCTCACGAACGACGCCATGTGTGCTTATTTTGTTTGATGGCCTCTCCAAGAACATTTTCCTACTTGTAAGGTTGGGACCAAACGTTCTTAACTATAATTGTTTTTATAAGGAGGATTTTAGGTTTTTGAATGTTCTTTGCAATTTATCTTTCATATGTTGAGTGCATAACGCAAAACAATTTATATAGATTTCCTTCGCTTTTCACGTAATTGTGCCTTATAATCGTGTATTTACTTGTTATGTGTACCTACCTGTCTTGTGCCTTTATTACCATATAGGTCGTTTTCAAATGTCTCTTTTTGTATAGGCACAAGCGTACTCGTTTGTATTGTCTAAACTAAGCACCGTTGTGCGTCGTCCTACATCGGCCCCGTCTTTTTGTGCGCTGTGTTACCTCCAAGCAGTGTTGTATATCGTCATCATCATCATCATCAGCCTGACTACACAGACTGCAGGGCAAAGGCCTCTCCGATGATCCGCCAATCAATCTGATCTTGTGCTTTCTGCAACTACGTTATACCTGCGAACATTTTATTCTCATCAGGCCACCTAACTTCCTGCGTACCCTTTGTGCGTTTGCCTTCTCTGGGAATTCAGTCAGTTACCCTTAATGAGTCAGTGGTTATCCTGCCTATGTGCTACGTGACCCGTCTATGTATATTTCTTCTTAATTTAAACTATAATATCTCTACCCACACTTTGTTCTCTGTCCCACTCTGTTCTCTCCTTGTGTCTTAAGGTTACACCTATCTCTTTTCTTTTCATTACTCACTGTGTCGTCCTGAATTTAAGCTGAAGCATCTTTGTAAGCCCCCCGGTTTTTCCGCCGTATAGGCAAGTACCAGACAAATGCAGCTGTTGTATACCTTTTTCTCGAGGGTTAGCGGCTAATTACCTTTCATCATTTGAGAATGCTTGACAAATGTGATCAACCCCATCCTTAATCTTCTAGTTATTTCACTCTCATGATTCGGCTCCGTGGTTCCAACCTGTCCCAAGTAGACATCTTCCTTTGGAACTTCTAGCCTCCCCCCACTTATCGTAAAATGATCTTTTTGCCGAGACTGTTGCACTATACTTGAGTCTTGTGCATATTATTTTTAGGCCACCTCTTTTGCTTTCTGTGTCTATTTCAGTAATCATGAGCTGAATTCATCTCATGAGTTACACATCAAACCAATGCCATCAGCGAATGGCAGGTTAGCTCTGATCCCTTAATGTTTTCACTGTAGGGCCTTGGAAATCTCCTGTAAACAAGTGGAGAATACCAATGAAGAGATCGTGTCTTCGTGCCATACACACTTATTTATAGAGATTCTGTCGCTTTCCTTGTGGAGTACTTTGGTGGCTGTGTATCCACTGTAGATTTCTTCCAGTATCTTTATGTAGGGTTCTTAGATGCCCTAATTCTGTGTGCATGCATTACTGCTGATGTCTCGATTTGTGAAATGCCTTCTCGTAATCTATGAAAGCTTTGTAGGGGCGTTGGTTGTATTCCGCACCTTTCTCTACTTCCTGATTTCTAGGATGAATATGGTCTATTTTTGAGTAGCCTGTAAAAAATCCTGTTTGGTCATTTGGTTGACTTACCTGTAACGTCACCTTATTTCTATTAGCTAATATTTTTGTATATATCTTGTAGAGAACGGACAGAAAGCTGATCGGCCATTATTTTTTAAGTCATTGATGTCTCCTTTCTTTGGAATAAAGCGATATTGGGATTCTTACAAGATTCCGCACCCTTCCTGTCAAGAGACAGTTTGTATATCAGGTGGCCAGTTTTTCTAACACAAATTTTCGGCCATCTTTCAGCAGGTTCGTTGTCACTTTATCCTTACCAGCGGCTTTGCCTATTAACATTCTTTCTAAGACTTTCCTCACTTCTCCAGTCGTTGGTCGTAGGATGTCTAATTACTCTGGGCTATTTTATTGCTCCTTACGATAGCATCCTCATTGTTTCGGCTTCTCAGATACAGCTCTCTTTTGAACTCCTCCATAACCTCAACTATTTTATTCATATTCAATATCTCATTACATTCCTTGATCCTTAATGCATGCATCTGATTTTTGCTTATGCACAAGTTTTTTGCCTCCGTATCTCTTAGGCTTCTGCCGTTTTGTACAGCCTGCTGAATTCTCTCCATGTTGTACCTTCCGATGTTGGCTACCATGCACCAATTGATCAACTTTGAACACTGGAGAAGCTCGATACTTTGGTTGCATTTGTGACTTTCATAGTTTGTCATTTCTTATTGAGATTTTTGTTGTTTAGTATGCTAAGATAGCTTGTCAGTGTCCTGTCTACTCACTGTACCTCCGACTTTCATTACACACTCTTTGATGATACTAGTAAGATTATTGTTCATTGTGTCAACGCTAACGTTGGTTACCTCGTTTAGTGCCTCTAATCTATTTTGAAGCTTAACTCGGAATTCCTGTACTTTTGCTTTCACTGGTAGCTCAATATTTAGACTCTTTCATATCACTTTCTTCCTTTCTTTTCCTAAATCCAAGTTAATATGAGATTTTACAATCTTATGGTCACTGCATCGGATCTTTCCAACTGGTTCAACATCCTGTACAATGCCTGGCTGTGTACACAGAATGAAGTCCTTCATACTTAGTTTCGCCGTTGGGACTTTGCCACGTCCACTTAAGGTAAGCCCATTTTCCGAAAAAGGTATTTAAGATCCGTAAATCATGACGTTCTGCGAACTCTACTATTCCCCCACTGACATTTTAAGAGCCGATGCCATACCTCTCGAATGCATTGTCTCCGGCCTGTTTTTTGCCTAATTTGACTGTGAAGTCGCCCATCAAAATAGTATTGTGTCTCTACTTTATTATTAGATGAATTCGTCTTCATATAAGCGTTCAACCAAATAATCATGACGACTTGGTGTAGGCGCGTAGGCCTATACCACCTTCATATTTGTACCTTTGTTAACCTTATTATGTTACTTTCCGCTCTCTCACTGATGCTATATTATTCATATGTGTTGCTAAAAATATTCTTGTGTATAAGAAACTCCACTAGCTAGTTCTTTTGATCTTTGAATTATTGATATGTAGGTTTCAACGTCTCAAAACACCATATCATTATGAGAGACGCTGTAGTAGTAGGCTCCGCAAATTCGGACCAACTAGGGTTCTTTATCGTGCCCCCAAATCTGAGCTCACAGAATCAACGCATTTTCGCCTCCATCGAAAATGCAATCGCTGCAGCCGGGATTCAAGAGCGCGATCTGCGGTTCAGCAGCCGGTACCTTAGCCACAAGCCTATTGCGGCAAGGCAGTTATTTTTTGTCAGCTAAGAGACGGTGTCATTGGAGATGCTTGTTCGTCAGCACTGTATAAGCCTCACATGTCCTCCTAAATGTACTGAGTCCTACTACATCCCAATACACACCCTGTAATTGCATGAATAGTACAGCTACACTAGCCTTCATATATAGCGTTTTAGGGCTGAACGTAGCCAAGTACAGATTCCAGTAGCGGCCTGTCTGAATCCAGAGACTTTTAGAACCCTCCGCGGTGCCGTAGGTCTGACTGCCGCCTTGGACAATTGCTTCACAGCTGCTGGGGTCTGAGGGCCACGGGTAATTGCTGTAGTGATTCGAAGTAGTGGCTAAGTACTGCACCAAGGAGGCCAATACTCTTCTTTTGAGGAAGAGCATTTACAGTGGGTGGTCGCCAGCGAAGTCACATCTCAGGCCTATTATTTTTTTAACGCACAGCATTTCTTAGTCGCACGCTGTCACGGTTCAGGCGTCCACGTTGTTCTCGAAGTGGCTGTACTTGAAGTGTTAAATAGAAAGATGGACAACCGGACAGACATACATAAGGATGGACGGACAGATGGACGCATGGACACAGGCAGACAGAGGCGTGGATGCATGGATGGACGGATGGACGGACAGACAGAGAGACGGCCGAACGAACAGACGGACGGACGGATGGACGGAGATACAGAAAGACGAACGAGCGGACAGACGGAAGAATGGACAAACGGACGGAAGCATGGATGGACGATGGACAGACGGACGGACCGAAGCATGAATGGACCGACGAACGCTCCGCCCCGCCAATCATCAATCACTCTGTGGATATGACGCGATTTTTGTCTTTTAAACGATTGCTTTACCACGCTTTTGAAGTGAATATACGATAGAGAATGGCCCGGCATCTGCATTTTACCTAATTTTTTTCATTGCATGCTAGGCTGCTGCGCCCTAAGTAGAGGGTTCTGTTGTATACCACCTGACAGCCTAGCAGCTCAATTTCACATTACTCGTGGCTCGCCTGGCCTTCTAACTGTTCGAAAGCCTATGTTTTTGTTGTCAAAAAAAGACAAACGGAACAGTTTCAATCTTCTGTCTTTGTGAGCTTAGGCCGGCTTAGTGCTCTGGATGACCCTCCTTCTCACGCGTTCATTCTCTCTTAACTCCTTCCTGTCTGGCTCAACATTGACATTGTTGGCTTCAAAATGTCTGCAACGTTTAAGTATGGCTGATTTCGAGTGGTCACACTTCTACTTTGATGCTTCCTGTCAACTGCGGAGTTGCGCGCTCCTGTTTTCCGATTTATTTGGTTACTTCTACGTGATTCTTACGTTTAGCGTGTACGTAGCAGGTGGTTGGAGTGCACGAGAAGTAAACGAGAAAAGTTTGTAAGTGATAAAGAATAGACTGGTATTTTCATAAGGGCTGTATTCCATTTCATTGCTATTTTGGTGTAGTAATGGAAAATACGGTAAATAAATGATGAAGTGGTCTGTCCTGAGTCAGATATGCATCCTACTAATTACATATACGGCTGTCCTAATAACGTAGAATAGTGGATGAAAAGGTAAGAGCAAATTATTTCTAATTCTAGAAAGCGGCGAAAGGTAAGACAATTCGTACGAAAGTAATGCCATGTTCGCATCACTCAGTTCATAGCATCACCTTGATTTGACAGATTCTGATGGCACCACACAAATATACACAACGATAAGTCCATGCGAAAGTTCAACTTGCCAGTGCCTATATGAGGCCTCATAGCCGTACGTTTGGTAAACGCAACTGGCGCCAGGGGGCGGCTTGCTATAAGATGAAAATTTTAAATTTGCCTGTTTCTTTAGACCGCGTTCAATTATATTAGGTATTGTAAATAATGTAGCAAAGGACTTTTATTGAAATAATAATGCAAATAACTTGTTAGGTGTTCTTTGCGCGTTACCACCTCAACCTGGTCTATATAATATACAAGACACAAGATTGACATATACTATGCTTCCATATAATGCCTTCATGATCTTGAAGGGATCCCCATGCTAGAAATAGATTGTTATACGCTCTTAATACTGACGTCTAAAATTTGTTTGATAAATTTGTTAAGCAGGCGCATGGCAAAACGTTAGTAACGGTATGCAAAAAAGTGTCGCAACCTATAGGTGTCTGCAACCTAACGTATCACGAAGGTCACAAAAGTTAGTAAGTGCCTAAGAAAGTTAGTAACAGCTGCTATTACTAATTCCTCGGTTGCGGTTACAAGTGTTCTACTGTGGTTTTTAAGAGTACACACCTATAGGGGCCCTGAAACTCTAAGTAACAATGGAACGCCTTCACTGGAAGAGCCTATTGCCTCGAAAATTCCACGCCGTAAAATTTCGAGAGTCCCTCCAGTACGACTGGAGTTACAAAGATTTGTCGCATGCTGCAATCGCATGTAGCACGTAGGAAGAATAACCGCTGGTCATCAAAGGTGACTGACTGGATTCCCAAAGAAGGCAAGCGGGTTATCGGGAGACAGAAAGTTAGGTAATCAGATGAGATCAAGAAGATTGCGGGTATAAAGTGGCAGCAGCAAGCACAGGACCGAGTTGACTGCCGGAACATGGGAGATGCCTTCGTCTTGCAGTGGACGCAGTCAGGCTGATGATAATGATGATGATGATAGTTGTCTTTCTTTTCCGTCCCCAAAAAAGCCTGGAAGCTAAGAAGGTAGGGATGGAAGGGGAAACTAAAATACGTCACGCTCGGCTCGTGACCTTGAGCTTTTTTACTTTTTTCTTCGAATACGAGGCTTTTATTAATGCAATCGTGTGCACACGTGAACAAGTCATGGCCTTCCGTGACGATCTCTGTAACCGGGCGCGCCATGTTTAATCCAGTCAATAGATAATAGATGGCCTTTTACGAGTAATTTCTGAGCCCTTAATGTCATTTCTTTAGGGAAGAGAAATAAACATATACCTAAATTTGGTAATCTATTGTGAATTTCAGGCCGCATGCTGTGCTATACCATTTGGCTCGTCTGTTCTCGGGAGCCTCTATCACCAATCAGAAGCGTTTTCTGACCATTAAAAAAAGTGGTAGGGCCCCTTAAGGGTACAGTGACTCCGCAATGAATAGACACGAACGATTTATTCTAATGCAGTTCAAGTGTAACGAACGGCTCAAAATGCAAGGGTGCGGACCTCATTAGGCAACCTACGTTGCTGGTGAATTAAAACGCTAGCTTGACTTTGACGCAAGGGGCTGTATGAAGACCTAAGCGTACATGCAAGTATTGCGAATGCTACTTAGAAAAAAGCAGCTTACTGCAACACGCAACAACTCGAGTATCGTGGTAGTTTAAAGATGCGTGTTATCGCGGATGGAGGATACACCATGATGCGTTAGGCCACCCTTAAAAAAAATACGTCTGATATAGTGATAATGTTTGTTGTGTTCCAAGCACCCCTGTGTCACGAGCGAGCCTCCGAACCCGCGAAGGACCGGTTGCTGAAACTGCTTCCAGATGTTGACTCCTCCCCTTCCCCGCACGGCGCAAACGAGCCACCGTCGTTTCCCCGGGCAGTTCGGCCGCTGCCTCCATCCGAATAGGAAAAAACTTGTTTTAAACCGTTCGAGGCTGTCTGAGCTTTTTGGACTACCACGACCAACGCGTACGTCTATGGGCCGACGACAACACCGGACATAACAGTGGCGACGAGGATGGGATTTGGACCAACGCTACGCAACGATATTGACAAGCTACAAGCTATGGCTACGCACGGGCTCCCAAATCGGCTACCCGAATTCAACAGCTCATCATGGTCATCGTGGTTTGGACGCCTGCAATTTTACTTCGAGGCTAACAACATCACTGATGCAGCAATGAAGAGGGCCAACCTGCTAACGCTGTGTGGGGAGCAGACATACGACACAGTCTGTGCCCTGATTCAGCCACGCACTCCAGCAGCCGTTGACTACGATGACATCGTAGCAGCGCTACAAAAGCACTATGACCCAAGGCCATCGGAGGTCTATTGTCGAGCCCGCTTCCAACGGCGAGACCACCTGGAAGGCGAAAAAGTGGCCGAATACGTAGCGGCCCTCAAAAAGCTCGCTGCTGACTGTAATTTCGGGACGTTGACCGCGACAGCTGCAGCTACTGCGCAGGAGGGAGGATCGACTGCCACACCTGCTAACACCACTATGCTCCCCTTGGAGGTTATGTTGCGTGACCGTTTTGTGTGCGGACTGCGTGACGCAGGCCTACAACAACGCCTGTTCGCAGAGACGGGTCTCACCTTCTCCAAAGCCTACGACATCGCCCAACGAGCGGAGAGCGCCGGTCACCAGCAGAGGGATATTCGAAGGAACGTCTAGCCGGTGCATCACACCAGTCAGCAGTCAGGTCATTTCACGTCTAAGGCGAAATCAAGTTGAAATACACAGCACTGTTGGCGATGCGATGACATGCACGATCCCCAGGTATGTCGATACGAGACAGCGACCTGCAATTTTTGCCAAAAAATGGGACACATTGAAAGGGCATGCATCTCGAAGCGCAAACAACTCGGACCGAAGACTTCAGTGCAACGGAACAACAATGTCGACGCACAGGAGGGCCAGACGCAAGATACAAGCCGAACAGCACTAACGTCATCGGCACTAAATGACTTAAACGCCGTTGCGAACCTCGGAAAGAGACCGAAGATTACAACTGAAATTATGGTACACCAGCGCCCTATCAGGTTTGAGGTGGATTCTGGAGCAGCATGTACGCTCATCAGCGAGGACACTTTTCGTGCTACTTGGCGTGAGAACGCGCCAGCTCTCCAGCAAGACGACACGCAGCTGAGAACGTGGTCCGGACATTCCCTTCCACTGCTGGGCTGTGCCAACGTAGACGTGTACTACAGCGGGCAGACCCATCAGCTCCCCTTGCTAGTCGTCAACGGTTCTGGATCAAGTCTTTTAGGACGAAATTGGTTCACCCCCCATGGAGTGGTCATTGGCGGAGTTCACCACACACCCAGTTATCCGTCAGTGGAGCAGCTTCAAGATAAGTACAAAGCGGTTTTCTCCGAAGAAATACCAGGGAACAACGGACCTCCAGTCACACTGGAGCTGCGGGAGGATGCGACGCCGAAATTTTTGAAAGCTAGGTCGGTGCCTTTAGCCCTACGAACGTCAGTCGAGAATGAGCTTGACCGACTGCAGGAACAAGGGATCATCGAACCGACGCAACATTCGGAATGGGCTACACCACTCGTTGTCGTCCGAAAGAAGAACGGTACCCTACGCCTCTGCGGAGACTACCGGAGCACTGTCAACCTGGCGACAAAAGCATCTTCCTACCCACTGCCGACACCGGAAGAGGTTTTTAGCACGCTTCGTGGTGGAAAAACCTTCAGCACCTTGGACCTAACACAAGCCTACCAGCAGCTGAAGGTGAGCGAATCAACGTCTGAACTGCTCACAATAAACACAATTAAGGGTCTTTACAAAGTTAAAAGGCTACCATTCGGAATATCTGCAGCGCAAGTAATCTTCCAGAAATTTATGGAGTCTACACTAAGCGGGATCCCAGGTGTTTGCGTGTACTTGGACAATGTTATTGTCGGTGGCGCCTCCAATGAAGAGCACACAGAACGCTTGGAGCTCATTTTGGAAAGGCTAGCAAATGCTAATTTGCGCATTAGTAAAGAAAAATGTGTTTTTGCGGTGCCTGAAGTGAAGTTTTTTGGACATCAAATTGACGCGCAGGGTATCCATCCCACTGAAGACAAAGTGTTGCAATCACCGAAGCACGAGCGCCTACTAACAACCAAGAACAGCAGTCGTTTTTGGGGCTATTGACGTTCTACGACCGGTTCTTAGAACATCGAGCTACAGTGGCCAACGATCTACATCAGCTCCTGCAGAAAGAAGTCCCATGGACTTGGTCGCCACGCCACCAAGAGTCATTTGTTGCCCTTAAGCAACTACTTCGCAAGTCTACTGTTCTGCGACACTATGACGAAAGGAGACCCCTACTGCTAGCCTGTGACGCGTCACCATACGGATTGGGAGCAGACCTCTCCCAAGTTGACGACCAGGGACGGGAAGCCCCGATCGCTTTTGCTTCGCGCACCCTATCGCAGGCAGAGAGGAATTATTCCCAGCTGGATAAAGAGATACTTGCCATCGTCTACGCAGCAGATCACTTTCGGCAGTACATTACCGGCAAGAAAGTGACTTTCATAACAGATCACCGGCCCTTATTGGGTATTATGGGTCCCCAGAAGCCAATGCCACATACATTGTTGCCGCGAATGACACGATGGTGCATCAAGATGTCGGCGTACGATTACGAACTCGTACATCGCACTGGGAAGAAACACCAGAACGCCGACGCACTAAGCCGCTTGCCGCAAGACACCACAATAGATGAACCACCCCCGCCGGGTGATATACTCATGTTCGAGGCGCTGCCGAACCCTCCGCTAACAGCTGACACGATAGCAGCATCAACGCAGGAGTGCACTGTCTTGAAGGAAGTTTACGCAGCTATATAAGAAGGCAACGTGCAAAAGCTAAAGGGTGAACACTTCAACGCTTACCGCAAGCGAGCTGCGGAGTTGAGCACTCATCGCGGTTGCGTCACCTTGGGATCAAGAGTTGTGAATCCAGTGGCACTTCGCGAACAGGCCATGTCGCTTGTCCACGCAGGTCATCGAGGCATTGTTGCCATGCAAAAGTGCGCCAGAAGTTATATGTGGTGGCCTGGTATCGACCATGATATAGAATTAACAGTTCACGATTTCCAGCCTTGCCAATGCAAACACAGAAGCCCGCCAAGAGCCCCTATTCCTGAATGGGAAAGACCAGACACGCCTTGGCACACCTTGCCCATTGATTTTGCTGTACCTATCGAAGGGTGTTCGTTCCTGGTGGTTGTAGACGCATACACCAAGTGGCTGGAAGTAAAACAAATGGCTACAATGACATGGGCAGCAGTTATCAACACTCTGCGGTCGTTGATTGCAACGTTTGGCCTACCGCGCAAGGTGGTCTCGGACAACGGCACTCCGTTTGTGTCCACGGAGATTCTCAAGTTTTACAGCGACAACGGCGTCTCGTCTGTTACATCAGCTCCTTACCACCCGGCTACGAACGGACAAGCCGAGCGCTACATGGCTGAGCTAAAACGCGCCCTTGCTAAAGACCAGACTGGGACAATGCAACGCCGCATCGCACGCTTCCTCTTCAGACAGCACAACACTGTTCAAAGCACTACTGATCAAACGCCAGCGAAATTGATGTTCGGACGAGAAATGAGAACCCAGCTGACAGCAATTGTCCCGGAGCCCTCAGCGAAAGCACCGTCGGAGGAAGAAAAGCTCCCGCATAGCAGGAGAATTGAAAGTGGACAGCGCATATACGCCCGCCAGTTCCACAGAAAGCCCGGCTGGGTTGAAGCGACGGCACTCAAACGCATAGGTTTGCGGTCATGGCTCGTCGACATTGGTGGAAAGGCCACACGCCGCCACCTTAATCAGCTACGCCGTTCAGGTCATTTGCCAAGGGAACCTCCCATTCAAGCAGCCACCTCGACGGATGCTTCGTTCCACTTAGCCTGGCATCTCGCACCAGATGAATCGGCGCCGCCACCCGCCGGCCCTGAACACAAGAGAAACGACACCCAGCGAGCAGAGGCTTCTCTTCCTAGTGCGTCCAGAGCGTCCACGCTCCCACGGCGGCCCCCTGATTGCTTCCAAGCGACAAGCCAAAAAGGGGAGAGATGTTGTGTTCCAAGCACCCCTGTGTCACGAGCGAGCCTCCGAACCCGCGAAGGACCAGTTGCTGAAACTGCTTCCAGATGTTGACTCCTCCCCTTCCCCCGCTCGGCGCAAACGAGCCACCGTCGTTTCCCCTGGCAGTTCGGCTGCCGCCTCCATCCGAATAGGAATAAACTTGTTTTAAACCGTTCGAGCCTGTCTGAGCTTTTTGGACGACCGCGACCAATGCGTACGTCTATGGTCTATGGGCCGACGACAACACTGGACATAACAATATTATAATACCGTAGCTGTTGAAATTACAACGGACCGTAAAATAAACTGTTTAGACACGTTTACTTAGCGCTCAAGGAAGAAGTGTGCTAAAACAATATCATAAATTAACAACGGGTCTCAGTTTACGCGCCTTATGCACAATAAGCGCTTAGAGCTAAGTAACTCCATCTTCGCCAAATAACTGATAAACCAGAATAGTGATCTATTGCAAGCAGGATCCTTTTCAACACCAGCGACGTCAGAGGTTGCTACCCCTACAACTCCATTCAACTCTTCTGCCAAATTAGACCTCCACATGCACACTTTGTTTCACAGTGCAGACAAAATAAATAGCTCTCCCATACTTAACTTCGGATAACATTTCCTTTGCCCTAAAAATGATACATGCAGCCTCCATTGTTCAGAACACATAGCCCAGCTTAGTGGTCGGATGAACGTTCTTCTCACGTGTTGTTTCTCTCTTAACTTCTTCGCCGTGTATGTGATTACTAGTACGTATATCTGCCTCCCAACTCAGGAGCACCACTATATAGATTTACCAGACTTTCAACTACTACTCCAAAAAGGCCAAAAAATACGATACAGCCATAAAAACAGTGCCTGTATATTTTTAGCAGTTGGAAACTTTTCGCGTTTACTTCTCATGCACCCCAACCGCCCACGACGTATACACTTAATGAAACAATTGCATTGCTGTAGCCTATTAGTTCGCAAAACAGGAGCGTGATACCCGTCAGTTGACAGGAAACGTCAAAATAGGACTGCGACCACTCAAAATCAGAGACACTCCGATATTGCACATATTGAAACCAACAATGTCAAAATTGTGTGAGAGAGTTTTGTACAGGTTTTTCTAAAATAGCAACAAATGCTCGTTCCTCGTTACTGTGCAACTTTGGAACGAGTTCCCGGTAAAAGCTTCTGTAATGCCTAAATAAGTCATTACAGTTACTTGTCAAAAACGGGTTCGTGTTGTCACATTAGGGCTACATTTCACTTTTTATTGCGATTTCAATTATATGGATACTCTCAGCTTAACTTTGCCACCGTCTTTGATGTCGTCGTTGATGTCGGCGTCACCATCAATCAATGTTTATGTATACGTATCTGTATATATGTGCAAATGCAAGAAAGAAAAATAATCCAGAAAAAGATTCTGGTGAGCGGAGTTCAATTTGGGCCCTCTGTACCGTGATTGCGAGGCGTTAACCAATGAGCCACCTAGAAGAGTGTCCTTGAACATTCGAACAGCAAGCTATTTCTATTTTTTCATACCTCTTTTTTATATCTACCACTAACCGCTGGTGATGGGCATCTCGGGGGGGGGGGTATATCTTGTATTCAGTATTACAAGCAAGGTGGGGCAATGAGCACACGTCGCCACATCATCACAACGCGGCGGCGCGCGCTCTCATTGATAAAAACTGAACAGGATGGTGCGGCGCAGTGCACGTGAGGCGCGTGCTTAAGAGAGAGCCGCTAGAAGAGGAGGAAGAAGTGGCGTTTCATCAATAAATTGTTTCAGAGCCCGTCTTCAGTCTCTCTGTCTTCGACACAGTTTAGTGCTGTGAAACCCGAGAGAAGACTGACGTCCTGCACCAAAGATGGACCACCAGTCACGCAGCAGAGGAGTAACCCGAGCAACCACTACAAGGCTCATCACGTGCGCTACCGAGGCTCTACAAGCGGTGAATCATTCTCCGGCCGATCTGCAACTTATCTTGAATAACCTTCAAGACAAAGACGCGACACTTGCAGATTTCAACGAAAGGATTGCTGACCTCATAAATGGCGATGCCAAGAATAACGATCAATTGACAGCAGCTCTCCATTATCATGAGAAGAACTGCAACATGATGAGCCGTGTCCGCTACATTCTCAACACAGCTTCAAGGCCCGCTGACAGCACTGGACCTGTCATCACTACCGCAACCAAGCCTCAAGGAGTCTACACTCAAGGAAGTTCCCGATCGTCGCTGCGAGTTGCCCTGCGCTGCGATTTACGAGTGCCAACTTCGCGAGTGGCAGGGCTTCTGGCAGCATCTTGAGGCCACGATCCGCAACAACCACGAGCTTTCGGATATCCAGAAGTTCGCTTATTTTAGGTTGCACAAAACCGGACAAGCAAAACGTGCGATCAAAGCTGTTCGACTGGAGCAAGCAATCTACGCGGTAGTTGTCAAGGTGCTCCAAGGAGGTTTCGCCATCATACAGCTCTCGTAGACGAGCACGTCGACAGCTTGCTTGCCATGGCTACTGTGGACCATTCATCCAGCACATCACAGCTGCGTGAACTCTACGAAGAAATATTCTTACGCACCAGCTGCTTGGATAGTCTTGAAGTTCAAGCGTCGGAGTACGCAGTTATACTTTAGTGTGTTCTCATGCGATCACTACCCGAAGGTGCCGCTGTTCTGTACCGGCAACTCATGAAGGAGGTCGAGGTGAACGACAAGGCTACTCCAATGTCACGTCAAGAAGAGGTGCACGATGTGATGCAGTTTGTTCGAATTCAGATCGAGAGTAGAGAAGAGAGCTCCCATTCGAGATGCCCACAAAAAACCCCACGCCGCGGGACCCCAGAAAGGTGATCCTTTCTTTCAGCCGCCCATACACTCATTATTAGCGCTGGCCACCGTGCCTGCTGCGTACAGCCATGCCTGCTGCCATGCCTGCTGCCATGCCTGCTGCCATGCCTGCTGCGTACTAAAAGCACACCCTACAGCACACCGTAAATGACCATCAGACTAACATGACAACCGACGAGATTCGGTGCAGCTAATTAAAAAAAATTTTGCTTCAAGTGTGCCAGAAAAGGACACGCTGCATGACAGTGCCGTGACGCAACCTGGCTTATTGCAAGCACTGCGCGAAGCATCATCTTGCCATTCTTTGCAAGATATGGAAATCGTACAACCGACCTAATGTTGACAATTATTACACCACGAAACCCGACAATATGCCAGTGATTACCAGTGCTGTCTTAAGCAGTTTTACGCCTTCATCACCAGGGGTTTTTATGCAAACGGCTACAGTATGGGCGTCAGGAAGGTACAATGCCATTCTGTTTTGTATACTGCTTCACACTGGCACGCTAAAGAACATTTATAAGACACGACTGGTCCACGAGACTCGGTCTACCTTCCGTCGGCACAGAAGACCTGTCTTCGCTAACATTTAGCAGTTCCAAGCGTTCCCGTAACTACAGATACTGAACCGTGCAACTCAAGCTGCAGAGTCACTTCGATCCACGAAAAATCATGATGGTTGCTCTGGATGTGCCAGAAGTATGCACGGTGAACACGCCAGCAATCGGGCGAGATCTTCTGATGCAGTTGCACGAACGCAAGATGCTTGTGGCTGATGAACCGAGACTCGAAGATCGACCAATTCAAACCATCAGCGTCATCTTCTGATCGGACAACTATTTTCGTACAGCGACTGAGAGAATCGAACGCCCGGGTAAGAACGTTTGTGCTGCTGAAACGATATTTGGTAACAAGCCGTTAGCAGTGTCTACTTGGTAGATGCAGGGCATCTACCAAGTAGACACTGCTAACGGCTTGCATCATCAGAACAACACATCGGCACTATTCCTTTAGGGTGGGCGCCATAGCCAAGTCACATCTTGCATGGCTGACCCAACAGAGACGTGGCGACTCGGTGCGAGAGGTATCACCGGCCCTGCGGAAGCTACGAGTGCATTGACGCGCAAAGCACTGTGGTGCACCGGTCCTTCGTTGCCGCTGAATTATTCTCGAAGAACTTCGAAGATTTCGTCCATTGCCTCCACAGATGCGAATAATAGGGCGACCAGGGAAGTGACATCAACCTTCCCTACTACTGTGTTGATGCCCTATAAGCACTCCTATGAGCCTCTACGCCCACTTGGGTCATCAGACTCTACCATAATGTCTCATCAGAGAAGCTATCTCTAACAGGACTGAACGTTTCAGAGTTGACCGATGCCCCACCGCAGTTTTCTAGTGGCTAAGGTACTTGGCTGCTGACCCGCAGGTCGTGGGATTGAATCCCGGCTGCGGCGGCTGCATTTCCAATGGAGACGAAAATGTTGTAGGCCCGTTTGCTCAGATTTAGGTGCACGTTAGATAACCCCAGGTGGTTAAATTTCTAGAGCCCCCCACAAAGGCGTCTCTCGTAATCATTCGGTGGCTTTGGGACGTTAAATCCAACATATCAATCAATCAATCAGTCAATCAATCAATCACCAAGAGTTGAATGAGGGAGAGATGCATTGGTTGAAGTTTTACTAACACATGACATTCGCAAGGGAAGTTATGGCCTTGGAAAAACTTGGAAAAAGTTTTACGAGATGTGGAATCATCCAGATTGTTGACTTCCGAACTATTTCTTGGCCGTCACGTATTACTTCGTGTAGGAGGCAGAGTTCAGCAGTTTGACGACAATGAAGAGTACCGGCATCTGGTCTTGCTTCTTGCAGATCACTGGTTCACCCGGTTCTTGGTTGACGCAGTGCACGAACGCCTGCTGTATAAAACAATTAAGCTCAGAATGCTGGTGGAAGTCGAAGCGTCAGCTAAAGGTCGTCCAGTCACGTTTTCAAATGTCATATCAATAGACCCCCAGACGCTGTCCCAATTACTAGTCAACAGTCACCCCACCTAACGTAAATATCTTGCTCCCAGTGTCGCTGTTTCCGACCTTCAAAAACGGGCGCGGCATCAGGCACATCAACCGCGAAACCTGTGGAAGCGGCGAAGGAAGGAATATCTTTTGTTTTTGCTTGCTCGCTACAAAAACAGAAAGCCTATGCCGTGTCCTAGCGCAAAGCCCAACGACATTGTCCTGGTAGATTTAAATACGCTGTCTCTTACGGGCACGATGGGTCGTATCGTTAAGGCGTTTCTCGAAGACACCTGAATCTTATGACTCATTGTTCCTTCTTGATACCACTGACAAATTGTCAGTAAGTGCGAAGTCCTGTGCAGCGTCTCTACATCCTAGAGCCGCACTCGAGCAACACTGCCACGGGAGTGTGATGAAAACTGAATAGGACAATGCGGCGCAGTGTGCGTGTGATGCGTGCTTCGGATAAAGCAGCTAGAAGAGAAAAAGGAAGAAGGGGTGTTCCATCAATAAGTCATTACCCAGCGCACGTCAGTCTCTCTGTCTTCTACACTCATCAACCACGGGTATTTTGCCCCGCGAAGAGGAGAAAGAATGCTCACTCACGCGCCGTTATCTGGTGGTGGAGAGGATCGTAGGTTTCGGTTTGCTTCGAACTTTCGCCAGAACAATTCTGTACGGGTGCACAAAGGTCACTGCAATTGTTGCAGAGTCTCCGTTTGCGGAAAAGGCGCGCTTTTGAGACACAATGAAGTAACAAATGAGACGCTTATTCGCAATAATCTGTGCCTGTGAGTACGTTTCCTGCGTCATTTGTGCACGTGAGAAACACGGGGCACGTTTCGATCTGCTTGGGTTTCTGCGCGCGATCTTTCAATTTTTTTCCTATCGCACTCATTACTTCGCCTTTATGGCAAGGCTGAGACATTTTAAAGAAAATTATAGTGTCAAATATTCCTGACACAAAATAAAGTGATCAACTTAAAGCTGACAAGGAGCTACATATATTTCATAAATGTAAGATCACTGAGAGCAGTCTCTGAAAAATTGAAAAATATGTATATAAGCGATCCGAGACAAACTTTCCATTGACCCCTGGCCATACTACAAACATGTTTAACTGAAAATTTCATGCTCGCTCATTTCATGTTGAACCTATGTGGCCCCTTCCCGTTTTCACGTAAAGGCTGGTGCACACCGGCGACTAGCAGCAGTCGCGTGATCATTTGCGACTGGTCGCAAATAGTCGCGAACGGTCGCAAGCGGTCGCAAAGCGACTGCTTTGGCTAGTCGCTTCCTGACTGATTTTTCTGTCGCGCGACTGTGGTCGCAAAGCTGCTGGAACCAATCAGCGATGCTCAACTTTTCTTGTTTTTTTTATTGTGCTGGCGAGAACAGATAAAAGCAAGTTATGCGGCCCAATCGGTTTGCTACACTCACTCAGCTGGTGGTGATCAGCTGATTCGCGCCGGTCTCCAGAGTTTTCGCTGATAACGAGATCCGGACATGACTCTCCGGTATTGCGACTTCCGGTCACTCGCATGCAGCCTCTGCCGGTGTGAACATCAATCACTTTTTGGTCGTCAGTCACAAATGGTCGCGCGATTGCTGCTAGTCGCCGGTGTGCACCACCCTTAAGTCTTCGTACATGCGGCAAAGATGAAGCGCTTCAGGTATTCATTGAGAAATCTCCAGCCACGCACAATACAAATAAACTTCTTGTACAGCAGAGGGCATCGAGAGAGACAATGATAGAGCGTTTAATAAGTGCTGATTCAATATCTCAGGGTGAGTAAAAAATAGTTACCTTGATACACATTTGCAACTAAATGAAGTACCCTGTTTGCTGTCAACCAACCTGTTTCTGTGTATTATTCTCTCAGTCTTTCTATTTTGTTCTCTATTTTCCCTTTTTTTCTCTCTCAGTAGCCGTTCTTTCGTCTTTTTTTCATTTTATGTCTTCCTTCTCTTTCTTTCTATTTTATCTTTCAATTCCTTCCCCATATCTCTCCATCTCAATTTGTACTTCTTGTCCCATCCTGGTCACCCTCCTTACCCTTTTTCAACCCCCTTGCTCCACTATACTATACACAGCTATGCTATTCGATGCTAGCGTGCACCCATATCTTGTAGATAATCAATTAGTCAATAATTTCCCCCCCACCCCACTTCATTGGGATAGTCACAAAGCTAAGAGATATATGCGAGCTAATGAAAAGTCAGCGAGAACTGTATATGCATCGGTGAGGGGCTTATCCTTGCCGCTGTAGTTTACGATTCCAAATTGCCGTTACTTGGTGATATATTCGGTGTAGAGACGAATGCTAAACTTTACTGTTATGTTTTCGTCATGGGCTATATTACGAGCTCAATGAACTGATCAGTTTACTGTGTAATTTGAATAACTTCAAATTCTCATGAATATTATCAATAAATATCGAGAAAACAAACACTGGAAAGCCTAGTAGTTAAAGCGCTCACCTTCAAATCAAGGATTAGAGGTTTCGAAGCTGACCTCACAGAGACTTTTTCTTGTCGAGGATTTATTTATTTCTAGTTCTCTTTAAACACTTTCTTTCGGTCCCTCCCTTTACTCATTCTCTTGCCGATCGGCGTTATTGCATTCCAAACAGAACAAAATAGGTCCACTCGTTCTAGAAGCGAAGAAGAAAAGAAAGAATGCGGAGAGAACATGTGCTGCTTCGTGGAAATAAATTTATTTTTACGGCGGACAACCATTCCTAATCATAGCAGCTCTGCCGCACGAAAATCAACTGTCCTTTGCGCACGCGGCCGTTATCGGCGTCACACGCTTCCCTGCTCCTACGGCGGGAGCTTTGAATTGGAAACCAGGGCGCAGCATAGTTACGTGACAGGCGAGTGGTACATTTTTATACGTTACGTTGTTAGTCATCGGCCCTTTGCTGTACGGTATGCTGCATGCATCCGTGTGCATGCTGAATGTCGTGGAACATTTACAGAAGGATCGTCGTTCCCTCTACCATTCCTTCGTAAACGTAATGAGTTACCGTTAAAAATCCACAGGTGTTGATTAGAACGGTGGCGTTCCTCTGTTTCTCACAGAAAGAACTAGTTCATGAAATGTCATTCTTTGTAACGCTGTTCTAAAAAAACACTTCTGCCAAGGTCATGTACAAAAGTTCGTGTTGCATGTACAGCCAGTCTATGTCTCTTAAGTATTGGGTGTCATACTGGGCCACAGCTTTTGGAACATTTATCTATTTGTATTGTATTGCTTGCTACCAACAGTAATTAGCAGACACCACTCAAAGCACGCAAACCTTTGCTATTCAAACTTTTTCAAATAGATTGTAGCACAAGTCGCCATTATTAGACTTTCAGTCAAGTATTGCGGCAACACTTCCTTTTTCTGCCATACACATTTGAGCAAAATCAGTGCATAGCACTCAGGAAACTCTGAACAGAGTGCCTGTTTTAAATTATTTGATGCGTTTTTCTTTAAAATCCTTTTCTATGTCATGCAGTACCAACAATAGCTCACCAGCTCTTAGTAAATAACAAATAACGTGTTTTACCACCTCACATTACAATAGAAAGCTGATTTTAAACAATGAAATGCGTGATTTTTTATTTATGCCTCTGATACCATTGCTCTCAAGCAGCCACTAGAAAAAATCTTTAATAATCAATTATCCCTCTTATTCTGTTTTACATTATCGCATTTACTAATATGGCTAGAGACAAAAAGGATATAAAATAACATTGACAAGGAAACAATTATGACACGTCAGTGAAGGGCGCAGCCACAGCGCATTTTGTCGATTCAGTTTCCATTTTCTGCGTGAAGTTGGGCAGATTTCTTCAATGTGTATAAAATAACAGCTCCACCCAACCACAAATATTTAAGTAAAATTATATTCACTGCATTATTCATTCATTAGGTTCGAGCTCTACTGGTGTTGAAGATAGTTCGTAACTTGTTAGTTACATTTCCGATTTCGAGTTCACATTTAGTTTACATTGCTTGCTACAGTGAGCAAAGCGATTCCTCACAAATGGCATAAATATTGAGTATTTTGAATTTTTGATACTGCCGGGCACAGTTGCTGAAAGACGCGCCATAGTTCTATGTGAGAGAATCAATATTGCGACAAAAATTATTTATCTACGTTGTCACACCACAGAATGAAAATAGTGTTACATCAGCATGAATGCATATCTGATCTCAACCTAATGCAAGGTTCCCGAGAAAAAAATATATTTTCTTTGAATTGTGGCCCACAAATTTTAGAAGCTGTCCACTCAGTTTTAAACATAACACTCATTCTGCTGCAATTGCTGGTAGGTAGCTTCTCCTTTGTAGATCGCGATAGGTGTAATCGAGCCTCGATCACATTGCTTTCTGAACAGTTAGAGCACGCCTAAATCTACGGTGCCCACCACAAACATGCGGTAAAAAAAAAACGACTGTGCGCGTACCACTCTCCATTGCTAAGTGACATTGAATGCCTAATCGAAGCAGAGCTTTTAAACGACCACTATGACATAAATATATATTTGGTGAATACGTGAAGGAGCCACAACGCGTTCATAAGGCAACATATTAACCTGTGCAGCTGTTCACTGCGTTGGTTGTTCTTCTGCTATCAATCATTCAATAGCGCTTTGTAATTAGTGGGATTTTAAAAACCCCACTCTGCTCAATTCACATATTTTGACACCTGGCGTGATTCTAAGCTTTTCCCACGCTATATACGATGCGTTAAATAAAATCCGTCTGCGATATGACATTCATATACTGCTTTTTTTATAAGGCAGTTTCTATAAATACTGGAGCTCTGTGGTAGAACACCTGCTTTTCATGCAGGCCACTGGATTCAATCATCACTGGTACAAAACTTTTTATTTGTTTATTATCATTTTTCTCAACTTATTGGTCACGGCCAAGTATTTTTCACTCATAACCGACGACGCCCACGCCGACACCGACGTCGGTGCCCGATACCAACACCGGCACTAAAACGTGTTTGAAAACTCTCTTCATTGCTGTCACAATACAACCGCCAGGCTTGCGCAAACCACGCAGCACATGCAGGTACATCAAAACCAGAAAGAGCGGACTTTCTAGACACTTTTACATCACTGTTGGGAAAACTACTACAACTATAATCGCATGGTCACCACTACCCCATAAGCCATCACGCATTTCGGGAAGTACAGAAGCATCCACTATTCCATTACTGTCCGTCATTCTTTGGAGGCGCGTCGGACCCATTACACATCTGTATGATATTATGTGTACTTTGTTTATGCTGTGGCAGACGTCAATAATAGTGTATTAGCCTTTTGTAATGTGTTGCAAGCATTCAACGACCCACTCCTTCCGCATTTCACATTGTGTGACGCCAGGTTGTTGCTTTAGTCTTCTGAAACACTCTAATACAGCTGTTCAAGTGATTCCTTCATGGACATGAAGGCTGCGAATGGTCAGTTTGCAACGAGGATTCCAAGCGTAAAGATGTTCTCGTCATTGTGTCGCGATAGAAAAATGAACATATAAGTTCATTGTCTATATTGAATTACTGTCATGTTAAAGTTGAATAAATAGTACGAAAAAAATCCCGGGTGAATCAGTATTAGAACACTTGGCTGTTACGCAGATGGACAGGGTTCGAATAGCAATACATCATGGCTATTTTTATTTATTTTCTTTGTTTCTATTTCGCGCAATAACGATTAGGACAACGGAGGTTGTCGTGTTACACTACAGTGCCAAAATTGGTCTTTGTTGTGATCTCATAGCAGCTTTTGCTGTAAAATGGCAGGTTCAATGCGAAGTCCAAAAATAGCAATATTTATAGAGCCATACTCTCTTGATCGTACCAAAAGCACGCCGTGTCACCACCTCTAAACCAGCAGGGTTGTGTGTTAATAAATATGTAAGCACGTCATTACGTTGTCATTTTCGCATATTCATTTTAGCACGTTCCAGGGCACACACACACACGAAAAAGAGAGAGAAAGCGAAAGAAAGAGGAAAATTAAAAGAAGAGGTTGAGATCTGAAAAAGAGAACAGCTATATGAAGTTGAACGAAGTCGTTGTGTGTGTTTGGGATCTCACTTTAGTCCAAGCAAACGCTGATGAACAAGCCTGAACACGGCAGGTGTCATCAATTATATCATTGGCATTCTTCCTACATCCTTATCCTGCGGTGCAGAAGAACCTGCGTTGTGATAGATGAATATTGTCGTATTGTGATCTATGCTGCTTGTACTTTTTGTTCATGTAATTTCCATTCAGTCTATCAGTAAGTGACACTTGCTTCTATGACATGGACGGCAATCACGTATCAGATCTTTACAACACTCTACTTCAAAGATGCTTTTTCTTACTTGATTGCTTTGTTAGCGAAAAAGTAAGCCGTTCGCGCGAACGAACATAAGGATGTAGAATGACTGGAGTGCTCGCAGATCATTAATCAAGCATCGCTAGCCTCTGCCGGCGTGTAATGTGTTTGCTTCTGATCTCGTTTTTCAACTCGGCATTTTTCGTTACTTCGTTTTCTGTGATGCTCGTCATAGGGGAAAATAAACTGAAGGAGAGGTTTAATTTACCCGTTGTTTGAACACATATACGGCCTTTTCTGAACAGCAGATTTAAAAAACATAGTTTTATAGATGAACGATTCCTTCAAACAGATATAGCTGGAACCAACGTTGTGCTCTGCGCACACAATAACAAGGCCTGTTAGTATATACTCCAACTCTACAATATATAGCTTCGAATCTTCGCTTTAACTCATCATATGGCACTCCTTGTATTGATCGCTGCGTAGTAGTGGTGATGACAGCTACTGTCGGCTTGTTGAATGCACATCCGAACTCAATCTTTAATTTTGTCATTGTTTTTTTTTCTGTGTTACTCGAAAACTTGTAACTTTATGGATTTCCCCTAAAACAAAAAAATGTTGTCAGTACGGAATAAAGCAAGCCTATGAACGATCATCGTCAAGCTTATGTCATGTTATGTGACTGCGAGAGTAAAAAGTGAATCTTTTGGATGTGCACCATAACTAAAATGCTCACGAAGCGGTAGCCGATCACAAATGCTAAGTATAGCCATACCTCAGGGAAACTACTAAGCGAATGAAACTTACGCGTTCACTTTTTGTTAACCTTTGAAGAGCAGATGCTTCTTTTAGTTCGAATAATTATCATTTTGTACTGAATAATTTCGTAAATCAAAGTGTTTTTGTAGCGTTTACAATCACATTTGCAAAACAATGATCCAGCTGTATTTTAATTGCTTTGTCTATCTGTTTTACTTATTATCTTTAAAGTTAGTAACACACTGCCCAAAATCCTACTTGTGCAAGTATAGCGTTTTCATCTGGTACTTGTTCCGCGCTCTAAGTGCCTCGCTACAAGCTTCTATTAAAGATAAATAAATAAATAAATAATTTAAGATTGATGCCAAAGAAAGTTTGTGATATAAAGAAAGTGGACCATTTATAATATTTTTGTCGTTTTGATAAAAGACCATAGCAGAGGTGCACACGATCGTTGTTTTTTAAAACTTGAGATGTCAACTACACTGCTAAGATACCTGGATCTTGAAGTTTCAAAGGCGGATGACACTACATATCATTATCATGAAACCACCACGCATGTAACATATTGTTTTTTAGTAATTAGAGCTTATTGTTGTGTAAAAAAAACGGTAGCGTATCCCTTAAAATTGCTCAGAGAAAAGAGAATTTTCTCAATTTTTTACGAACTATGATGGCCCTTTGTCGGTATTCTTTATTGATGGTCACAAGGTTGCTCATCGCACTCCTTTTTTTTGTTAGGAAGCACAGGGGAAATAAATCTTTATGACAGTAATGGTGACCATTAGTGTTGCTGAGATGTCGTAAATGACAGAACAAGAGGGCTACTCACCTTTTACCATGAACCCTTTCTTTGCGGAGCGATACAGAAAGGTTCACGTGAGTGCATCAAGCTAAGATGGCATTAGACAAGCCAAGGTAGGTCGGTTGAAATGCGGCGCAACAGATTTCAAAGAGGAGCATTTTGTTTATTTTGTTTCATTGCGCTCCACGGCAGCAAGATTGTACGACAGCAAGGTAAAGAGGTTGCGAACTTTGCTCACAAAAGCATGTTCGAGATGAAATAAAATAACAACGCGCACACAAGCGGAGAAGTGAAACAAGGAAGAAACTTTCGGCGAAAAGCACTGAATTACGATCACGACGTGCTTCGTTGAAAGCGCTCAGCGAGAAGAACACTTTAGCCGATGGGAAAATGCTCATTCCTTGCTGCGAGCAGGGCGCTTGCGTGAAAGCCCTGGAAACATTAGCGCTGGAAAAACAACTCGGAACACCACACCGGTATCTTCATGGCAAAATTTCCTTTGTCTGTATCCGTTACGTGGTAAAGTTGTTTTTTGCACACTTTTGAAACATGTGTTTCAAGCTTGAACTCCATCCTGTATTGCGCAAAGTGCTTGTTTTTCAACAAAGTACCACCCGCTTTTCGGCGCTTGCATGCCCTGAAAGTGCCACCTGGTATTTCACTAAGAGCCATTTACGGCTTACTTCCTGCTTTTGTTTTACGCATTACCGTGCTATTCTCCCGTCTATTTTACTGCCTTCCGGCCTTCCCGCCTGCCTTAAGCGATTGCTTTATGGCACTTAACCGCAACATATTTGCGCATGATGCTTCTGTAGAAAAAAGCCGAAACGCGCACATGAACATTTCTCATTTATTCCAGTCACGAAATGTCGGGGGGAAAGTTAACTGAACTGCTCAATTGCTTGTACACACACGCAAGCGCACTCGAACAAGTACACAATAGTGTAATGGGTGAACACAAAAAGGAGGCCTGATGTCATTCTGACTCAGGCTAGATTCTCCGTTCGCGAAAAACACGTGGAAGACGTAAAACCCAGGCCAAACCGTATATTTGAACAAATCACTTGTGCCTATCAGCAATATTAGTGCTGGGTTTTGGGATTCTGTTTTATAAATTGGCTACGAGTGCCGTGAGAGGGCGGAGTGTTTCTACAGTTAAGATTATCAATGACGCAGCCATACTTTGCCGCTGATAACATGAAATTAGGAAAATTTTTGAGAAAATATTGTAAACTCTTCACCTGCAGCGAAAAAAGAAGTTTGCGTGACATCCTGGTTGTTGAATTTCTTTTTCTTACCATTTAAAACAAAATCATTATTTGAAATTTTACTGCATATAGCTTACCAACAAAGCCAGCTACACAATAATACTTAAGCCATGTTTCTTTTCGAATCCCTGCAGTGTGGAGATAAGGGCAGATTATTTGTCAAAAATGCTAATCCTGCCAACATTATCAAAATTTTGATACATTGTTTCTGCTTAATTTGTCCCCGCAGCATTTTTATCATTTATTTTATTCCCAAGAAAAGAGCGTAGTCTGAAGGTATAATTCACAAAATAACAGCGTTCTTTCTAAGAAACGTCAAAAATGAGGAATATTGTGAGAATTTCTTATGGCCAAAAACAAATTTAATTTGAAACAAAAGTTACTATACTATCAATGGCATGAAAGACCAGGACCTTTAGATTAAAAAGAAATTGTCACAATAATGACTTGAGGCAATAATTTTTAAGTTCATCGTGCTCTCAAAGCATCACAATGTTTTAACCCAGAAAATATCACCTAAATAACGGTTATCTAAAATCGCATGTTCTTCAGGAAGTTTGAGTATCGTCATCACTATTATAATCATCGTCATCCTGACTACGCCAACTGCAGGGCAAAACACTCTTCAACATTCCACCAATTAACCTGGT
Organism: Rhipicephalus annulatus; assembly: GCA_013436015.1. NCBI lineage: Eukaryota > Metazoa > Arthropoda > Arachnida > Ixodida > Ixodidae > Rhipicephalus > Rhipicephalus annulatus. The sequence goes on along the minus strand of WOVY01010234.1, from coordinate 609,909 downwards.
CGTGGGCTAACACGTAACACCTGCAAACTTCTTTAGCTAATCTGCGTACCTAATTGGTTACTCCCCGTCAGGCAATCGCAATTCTCTTAAAATCCAGTCAGTTAGCCTTGATGACAAGCGGTTATCGTGCCTACGCGCTATGTGCCCGGAACATGTGCACTTCTTCTTGATAGCAAGTATGATATCCTTAACCCCAGTTGGTTTCCTGACCTACTTCGCTCTCTTCCTGTCTCATCAGGTTACGCCTATCATTTTGCTTTCCATCATGCGCTGCATAGTTCTCAAGTTAAGTAGAACCCGCTTTGTAAGCCTCAAGGTTTCCGCTTCCTAAGTAAGCGCCGGTAAGATGCAGGTGCTTTACGTATGACTCTCTAGGGAAAGGAGGGGGAGGGGGCACTTGCTGAAGGTCCAGACTATTTCAGAAAAGCACCTATGTTGAATAAAGTACCTAATTCAGGACGCAACGATTTGAGGGTGGGAGAACTACTCCCCCCTTTTCCTCTGACACCCAAAGGATTTTACTCCAACGCTCAAAGGGTTCCCGTAGTGCGACGTAACGTCAATGCTCACGTTAGAACGCTGGTCTTAATTTTATCAGATTGAACTGTACGCTATGGTGCGATGATGTCCAGATCATAAACTTTATTGCGGCTACATTCCTCCGGGTTTAGAAATTGTTGACCAGAGCTTGGCGTGTCGTAGGAGTTAATAGTGCCACGAACGCTCTATGAGATCCACCATGGTACCTCTCCCACAGGCTGCATCCGGAGCCCGGCTACCTGTAAACTGCCGCGCGATCCACCTGTAGTAACGTGAAGACGATACTAACCCTGTACAGTGCTCTTCTTTTCTTGCTGGCGTCTTCCAAAGAGACACTTCACGCGTCCATCACAGACAGCGAAGGTGTCCGGCAGAGACACTGAAGACGCTTCGCGCGTCGAAACAGCGGAGCAGCTTTCTCCTCCTCGGGCGTTTCGGCGCTTATAAAAGGCCAGCAAATATAGTGTCCAGAGGTTCCTAATTCAGGTTTTATGGGACTCGCTTGCTGTATTCTGTGCCTTGAGGTAACTGTGTCTCCCGCCATTTCTGACGCCAGCATATACCCTCCACGATATCCTGACGCCGTGTAGCTCTCGACGAGTGGTTCCCGAACCTCGGAGTCTTTCGACCGTGTCCCCATCTTTCCTATATATTTCTTCTTTCTGCCACTCCTGTGCAGCGAGTGCTTCAGCTTTCATATCTTTCTCTCTGTACTGTTTTTTATCGCCTTATGTAAATACGTACAAGGCACTGTGCCTTGTACCACACGAGGTAGATCAGGCTCCTTCTTCTCTTCTACAAGAACAACGCATTCATTTTATACATACGTTGTAAATTAGACACCTTTGTTTTCTGTGGTAGCCTTTTGCCTTCACACTGCCTGGATGTTCTCTGCCCAGTCCGCTGGCCCTCGCGTCATGCTGACCAAGAAACACTGGGACTTCTCGTAAAAATAAGTAATGTTCATTCAGTTTTTACACAAGCCGGTAAGGAAAATTGCAGCAACTGTTGACACTTCAGCTATGACATGCAATTATACAGTTTTTTTTTGTAAACAGCTTCACACAGTGGTGCAGCCCGTGGTAAAATAATAGACTGCCACGCAGGATGCCTGGGTTCAGTTTCTCCTTTAAATTACAAATCTTTTCATCTATCTGATGTTCTCACCACAACGAGGCTGCTCACGTATACCCCGCATTTTTGATGACACAAGCTCTGCACCGAAATCACGTAAAAATATGTCTTTTGTTATAGCCGTTTCTGTAAATATACAAACTCTCAATCACCTCTGGCTCTTACCCGATATTCCACGAGCCGTGGAATGCTGGTAAGTTCCTCACATGACTGCAGGAAAGGGTTTCATGAAGCGAGAAGTATCTCAAGCTAATCATGTACTGAACTGTTTATCGTGATCGCCATACACTAATGCCCTTTTATGCAAAATTTGGTATTGTTGAAGTCAAGGATACGACGACGAGAGCACGCAAAGTCGGAGATAGATAGATAGATAGATAGATAGATAGATAGATAGATAGATAGATAGATAGATAGGAATTCCCAATGAATAACTTAACGTTCTTAAAAATATCCACTTCTGATCTGACGCAAGTGAAGGTAATATTACGACTGACATGAGTCCAAAATCTTTCAAGGCGTTAGATAATCATTGCGACAAAATGATGTTTTTCGGCATTGAGGAAAAAGGTTTATTTGACACCCTCGTCACATTAGATGGTAACTAGGCCTGTCATATGGACAATGCATAAAAAGTGTTCAATGTTTCTTGAATATGTACTTATTTTTCTGATCCCTTCTGCGAAATTCACATCATTTTCGAGAATGCGAAAGCGCAAGAAATTTGGCTGCAGCCCTTTTAAAATTTATTTAGTGGCGGTGACATTTCAATTGGTGACGTCTGTTATCGCATTCCACGTTTGCATGGTTGGTTAGTACAGGAAAAAATTGCCCCCGTATCTGCATGTTAATCTGCAAATGTCGTCGAAAGATGATAATTTTGCGTCTGGAGAGAGTGAACAAAACTTTTATTTGATGTTCTGCGCAAGAAAATCAGAGAATAGTATTCTGGAGGCGCTGCGTTAGAGTGCCTCGAGCGTGCAGCGGAGGCGAACGAGCGCCTCAAGTCACTTCACACGTGAGACATGAGCGCCATCTGTCAGTTATCTTGGAAAACGAAGCGTGCGGCTCTGAGACGGGCCTGCGCGCCCGTCTCAGAGGTGACAAGGTGTAGAACGCAGGGTGACGGATAGGTGCCACCAACTTGTCGTCTTAGCTAAGCCTCATCTCATATATATATTATATATATGCTTCGACCATTCCGACTAGGACAATTTGGCTAGGCTGCGGATGGCTGCAAACACGGTACACAATTACAATAGTACAAACCATGTGTGCTCACTGTTAACGCATGCTTCAACGAACGATGATGCCAGCATGTGGCCGTGGCCGCTGAGTAGCTGAAACTTAGCAGTTGATGATGAGAGAAAGCGCTCAGGCACCTGGACCTGCCAGCGCACCGAAGTATAGTTATTGGACTGAGTTAAACGTGTCGTGGGGTGACGCCTTTATACCGATGGGAGAGATACGTCGTCACCGGCAATGAGAAAAGCAGCTGAAGCTGGAAGCGACAGTATTGCACTGCTTTCATTGTTTTGTAGCTGCTATCGTGGGAGCCTTGACTGAACTCTTGATTTGTGCGATGAATATTCGCTTTTTCTGCCTGTGTGGTGCCTACGCTCCGTAGCAAGTAGATAGTAACTCATAGGATTTCGACATCACATGCATGCATTGATGTACACTGTAGAAATCGTATGTTAAAGAATAAACAACTTATAGATAAGTGTTTACCTGTATATAAAATTTATTGTACTAAGAGACATGCATAAACCGTTTTTCACATAATTTATTGCATCAGCTCTTCCCAATAACAAGTTATTTCTGTAAATATCGCGGCCATTTCGTAAGATATACAAATCAGTGTTATATTTCATCTCCATTGAACATAAAAATACGTAACACTGCGAAAACTATGCATCCAATAAGTGAAGCTAAATGTTTTCTAGCATGCCTGATTCATAGCAAAAATTATAACACTTGGCCAAATAAAGCCTTTTTTAGAAAAAGCGTGAAGCCGACAATGACCACATAGGAAATTCGAAAAACACTAGCTTCGCCACAAAAATATGACAAGCTCGCCAAACATCAGATGCCTTTTGTTGGTCGCGAAAATGCCTTCTTGGGCGGCCTTCTATACGCGATAACGAACGCTAACTAAAGAAAAGGAGTTGTGCCACTGTCACCTCACAAAAAAGTTTCAGAGAAGGCCACAAAGCACACCCAATGGAGGGCGTCAATAGGTAAATGGTGGTCCGTGGAGGTAAAAGGTGCTTTATACGAGTCTTCGGAAGCATAAGGGTGTTTGAAAGCATAAATTATCTTCACAGCAAAACAGAAAGAGTTAAATAACAGAGAGAAGACGAAAAGAAAACAAGTTTTTTTTCTTAAAAGTAAAACTGACAATTGTGTTTACGCAGAAATATTTTTAAGGGTAAAGGAGCAAAAATCTGTTTAAACGCAGAAATCTCAAAACTGACAGCAGATTTACAGAATTTTCAAGGCAATGAAGAATCCAGAAAACATCTGTTTGTTTTCGGAAAATTTCTTTTACAATGTAAAGATCACCTTTGAAAGTGGAACGTGTTTTAAGCATGATAAAGATGTGCAGTAGAACTGAAAAAAAATGTAAAAGAACGGAAAGATGACAAACAGAAAAATTTATTTTTGACCATGCATAAATCAAAATTGTTCCTATGCTGGGAAGAAAAAATATCTTAAAAAAAAGAAATCTTCAAAACAGAGAACGTACCTTTACCGTACTTTGCTAGCTAAAGGGCTTCTCCAGAATTTGTTATTTTTTTCAGAAAATACATTTTACAGCTTACTTTTACCTCCCGGCACGACAAATTCTGGACACCAAGCCAAACTTCTTCATGCTGAAATAATTTTTGACATGTAGGCGGAAATGTATTCTGTCAAAAAAGCCCGGTCATTTGTATCTATAAATTGTCTGAATTATTTTTATTAGGTGATTTTATTTTAACAAGACGGAGCGGTTATGTGAAGCTCATATGTTACTGAGCACAAAATGTATTAGCAGGATAAATGTTTGTTGTTTTTGGAAACGACACTAATCATAAAATGTTTACGCAAGTCTTTTGTCCCTCTGATAATTGCCTGTTTTCTTTCAACACTTAGCAACGATCCGACATTCTCGTCACTTGACCTCTGCCTTCTTTTTATTGTCCTGGCTTCTGGCCACGCTTATACTATTGGGCTTCTCGGTATTCGTGGCTCAAAGCTTGACAAAATCCGGCGATAAGCCAGACGTCAATAGCCGGATTTGCGATGATATTTACAGGCCGGTCTTGGCAATAAAAATTAGGCTTCAACCCTCGCGGGCCTTTCCACAACGTACCGTTGTTCTTTGACCTAAACCGCTTGATGCAGCTGGTAAAGCCAACCAAAATGAAACAGAGAGCCATGTACACGTAATTTTATCTGTCACGTGGCAAAGCAACGCACAAGCAGTGAAAAAATACAAGCACACTTGGGCATATAGAGGGAGGCCTTGTGTTTTACACCTGCTCGACTGATTGATTTCTGTCTTTTTAGTTGGAGGTTGTTAGAATGCTTTAGTTTGTACGTAAACTCGTAACGTTTTGCAAATCCCGGTTACCGTAGCCTTTAACGGCAGTGATACAGCTGGTAGCAATATTTTGTCGCATTTTGTCTAAAAATATTAACATGTGCTAATGTTTTATGTCTTGTCACTGATTTCAACGCAATTACCATTAGGTAGTGAATGTCTTAATGCCAATACTTTAGACCAATAATAAAGCAAAACGTGTAAGTAAGTGCAAAGTTAACTTCGTGTGTCTTTGGTTAGCCCTTGCCTCAATAGAGGTCAGTGCCAGTGTTGCCTGTCGCATATACTTCTCCGGTGTGCCGTGAAAACGCGAACGGGGAAAAGCCTACGGACAAAAGAATATATTTATTGATAGGTAGATGAATAAAAATTTCTTACCATCCGGCAGCATCAGAGCTGTGCAGAAAAGTATTCTGGAATACAGATACATAAGTAGAAATACAAGAATAATTGTTCTATTTTTAGAATACTCATAATTGTTTTGATACAACACATACATTTGTAAGAATGTTTGTACCACAATACTTGTGATACGAAAATTCTCCAGTTCATGAATAACATTGTGATTGTTGTATCACAAAATTGAAATTTGCAACCCAGTCATATCGCTGAAATTACTAACAAACATTAATAAGTAAAGAAAAAGAATACAATTATTCCAGGAACAAGATATCTATTACTGAGATGGTTGTTGTGTTCACTTCGCATCAGATTCTAAAGTAGACTGTCTTTTAGAAAACATCGGTGCAGTCTCAATGCAAAAATCGCGAAAGAAAGAGTTATATAAAAATACAGGTGTAGCACCTACCTTAAGAAAGTGACACTTTCATCGGCAAAGGCCGGCAGCAATGTCTTCAAAATTCTCCTATCATTGACGTTACGCAATTTGCATTGTGGGCAATTGTTTGCTTGAAGGATAACCCTCACTGCCATTCTTATGTCGCAGGCTGGTGGCGCACTTCTGCTTGTTCAAGCACACAAAAAAAACTTCCACACCCCCTCCCCCCTTTTAGAAACAACCCTGAGCTCATTTCCGCAGTAAAGAAGAAGTGACAAGACTCCGATGCCCTCCATAGTATTACGATACAATCGATACATAACAAAATTATTTTAGTACAGTAATAGAAATACATTTAAGACGTGAAGTATCTTAGAGCGGGGTGTTATTCAGTGTCCGAGGTGACCATTCTTACTGCGCATGCGGGTCCCCTTCCCCTCTCCTCTACTATGCTCCCCCTCTCTCGCCTCACAACGCTGACGCCGGCAGCGCCTGATAGGGAGCATCTTGATTGAAAAAACTGGCTTACCATCCTGCTCAACTGTTAACTGGCCACCCCGCCTACATAGGCACTCGGTTTTGACTTCAAAGGTAAAGCCGGTGGGAGATTTGTTCTGTGCATTGTTGAAAAATAAGAATTCGCAGAATGTGCATTAACTAAGAGTGTACTGCGGGTCTCCCTGAACAATGGGAGTGTTCTGTCTCTAATTGCCCATTAGCAGCGATTGGCATGTTCCAGGGGAAAACACTGTTGCATCACTGAATGCTTTGAGGCTCCCCGGGTTTCCCTCCTACGCAACGCCACGATGAGTGGCAGCGTCAACGCCACCGCCCGTGTAAGCGTTATTGTCCACTGCTCTATATCTACACATATATAGTTCACTTTAGCGAAAGGGATAGTGTAAATATTTTTTAAATGTATCTCGTCAAAACAATACTGCTATCCAGAAGTATCTCTGAGATGCCATCTCGCTACTGCTTAGCCTAAGGTACCATAAAATAAGAATTGAATTAAGTGGAGCGGGGGAAATGAGACACATTGATGTTTTTCCTATTTCCGACTAGTATAGGGGCACAATATTACTATAATTCAGTCAGATAGCTTTCCAACAGCTGCATGGTTCATGCTTCTAAACTGTTCTCGCATTTACTTGTACTAAAATTACTCGCTTCCAACACCTCACGGCATTCTGTCCTCTACCTGCAGGGCGTGGCCAGTGGTTACAAAGGCCCCCCGTTATAGGGTCCTGCAGTAACTACTCCGGTTCTCTTAAAGTTCGCTGTCTCTCTGTCTGTCTAACATCCACCCACATATAGCCAACGCCCCTAAAAAACCTTCTTGATCTTTTATTCTTGATAAACAAGTAAGTTTCTCTAAGTGACATATGTTCGATCGTAGACATAGCTGTATCACTAGTACATTTTCATATGCATAGCTACCCAATATACTAGCGTATACACACTTTTTGCCCCCAATGCAAATCAACACTTTCTCCTTAGAGAACACTATAAGACTTCTATTGTTGCAGGTTTAGTGGTGGTAATAAAGCATCATGATAGAACTTCATCTGTGTGGTGGCAATATTTAAAGTCACAGATCTCTCATTTACTATACTGCCAATATATGAGTCACTTTGCAATAACGGCACTTAGGTTTAAAAAAATAATCATCAAAAACGGCACTTATTTCAATATTTTTGACGGTCCACTGATCAAGCAAAGGCTTGTCTTCTAATAATACGTCGCAATAAACGTGTAATAATATAGATAGGTAGAAAGCCAGAAAGAAAGGGTTAAAGTTATCTGGAGAGGTCAGTCCTGCGAGAGAGATGTATCCAACTCCAGGTAAAATGGAGAGCAATGAAAGAAAAAAAAATTATGAATTAAAATGATTAGAGTGAACCACACACTTATAAAAATAAAATAGAGAAATAAAAAAAATATGCCATCTCCAGAGGTGTCATGTCTGCCATAATAAGCTACGAACCGAAAACGTGATGTGGCAACTATTTATTCCCCGATGCACGTGCGATGACTGAGGCAAGTTGTGGTCAAATACACTATAATAAACACTATATACTAGTTCACGCACCCATGTACTTCGGTATACAGTATGCCAAGGTGTTTGTACGATTCCCACGTGAAGTAATAACCAAAGAACGCCTCCTATTAGTTTGTTCACCGTATTTTTAAAACAGGTTTTTTACTATGCATGAGTCAGGGACGAGCTCGTGTGGCGTGCTCACTAGAAGAAATAAAATATTGATATTATCGAATAAGCATGAACTACACCTTGCGATTCATTTTATTTATTTATTTGACTTTGACTTGGACTGTCTTAGACTTCCTCTGGCTTTTAATCCGTCTTTCTGTGCTTTATTATTGTTATCATTATTCGCCAAAAGGGCTTTTCATTTTTCCAGGAAAAGTAACCCATAGAAATCTGACATTTGTTTACATAGAGAGTAATCCAGTCCTTATTAATTATCCCGGCACAGGCAGCGCGCAGTGAGCACAGCAGTAGCACGTGGTTGTGACAGCAGCCTAGTTGCATGCAAGCAGCGCCAGAGAGCGCACGCCGTTGCATCTGAACGCACTGTCGGCGCAGAACTCGCCAATAAATAACAGAGATAGACCTCCTGCGCGATAGTCTGCTCTATATTGCATTCTTTCTCCTTGGCCGCATCTAGCGTGATTAGTGCGGCCGATGTGCGTCGGCACCCCTCGTCGCCCCTTTGTTTTGTGTTAGCGCTTTTTGGCGCAACGCGACTGATGCCGCCGCTGCCATGGCCTCGGCGACGTGCGTGGCCTCCTCCGTCAGCAACGCAAGCAGCAGCAACACTTCGCTCTCGTCCTCCGTGATTCGCCCGCGGGAAACAATAAACGTTGGCTTGTCTTGTGCTGCCTAGTACATTCAATCATTGTTAATTATGTTGTTCCGGGGTACCGCCGAATACAGCCATTGCGGGTTTGTCCAGAACACCGCGCCCCTGTTTTCCGCCCACAGAGACAGGGTGGGAAGGCTTTAAGGGAGCCAATGGACCTCCGCTTTCATGTGCCTCTTGACGCGATGCTCACTCTTCACCCAGTCCCCTTTAACAACCACAGGACTGCAATGCCCAAAAGGACTACAAGTCACTTGCCCGCCTCCCCTTTTTTCCAGCAGTCCGAAGCAAAGTTTCTCAAAGCGGAATGCGCTAAACTCCCAGCGTAATTTAAGTGATGAGAAACGATGACATCCATTTGCTAAAGAGTTCTTGATCACCTAAACATCAACGAGTTCTCCAGCACAAGCAAAAATGCGTAGAGGAGCTTGGTCAGACAATAAGGTTAAATACCAATGGATGCAGAAGCGATGATCTGTAGGAAGCGATATAGTGCAGATAGGTTAGTATGTTACATGAAGTGGGATGTATTTTATGATTGTGTGTCATTTTCCCATGGCACTAGCACCAATGAAACGCTTCGAATCAAAACATCGCTGTTGCAATCACAACTATTGTACATTGGCTACTCTTCTTCAGTCACAGCTCTGTGGACTCATTATGAATTATCGATGTCCCCTATGTGGTGCATGCATTGCAAGATCCGTCACGAGTCAACACGCCTCGATAGCGCATGTACATACGTAACGGACTGATCATGAAATACTTTCAATATATTTTCGTCACCCGGCTGTGTGAATATTCAAAAGAGGTTGACCTGCTTTGCCTTATCAATCGCTCCTTTACAACTGCGTTACTGCTACCGATTCGAAGCATGCCAAATTTCTCGATAGGTTTTGCGGAACCCAGTGTTCATACGTACTGTTTCTGCATGAGCAGAGGGTGCGCACAAAGCCCAGCGTGCGAAATGCAAAGACAAGCAA